>JARHVA010009422.1:0-80000 GCA_037957365.1 Torreya grandis | reverse complement strand
TAAGGCTTGGATTTGGTAACATAGGAGTGTACATTTTGGATCCAATAATGTGGGTTTATGATAGGGCTAAATAGGCCTAATTAAGAGAAGGTTTACAAAGGAAATACTAGCTAGGGGTGGATTTAGACCATAAAATTTTATCAAGACTTGTAACAAGATAGAGGGTGATATAAAATGACTTTATATCTATTATAAAACCTAAAAAATCTTCAAACCAAGAGAAAAAGTAAAAAAAAAAAAAAAAAGGCTACTAGCCTAAGGGTTACTACTAAGAGATTGAGGTGATGAAAGTACGTAGTGGAATGGAGATCATAGGTTTAAATGGGTTTTAAAAAGTTTAATATGATCTAAAAATATCATATATGAAGGTATATTTAGTCTTTGAAACCAAAATGAAACTAGATACCTATGACCTATAAAGGTTGCCTAGTGAGAAGCTAATAAGTGAACTGAGAAGTAATAGTGAATAAATGAATGAATTAATGTAATGGAATGGCTCATGTTGAGATCATGTCATAAATAAGGACTCAAAGTCAGTTTGATATTAATTTACATGAAAAAAACACCTACAATAGGGTTATCAAGGTTACCTCTAGATATACAAGCGTGAATCATTTCATATTTCAAGAATGGTTGTTATACTTTCAACTTAATGAGATTACTACCCAAGTGTTAAGGATCAATTCAAATGGTGTAGGAAGTTACTTTTAGTTGTGAAATTCAAATCACACTAATCTAAAATCAATATTTCATAAAAATATCACCTGCAACCACTCAAAGAACAGGCCTACCTCCAAGTGTAGGAGTATTCAAGCATAAATAGCCTATGGGAGAGTCTCATATCATATGAAGGGTGCATTATCGATGAAGGTTTGAATGAGGAAAGGGTTTGAAACTTATAGTTTAAAATAAAAGTAACACAATAAAGATAAATCATGAATATCAACACCTAAAACTAATGGCATCACCTTGGAACACTCAAGATTACTCATCAACAAGAAGATAAAGTTCTTGTCTAAGAAGTTCTCAAAAATAAAACTAAGACACCACATAGAAAACCAATATGGGACTGGTTTTTAAACTATCCAAGATTAAAAGGGATAAGAGAAAGGGAATAATGAAAGAGTTTCATATCTTGAAGATAATTCATAGGAAAAATGAATGTGAAATGGATCAAGGAATCATCAAGGGAGTACTCCAAGATAAGGTATAGTTAGTACCAAACTCATGAAATGGAAAGCTACAAATTTCTCAAGAGAACATGCCTATCTACAAGCCTGAAGGTAATGAGGGTAGAATGATAAAATGGAACATGACACATGGATATCCAAATTTATAAGTGATAATTTGAATTAATTCAAGATAATTAAGAGAGAGAGTGTGTTCTAAGCAAGTCTATGTTCAATGCAACTTTCAAATGAGTACCCACAGTAACACATAGTCAACTTTTGAAGGTAGTTTTGAGAGTTTTTGAAAAAATTTAGCATCCACAGATGGAATTGGACTCTAAAAATTGGTACACAAGGTAATTATCACATTATAAATCCTCCCATGTCATTATCAATGCTACTTGAGGACTGTAAGTATTCTTTATTTTATCACATTCCTCCACATGTCCACTAGTAGTCAAAAGAACTTAAAAGTACCCTTGAAGAGTAAATATACCAAAAAGGGAGGTGATACAAATATTTATAGTGTATTTTAAGGTTTAAAAACATTTTGGAGGTAATAAATGTGATAAAATATAATTAAAATGATACCAAACATTTAATATCTCCCTAAATTTCCACCTACAACAATGTTGGCATAATTTGTTGCTTTGGAAACTTAACATGAGAAATGAATGGGAAGGGGTTGTAATGATTGAAATAAGGTATTATATGGTATAATAAAATCAAATAACTCATTATTAATACCAAAGGAAAAGTTTGAAACATGATATCTTAGTCCTTTGAGAGAGACCTACAGTGAAGCACAAATACAATCAACTTTTGAAGGCATTTTTGAAGGATTTTGAGGTCCTAGAGCACCTACACATGGAGTAAAGACCTAAAACTTGGTAAATAGGGTCCTTGTGACCTATTATATACCTATATTATTTATATTTGGCATGAAAAACAAGGTACATATCCCTTATTTTAACTCAAACCTAAGGCACTCTCCATGAAAATTTAGGCAACCTATTGGTAAATTTTGGTAAAAATCACCTACAAGTCTTAATATATATGATAAGAGAATGAAACTTGGTGGAGATGATAATAATGATTTTATATACCTATACATAATATTTTTATTCCAATATAATAATTAAATATCTCATTATTTTGTTACAAACCTGGGGCATTCTCATAATCTTGCACACAAGTAGCCCTTTGCTATTTTTGAGAAATTTGGGTTTTTTAGGCATCTATAGTGGGATTCAAACTATGAAAATTGGTATGAATAGTATCCATGAATAATTAAATTCTCCCATGACATATTAAATTTCATACCAATATTTTATGTACTCATTGTTTTATCACAGTCCTCCACATGTTAAGAAGGTAGCCATTTGAGACCAAATGAAGCTTTGTCAAGTTTGAGTGCCAATAAGGAGTTTAATCCATGGAGAAGTTATAAAAAATTAAAATATAAATATTTTTAACCTAATTTTATCTATTTATTTTATAACATACATGTTTTAAATCAAAAAATTACTTGAGGGCAAGTTTAAGCACGAAGGACCAAAGGAGGCAACTTAAACAAATTTGGAAGAAAATTCATCTACAGGTTACAATATTCAAAATCCAAGTATGAAAATTGGTGAATATGTTTTACATGAGTCATTATAACTATATAATATCATATTTTGGTCTTAATAATAGTGTAATTACTCATTCATTTATCATAGTTGTCCACATGTCTAGTGGCAACCACCATTGGAGATAAGAGACATTTTTGAAGTCTATAGGTTGGTGGAGTGTTTTTGGGCCTCATGGTAATGTTTAATAATATTAATAATATGATTATAATTATATTTTTATAGGTGATGACACTCTATTTTCAATTCAAACCATACCCTTGAGGGTTAAAACAAGTAGATAGACAACCATTCCCACAAGCAATCCTAAAAAAACATGAAGACAAAAGTGAAAATTAAACATAAAAAAGAGGTAAAAATGGACATAAATTAATTTTAAACCATTTTTTTGAGTCCATAATACCCTATTATAGGTACCTCAATCCCTGAAACTTAGTTCTAAGCCTAGAAGCTAATCTTAAGGCCTAAAGGGCCTATATCATGTTGAGGCACTTTCAAACACTTCAATACAAGTTGACACATTATTGAGGTGTAATGAGATGTTAAAATTCCCAAAAGTATGATTTAAAAAATTGGTTATGTCAATGGAGGATTAAATTCTAGTCCAAGGATAAATTTGAACTTTTCAAGTCTAAGGCACCCAATTTAAGTATCTCATCAAATTCTTGCATATTTCATACCATGAGGACTTGGTTTAAATGATTTTATTATCTATTTATTACCTGTATTTAATTTAAATTAATTATATATTTATTTTGGTTAAGGGCCTGAGGATTATTAACAATTATTAAGACTCTAAGTAAGCCCATAATGCATGCAAAACCCCATAAATAAAATTCTTATAAATGAATCTTTGCATACTTTCTACATGGGAGCCCAAAAATTTTAGGTATGTTGAATGCGTATATGAAAAAAAAATCCATGGCAATAATTTTTGGAGTGGAGGTCTACATTTTATGAACAATCACTGAGAAGGTGAGCTTGTCTAAGTTGCCAAATGAGCCTTTTTGACCAATTTTGGGTTTTTTGACTCATATTTCCATTAAATATCCTATAATCACTTGGAACCACCTATAATGTTTATATGACTCTCCAAAGATCCAATCTATCCTATTTTGTAGAATATTTTGATAGATCTGGGTGCTAAGGAGACCCAAAAATGCCTATTTTTATAGTTCTTCAAAGAGAGAGATGGTATAAATGCATGGAATATGCCTAATGGGACTTGAATAAACATTATATTAAACTTTTATCCATTAACATGGGTTTATAGGGTGACTTATTGAGTTTAAGGTTCAAACACATAAGTTTTTGACATTTTGTGGATGGTTGTAGGTTTAATGGTGATTTTCACCATTTTTGTAGGTTTTGAAGGTGGCCTAAATATTTATTTTCTTCCTAATAGTAATTATGTGGATGTTATTAAGCCTTATATAGGTCCAAAAGTGGTCCTCATGGTGACAAATGGCCTTGGGATCAAGTACTTGCACAACTAGTTGAAGGTGGTTCAAGATTGGGGACCTCCATCAATGAAGTCTAAGAGATTTGCAGGTTTATGGTGTATTTTTCAAGTTGTAGGTGAAATTTTGATTTAAAAATAAAATATAGTACCAAAAATAAAACATTCAATGATAACCTCCAAGGTTAGTTAAGAATAAAGTGCTCAAATCACTACCCATGTGCCAAATAACTTTTATAAGTGCAAGTGGAATGGGACATAGAAGTGAAAGTGGGAGAGATTAGAGGTTTGGAGAGAAAGTTGGAGCATTAAATTAGGTCTATAGTATTTTAAAAGTTTTTTCCAAGATAGTAGAGTGTGACATCATCATCCTTAAAGTTTTCTTGTCCTCTAGTGCTTGTGTAGGCCAATGAGAAGGCTTGAAAACCCTTTTGACCTTTGGAGGTTAATTTTATGAGAGAGGATAAATGATTAATTAATCCAAATGTTGTTGAGACTCCATGTAAGGTGGTTGAGGGACATTTATTAAATTTTAAAATCTTTCGTCTCCTCTCTCTCTTCCCATTTCTCATATATCTCCCTTTTCTCCCCCATTTGTAATATATTCTCATTTGACAAGGGAAAACTATGTCAAATTTTTTAAGAACTAACTCTTGATGAAATAAGACTATAATTTCACTTATCTCTTTGCCTTTAACTTGTGCTCAGTAAGCTTGTCCATGATGGCTTTGTGAAGAAGTGTTATTGCATTGTTATTGTCCTTCTTTCTTGCCTCTTTTTAGGTGTTTTCAATTTATTTATAGGTTTGAACCTATGATTTTATACCATTAATAGATGTGTAGTGTGAGTTTTAGAACCCCTCTTTGCTTCATCTCTTGTTTAGTGAGCCTAATTTCAAAAATACTAATGCAAGTTCACTAGTTTGGGAAATTATGTGAGTAAAGATTATATTTATGCTAAATTAGTGCTTGTTTGAAGCTTATAAGAGTGTCATTTAATTTTTTGAATCACAAATTTAGTGCTCTTAGTCATCCCATACCCCTTTTATCCCTTTTCCAAGTAGAAATATTAGTTTAGGTGATCTAGCAAGAGGAAGCCAGACTTCTTTAAAGGTTCAACCTCATTACAAGATACCCATAGCCTGAGGTTGCTCCAATAGTGTAGATAGGAGTGAGAGAGCTTGAAAAACCCTCTCAAAAGATGAAATTATATGATATAATAGCTTGTATCATGTCCAGTGGAACCCACATTATTCACCAAGTGAATTTTTTTGGTTTTTGCTTCAGCCAATCAGCCTTTAGAGGTATGTGTGGAAATACCAATGGTGACTCCAATTATTTATCAACCGGTATAAGCAACCCAAACTCCTAATAATTATATTTTGGTATGTATTATCACTCACTTAATCAAAATGCATGTTCTTTACTCCTTTATACTTCATATTATACTAGTAATGTTTATAGCTTCACCCCAAGTGGCTCTCAAGCTTCAGTGTATCAGCCTTATCAGAGTTTGTCTCTCTTTAGTCAATTAAAAAATATTCTTAGAGAGATAAGACTTGATTTTGAAATAGAATTGAGAGAGAGAGAGAGAGTGATAGGGTGGAAGAGTGTTATAAGAGGCAATAAAATATTAAACACCAAGCTTTTGTTTAGGAGTAATAATTGAGGTTTCACAATGAGTGATTGGTTAGGAAAGACCAACATAATAAATAAAATTACTATTAGTTGTTATTAATAATGAGAAAAACCAATATTAGGCCCTAATTTCCCTATCCTAACACTATTTATGCTCAAATCTATCCCCCTAGTTAACCTTGTCAAAGCTCATATTTTTCAAGAGTCAAGCAAATCCTTCTACACCATGGGAGATCAATCATGAAGGTGAATGAATAGGTATCCCTTGGTAAAGACTTCCCCATCCATGCAATTAATATGATAAGGGACATATTGCAAGAGTTTTGGATTGTGTGGGCATCCATTAAGGAATGAAATTATCCAAACTTTGAGAAAAATTGAGTAAATGAATGGATAATTTTGATAAAGGAGATGTTGACTCATTGAGAGGATGAGTATGTCAAACCCAAACCAATCATTCCACCCTTTCCTACCCATATGCCCATTCCCACTCAAAATTTCAAAAACCATCTTATCTTAGATAGTCCCCTACACATTGGACCCTAACTATATCATGTCCTCTCTTGTGAAACTAGCCTCTCTTATACCCAATAAAGAAAAGAGAAGGTGGTTATACCCTATACATTCCCATTATGGAAATAAGTCAAGGAGAGCATTGAGAAGAAAAAAGAGGTGCTAGTTGAGGTAGTTTAAGAAGTAATCTTGGAGGAGTTAGTTGATCAAAAATTGAATCAATAACCATATCTCATCTCAATGAGCTATTTATACAAGATTTTCAATACTCTTTTTGCCTTCCCTAAGAACCACCTCAAAGAGACTTCAAAGTCCCTAGATGGAAGGATACTCTCCTAATTTTCAAGCAAGGTGAAATTTTTCACCCTCCCACCATCTCCCTCTTAAATAAGGGACATGTTATACCAATCCATGGTGAAGAGTAAAGGCTTGATGACTTGGCAATGATAGAGCCATAAACAGGCCCTCAAGATGCTAGTATGAATGAAGAAATAGAAGACCAAAATGAGTTTGCAAAGGTTGACAAATCATAAGAGGTAAAGTCAATTGAAGGTAGTATTGATGCCTTTATACTTGAAGATATGTGTATTTAGGTTAAAACTGAGATTAAAAGATATTTTGATTTATTTCAAGAGCTTCCATTTGGTATGGTTGAAGATGAAGATGAGCAAGGTACAAAAATTGATATGGTTACAGTAGTCAATCAGTAAGTTGATCATGTTAAAGAGGTCACAAATGAGCAAAAGAAAGAGATAGAGGAGTAGTTCTTATAACATCTTAGTGAGTTTAAAGAGTTTGATACAATATACTTGTAACTAGATGTCCTCAATGATACTTCAAATGTGTAAGAAAGGGTTGAATAAGGTAACTATGAAGACTTGTTTGTAGTTTTTGAAGCAAGCTATATGTTATTGTCAGGTAATTATGAGTTGATTAAGGTAATTCAAGTTAGTCTTAGTGATACAATCAACAAGATAGAAGTGGTGGATGAATAAGTGGAAACTCCTCAAGAGGCTATTGAGATCCAAATATGCCACTTCAATCAACCATGGGTGAATAATATTACATCAGTTGATCAATCACAAGATGAAGTGTCACTTAAAGCTAGTACTAATGTTTTTAGGTTTGAAGAAGATTGGTCAAATCAAGAACCTCAAATGACTTACCCTCCTACAAATGACCAAGATGAAGCTACCTTTTGGGATGAATTAAAATATTTTTGCCTAAGCCTAGATAGCGAACCTTCACATTCAAAAGACATGTCAAGTGAGAAGATTTCAAGTGATCCTATAGTCTAACATGAAGCAAGATTTGAAGAATTGGACCAATATGTCTACATTGGAGACATGTTTGTCCCTTTTCATCCACTTGAGATCATGTCAATAAGATTGACAATCAATAATCCCAATGTAATATTGGCACCAAAAAAATTGACATCCAAACATGCTCTCTCACACCATGACCCATCTCATGAAGGAGGTGATCCAAAAGATTTTCCATTTGATCTATTTGGAAGGTACTAGTGAGTTTTTAGCCTTGTATATATCATATTATATGTGTCCTTGCTCCTTGTGTTTTGTTTTTTCCTTCTGCTAAGTACTTTGTGCATATTTCTATTTTGGTGTATGTTTCCCTTCCCTAAGTTTTTTGAGTACATTGTTGTTTTGTTTTGGGTTGTCATTAATACTTTGAGAGTTATAATTAAAGAAGTTACAATCTTGTGATTAGTTTAAAATCAATTTGAGAAAGACTTTTGTGACCCTATAAGCCCAACGGATAGACTAAGGCAACTAGTTTATTGCATTGATTGACATGAAATCCTAGGAGGTCACTAGAAATGTTGGCCAAAATTGGCCTACATACAAAAATTTTACCTAGATAGATCAGGCCATTCTCTTAGACCGTTCAATAACCTTTTACCCCCATGACTATTCCCTTTCTAGTCTTAACTTGATAATATAGTGTAGTATCCTTGAGGTTCCTAGTGTAGTGTGAGGAGCTAAGCAAATTCCTTGTGTAGTAGATGATCCATTGGTGTAAATATAATATAAACACAGTTACCCTACCTCATGTCCCTTACAAGATTTTGAAACACTTTAAGCAATTTTTAAGGTGAATTTGGAGATTTTGAGGAAAAAGCCTAGAAATGGGTCTTGAACTACATGTAAAGGATTTACCTAGTTCCTAGGGTGTTTGAGAATTAAGGGGGAAGGAAGGTGGTTTTTTCAAAGTGTAAAAGATTCTAATGGGTTAAAATGATGTCTAAAGAAGCTAATTTTTCCAAAAGACCCCCAAAAGTTCATTAGATGACTTGAGGACCATCTAAATAGAAACTTTTAAGTGAAAAGTGACTTTTGAGGAAGTCAAATTGGTTTTAACTTCATTACACATCATTATGGAATTTTTTCCTTATTTGGACATGTTCAAGGCCATTTCAAGTTATTTGGAGTGGAGGAGAGGTGTTTGGGAGTAAAAATATGCAATTTTGAGCCTTTTAAAGAATTGGCTAAATAGGTTTTTGAAGGTTTTAATTAATGCATGGGATTAAATATCATATATAATAATCCATGGTACCCAATATCATCTCTTAGGCTTATAAAATCATATTCCATCAAATGAACCATTAGATGTAAGGAAAACCTATTAACTGCAAATTAAGCATGAAATAGGTTTTCTACCATTAATGGAGGTCCAAAATTTTCATAATTTTAATATAAGGAATGAAAGGTCATTTAAATAATAATAAATCTTTCCCAAGTGTTGGATTGCATCAGTCTTCTTATTCTTCATGCTAAGGAAAAACCATTTTGGGTAGTTTTAGATAGCTCTAGGAGAGCCTCAAGTTTTCACTCGATATGGTTAAGAGAGAGAGAGAGAGAGAGAGAGAGAGAGAGAGAGAGAGAGAGAGAGAGAGAGAGAGAGAGAGAGAGAGAGAGAGAGAGAGAGAGAGAGTTTAGTAAGAATATATTGGGAAGTGATATTTACCATAGTTTCCTTTTAACTTTGTGGAATTGGTAGTCTGTTTCATGTACCCATCTTTATGAATAATCACTAATAGTGCATGGGTATTTAGATGGCCTACTCATCCAGATAGGGTCCAAGTTTTCTTCCTTTTATTCATTTAAAAAATCAATGAGGAATAATTATTTTAAGATAAAATATGACCTATTACAATTGGTTTCATAAGATAAATAATTCAAATAAGGTATGTATATCATAACACTTATTCCCTATGGTGTCCTTGTGAACAGTCCATTTGGTCAGTTACGAAGTAGAGCCTAGGTTATAAAGCAAGTAAATTAATATCCATGCATTATAATATAATATTTAAGTCACTTAATTATTCATTAATATAATAAAATATTTGTAAGCCTCCATATTGAGAAATATCCCTTGAGATAGTTTTGGTGTTTTGAGGGTCTCAATAAGGTACAACTATAGGTACATCTGTATATATGAGTTTATAGTGTTTGAATGGTTTTAAATGATGTGATCATGACCATACTCTATAAAATTTCCCAAATAAGTCTACTTAATTATTTTAGGGTATTTCAAATTAGGTTTAATAAGCTATACTCTCTCAAGATACCATGGAATAGTTTGTGGTCTAGTAGTATACCTTCATCTCTAGATCTTGCTGAGCAAATATGACTTGTAGGTATGATCATGGGTCTGGTAATAATCATATGTGAACATTGATATCACTTAAATTAACCCTTTACATCATCATATCATAATTGAAAACTATATGGAGAGATTAATTAAACACCTTCATGAAAGCCTTAGTAGGTGTTAAGGTCAAATGACCACCTACAAAACACAAAGAGATTATCAAAGGTCTGAGGGGGAAATGGTTTATTTCATGAGACATATAAAGGTTTATATAGCATAATTTTAGGGTATGTCATTATATAACCTAAGGAGACCATTTAAATCAAAGAATAAAATGTTTTTAAGGTTGTTAAATCATGTCATAAACATGATAAATCTACCTTATTCAGAGAAACTAAGGTAGTTTTATGAAAATTATGATAAAGGCGATCTTTAGCATCACCCAATTCAAAAAACCTTGTGATAAAATAGGTGTTACTCCAATAAAATGTGGATTTTAAGAGGCTTGAAGAGAATCTTAGAAAAAAAATTATTCTTGCAACCAAATTTCCCTTTGCCATCATTCCATACACAATGTTAAACCTTCACCTACAACTAGCTTAGTTGTCACCTCAATCACTATAGATAGTGTAAATAAGGATTAAAGGTAGATTTTATGGTTTAAATCATCCTATATTATCAATTAAAGTTTTGACCACTTTCAAGCTTGATCTCTTAGCAATGTCCTATAGATAGTGTAAATAAGCATAGTAATTATATCCTATACAATTTCAAGGCTTAGGCAAATATGTACTTCACAATGTTGTACATGGTCTGTATAAGATAGAATGATGACCTACAGCCATAGGTCTGATGCAAATAGTGAAGTGGAGTCAGAGAAGGAGTCAAAGATATAATAGGTCTATGGAATCATTAAAAAATGATTCATAGTAATGAGGATAGTGATTTCTTAGTGTTTTATAAATCTTCAAATGCATGAGAAGAATGAATCAGGGTCTGCTATTGTATGGTGGATCCTTGAAGCTTATTCAAACCTTCTTAGTTCACTAAGAGTATATCAAGCTAGCATTAAAACTCCCTTTAAATTCTTAAATATAAATATGACCATGGGGAAATTCATAGGGTTATATTCATTTTATTAATGGATAGAATAGTCCCTACTATTGATAGATGTATAAGACCATAAAGATATGATACAACATTTAAAGATTCACATATGGTGATCAAGTGCCTACAAGTAGATTTTAAGGGTTTACCCATGTACACCACTAGTAATCCTAGTGACCTATAAAAACATATAATATCTACACCATATAATGGATTTAATAATATTCAATTAACTACCCAACCCCTTAAGCACATTCAAGGTAACAATCATAAACATACTCAAATGATGATCTATAGCCATCCTTTTGGGGCTCATATAGTGGCAATAGTGGAGTGAAGATAAAATTGGATTTCAGGGTTAGAGTTTGGTCTATAGGTTATTTGGATCCAAATGAGGCCTTTAAGTGAATATAAAACTTTGAAAAATTATCGAGGAGGTTCCCTACTATAGAATTGTAGTCCCAATATCCCAATTCAAGCACCTATAATCATCTTTTTAGCTTGAACAGTGGTACCAAGTGTGCAATGGATTTAAGGTTTTTTGGAAAGAGATTAGAGGTAATTGAATTTTGTTTACCAAGGTGACAGCAATGACAATATTTAAAACCAATAAGGAATTGGTTTTCATCTATAGGATATATGTGTTTAAGGTTTGGAGATGGACAATGAAAGTAAGACTATGGGAGAGAAGCTCATACAAAGAATAAGGAGTTTGGATTAAATGAGGTCCATAAATTCATTTATAAAGGTTTATGAGGGTAGTAAAAAAAATTTATAGGTATTGGTGTACAATGTCCTAGAACCAAATAAATAAATATCAAGCCTCTTGAAACCCTTACACAATCCTAAAAAACATGCATAACTCTATGTTTTGAGTTGTTTCCAGTGTTTTAAGGGTTGACCAATGCTTATAACCTATTTGTAAAGGTGGAAGGGGTTTAGATATACTTAAATATGTATTTATTTCCATTTAAACCTCTCTAAGAATAATAAATTTATTTTTTAGGGCTCTCAACCTCTGTAGGCCTTCATAGTTGCCTAGCTAGAGTTTCAAAACTTAAAACCTCATAACTTGCATTTCAACAGTTAAAATTACTTGAAACTTCATATTATTGGGTGATTTAGTGTCCTCTACAATAATTTGAATGTTTGGAGTTGTTAATAGGACCATATGGTATGAAACCAGTATTGTGGCTTTATGATAGGGCTTAATAGGCCTAATTGAGAGAAGGTTTACAAAGGAATTACTAGCTAGGGGTGCAGTTAGACCCTAAAACGTTATGAGGACTTGTAATAGGATAGAGTGAGATTTAAAATACCTTTACATATGTTATACAACCTATAAAATCTTCAAACCAGGAGAAAATGTTAAAAAAGGCTACTAGCCTAAGGGTTGCTACTAAGAGGTTGAGGTGATGAAAGTAAGTATTAGAATGGAGATGAGAGGTTGAAATGGATTTCAACAAGTTTAATATGATATGAAAATATCATCCATGAAGGTATATTTAGTCTTTTAAACCAATAATTATATTGGATACTTATGACCTATAAAGGTTGCCTAGTAAGAAGCTAATAAGTGAATTGAGAAGTAATAGTGAATGAATGAATGAATGTAATGTAATAAATCATGTTGAGGGAATATCATAAATAAGGACTAAAACTTAGTTTACTATGCATTTCCATGAAAAAAACACCTAAAATAGGGTTATCAGGGTTCACTTGAGATATAAAAGGTTGAATCATTTCATATTTTAAGAATGTTTGTTATACTTTCAACTCAATGAGATTTCTACCCAAGTGTTAAGGATTACTTAAAATGGTGTAGGGAATTATTTTTAGCTATGAACTTGAAATTACATCTAGATATAGTAAATATTTTATGAGAATATCACCTAAAACCACTTGAAGTGCTGGACTACCTCCAAGTGTAGGAGTATTCAAGCAAAAATAGCCTATGGGAGAGTCTCATAGCATATGAAGGGTGCATAAACAATAGAGGTTTGAATGAGGCTAGCATTTGAAAATTATAGTGTTAAATCAAAGTACCAAAATCAAGATAAATAATGAAGATCAACACCTAAATCCAAGGTCATTACCTTGGATCACTCAATTTTATATTCCAACAAGAAGATACAGTTCTAAGAATATCTCAAAGATCAAATAAGACACCATATAGAAAACCAATATGGGATTGGTTTTCCAACTCTCCAAGATTGAAAAGAATAAGAGAAGGGGACCAATGAAAGAGTTTGATGTCTTTAATATCATTCATAGGAACAACCAAATTTGAAATGGATTAAGGGGTAATCAAGGGAGTATTCCATGCTAAGCTAAAATCATCACCAAACTCATGAAATGGACACTTACAACTTTCTCAAGAGAGAAACCCTATCTACAAGCCACAAGGCAATGAGAGTAGAATGATCAAATGGAATTTTCCATATGGATATCCATATGGAGACTTTATAATTTTAATTAAGTCAAGATAATGAAGAGAGAGTGAGTGTTCTACTCAAGTCTACATTAAATGCAACTTTGAAATGAGTACCCATAGTAATAAAGTCAACTTTTGAAGGTAGTTTTGAGAGATTTTGAATATTTTTAGCATCCACAAATGGAATTGGCATCTCAAAATTTTTACACAAGTTCCTTATGACTTGATCAATCATAAAATTCCATTATAAAGGTTAATTGATGAGTGGAAGTACTCACTATCTTAACACAATCCTCCACATGTCTACTAGCAGCTAAAAGAGCTTAAAAGTACCGTTGAAGACCAAATATACCAAAAAGGGAGGTGATAAGATGTAATGTGTCTTAGAAGGGTTAAAACCAATTTTGAGGTAATAATGGTGCTAAAATATAATGAAAATGATACCAAACATTTAAAATATCCTCAAATCACCACCTACATCAGTGTTGGCATAGGTTGTTACTTTGGAAACTTAGCATGAGAAATGCTATTTTGGTGGAACATATAGCATGATAAATGAAAGGTAATAGGTTGGAATGATTGAAAAAAATTATTATATTTTCCAATAAAATCCTATAAATCATAATTCATACCCAATGACAAGGGTAAAACATGAGATCATAATCCTTTGAGAGAGACCTATAATCAAGTACAAAAGCAATCAACTTTTGGAGGGTTTTGAGGTTTTAGAGCACCTACACATTGATTCAAGACCTAAAATTTGGTACAGAGGATAATTGTGACATATTATATACCCATATTATTTCTATTTTTAATTAAAACCAAGGGAAATATCCATTATTTTGACTAAGACCTGAGGCACTTTTCATGAAAATTTAGGTAGCCTATTGGTAAATTTTGGTAAAAATCACCTACAGGCCTTACTATGCATGATCAAAGCATGAAAATTGGTGGATATTATCATCATGAGTTCCCATAAATATCCATAATATTTTTTACTCCAATATAAGAAGGAAATTTCTCATTTTTTTGTTACAAACCTAAGGCACTCTCACAGTCTTGCACATAGGTAACCCTTTGCTATTTTTCAAAAAATTAGAATTTTTAAGAATCTACATGTGGATTCAAACTATGAAACTTGGTATGAATAGTATTTAAGACTCATTAAATATTTCCATTCCATATTAAATTTCATACCTTTCGTGTAAGTACTCATTGTTTTAGCACAGTCCTCTACATGTCAAAAAGGCAACCATTGGAGACCAAATGAAGCTTTGTAAAGTTTGAGTGCCAATAAGGAGTTTAATCAATGGATAAGTTTTAAAACCATTAAATATTAATATTGGTAACCTAATCTGATATTTTTATTTATTCACATACAATTTTTCAATTAAAAAATTCTTTGAGGGTAATTTTGAGCATGAAAGACCAAAGGAGGCAACTTAAGCAAATTTGGAGGAAAATTCATCTACAAGATACAATATGCAATATCCAAGTACAAAAATTGGTGGATATGTTTTTAATGAGTCATTAAAATTTTTTAACATCTTCCTTGGGTCTGAATAAGAGTTTAAGTTCTCATTGTTTTAGCACAATCCTCCACATGTCTAGTGGTAGCCACCATTGGAGCTAGGAGACATTTTGGAACTCTATAGGTTGGTGGAGTGTTTTGGACCTCATGGGAGTGTTTTTAAATCTTATTAATATTATGATAAGTCTTTTTACATGTTTCTATATGTGACGAAACTCTAATTTAAATGTAAACCATACCCTTAAGGGCTAGAATAACAAGACTTGCAGTCATTTCCACATGCAGTCCTAAAGAAGCATGAAGATAAAAGTGAAACCTCAGCATCAAAAGGAGGTAAAAAGGGTTTTAAATGAATTTTAAGACATGTTTTTTAGTCCCTCATACCCTATTATAGGTTCCTCAAGCCTTGAAAATCAATTTTAAGCCTAGAAGCTAGTCTTAAGGCCCAAAGGGCCGATATCACATTGATGTACTTTCAAACACTTAAATGAAATATGAAACTTTATTGAGGTGTAATGAGATGGAAAAAGTCCCAAAAAGATGATTTAAATCATAGGAAATTTCAATTGAGGATTTAGTTCCAGTCCAAGGGGAAATTTGAACTTTTCAAGTCTAAGGCACCCAATTCAAGCCCCTTTTTAGATGCTTGTTCTTTCATACCATGAAGAGTTTAGCCAAATGATTTGATTATATTTTGAGTAAACCTATGTAATTTATATTAATTATGGATTTATTTTGGTTAATGTCTTGAGGATTATGAACTATCATTAAGACTCTAAGTAGGCCCATAATGTATGCAGAACCACATAAGCAAACTTTTTACGTATGTATCTTTACATACCTTCTACATAGGATCCCAAAAATTTTATAGATATTTAAGGGATATATGGAATAAAAATACATGGAAATAAGTTATAGATTGTAGGTCTATATTTTATGAACAATCACTTAGAAGGTGAGCCCATCTAAGTTGCCAAAGGAGATTTTTTGACCATTTTTGGGTTTCTAGATTCATAGGTCCATAAAATAGCCTATAATCACTTGGAAACCACATATAATGTGTAGAAGACTCTCTAAATATTATGTATAACCTATTTTTCAAAATAATTTGGCATGTGTGGGTGCCTAGGAGGCCCAAAATGGCTATTTTTTTAGGTCTTGAAAGATAAAAATGGTATAAATACATAGAAAAGGCCTAATGTGACGTAAATAACCATTATATGGAACTTTTATCCCTTCCCATGGGTTTTTAGTGTGCCTTGTTGAGCTAAAGGGTCAAAAACCCAAGTTTTTTTACTTTTTGTGGATGGTTATAGGTTTAATAGTGATTTCTACCATTGTTGTAGGTTTTGAAGGTGGTCAAGATATTAATTTTATCCCTCATGGTAATGATATTGATGTTTGGAATACTTATATAGGTCCAAAAGTGGTTCTTATGGTGACAAATGGCCTTGGGAGCAGGTTCTTACATAACTAGTTAAAGGTGGCTCAAACTTGGGGACCTCTATCAATAGAGTCTATGAGATTTTTAGGTTTAATGGTGTCTTTTGCAAGTTAGAGGTGCAATATTGAGTTGAAGAAAAAGATGACACCAAAAATCAAACATTCAAAGATAATCTCCAAGGCTAGTTAATCATAAAGTTCCTAGATCACTAACCATGTGGCAAGGAACTTCTAAAAGCACAAGTGGAAAGGGGTGTAGAAGTGCAAGTGGGAGAGTTTTGAGGTTTGGAGAGCAAGTTTAAGCATTAAATGAGGTCTCTAGTCTTTGAATACTTTTCTCTAAGATAGTGTAGTTTGATATGATCATCCTCAAATCTTTTGTCCTCTAGTGCCTTTTTAGGCCAATGAAAAGGCTTGGAGACCCTTTTGACCTTTTGAGGTTGATTTTATGATAGACTATTAGTGTTTAATTGATCCAAATGTTGTTGAGACACCATAGAAGGTGGTTAAGGGACATTTACTAAATTCCAAAAGATTTCTTCTCTTCTCTCTCTTCATATTTCTCCTATATCTCCCTTTTCTCCCCTTTTTATACTATACTCTCATTTGACAAGGGAAAACTATGTCAAAATTTGTAAGATCTACCTTTTAAATAAATTAGACTATTATTTCACATATCTTTTTGACTTTAGCTTATGCTTAGTAAGATTGCGCATGATGGCTTTGTGAAGAAGTGTTATTCCATTATTATTTTCCTTTTATCTTGCCTCTTTTTAGGTGTTTCCAAGCTATTTCTAGGTTTCAAATTGTGCTTTTCTACCATTAATGGATGCTTAGTGTGAGATTTAGAACTTGTCTTTTCTTCATCTCTTCCTTAGTGAGCCTAGTTTAAAAAATACTAATGCAAATTGGTTAGTTTGGGAGATTGTGTGATCAAATATTATCTTTAAATTTAATTATTTATTGTTTAAATTTTATTAGAGTGTCATTAAATTTGGTGCATCAGCCTTTTAGTGCTCTTAGTCATCCCATACTCCCTTTTTATCCCTTTTCCAAGAAAAAATATTAGTTTTGGTGATCTACCAAGAGGAAGCCAACCTTCTCTAGAGGTTAAACCTCATTATAATATACCCATAGCCTAAGTTTTCTATAATAGTCTATCTAGGAGTGAGAGAGATTGAATAACCCTCTCAATGGGTGAAATTATATGCTACAACATAACCTACTAGACATTTTTGGAAAAAAAACATCTACAAGCCTCTATATGCAAGATCCAAATATGAAACATGGTAGAGTTGGTAATCATAAATGGATATTAATCTCCATCATCTTAAATAATTTAAAATAAGAGAGGAAGTATTCACTATTTTAACATAATCACTTGCTTGTTTATTGACAGTTAGAGTTAGAGCTAGGGGAGCTTTTTATAAGTTTACATGTATAATAGATGGTTCAAACCTCATGTGAGAGTTTATCAAGTAGAGGAGGGTGATTATTATTAGTCACATACATGATTTATAATGATCATACTTGTAGTTTCATAAAAATATACCCTTGAGGGCTAGCTAAGTGAGAAATACCAAAAATAGGCTTGTGTGCATAATCTTAAGACCCTTGATTATTTTGAGATTTACTGAAGATGTATGTAATTTTAAAATAGGTTTAAAAGTTATTGTTAATGTTTTATGATTATTATAATCATAATATAGATGAGGTAATAAAAAAACTTAGTCACTCAGGGTTTTACAAGCTTGACTACCAAGAAACACTAGGCTAGAGGGATCAAGGCATCAGAACCTCAAAAAACCCTAAGACTTTGACCAAAAAGTTTTATCACTATGAGAAATTTTTTTATGGGGTTCATACTTCATTAAATATATTTTTTGAGGAAGAGGAATCTTGCATACCTCTATTGTTTCCATACACACAAAGGTAATCTTAAGAGACCATGAAGAGAAAAGTTGAAGTTTGATCATTTAAACATGAGAATACAAGTTAGATCAGGTAATAAACAATGTATCAAGATGTTTTTTAAACCCCATATCATCTTTCAAGTAATTTAGGCCTCCAATACTTAGATTTGGCCAATTAACCTTAGAAATTAATATTTGGACTAGAAGGCCTATATCATCTTGAGGCACCTGCATACTCTATCAAGAAAAGGTTAATTCATGAGAATGTTTAAGAGTATTTTTAAAGTCATAAATGAGGTGTTTTAGGTATGTGAGATAAAATGAAATGTCATTTTCACTCTCAAGAGTAAATTTGAACTACTATAGTCTAAACACTCATTCGAGCTACTTATTTGAAAACTCATATATTTCAACATAAGAGGATTTTGAACAAATGATATTAGAATTATTTGAGGACCACTATAAAATTTAAATCCATGATTACTTTAATTTTATTGAGGATCTGAGGTTTATGAAACATTGCTAATAGTATAAGCATGTCCAAAATGCATTTAGAACACTACAAGCAAACTTTATGATGTATATATCTTTGCACAAATTTTACATGGGAACACAATATTATTAAGAAAATTGAATGGGTCTATGGAATAAATATTCATGGTAATAAGTTAAATTTTTTAGGTCTATACTTTATGAACCATCATTAATAAGGCTCACCTCCAAAACCCTCCCAAACCATCTTACAAACTAGTTTTGAGAAATGTGAAGTTTATTTAATTATAAACCCCATTAATCATCCTTAAAACTATTGAAACATAAATTAAACTCAAATAGGGTCTTGTCACTGGTACCATGATGTACAAAACTATATGGACATGGTAAAAAATAAGGTTTTATGAATAAAAAGTGCAAAAAATAGAGGTATAAGGTAGCTTAATGGATGCTAATAAACATAGAGTAAATATTCAAAAAATTTATTCCTCATAAATACATAATATGATAAAAATCCATATTCCTATAAATTCCCCTATTGGTCTCTTCAAATCAGTCAGTTTGTAGGGAATGAAGGAAAAGGTTACCTAGTCACTCATTTTGACAAGTTTGTAGGTGTTACTTGCCTAAGAGGACCCATTTCATGATATGAGTCATTGATTAATGTCTAAAAGTCAAAATATTTTTATGTTTTAAAAGTTTAATATGGGTTATTATGGCTATCAAGTTCAAAGAGTTAGGCTACCAGGCCAAATTGGTCTAGTAGACCTACTTGGTCAATCAAGTGAAGAATGATGTAGAAGGAGTTTGATAAGATTTAATTTAGATTTATCATGCCATATAACTGATATTTATGTTCAATTACATGATATAACTGGTCATTAAGTGATATTTCCATACATAGTTGGTCTTAACTTCATTCACATGCTTAACTAGACCTTATCATGAGTTAACTGATATAAAGTGGCATTAATGCATATTCCATATTTTTCATGTAGGAGTGAGTACCTCACTTAAATTTATATTATTTTAAATTGAATTTTTGAAAATTAATTGTGTATCATGCTTCATAATGAATTTATTAAAGTCACTATGGCCCACTACCTTATTTTGAATGCCAAATAGCTCAAGCAAAGAGCATGCATGGCACTAGACATAAAGAGATGTGATGAAGGACTATTGATAGCAAGTTATAACTAAATTTTAATTAAATTTATGATTGTATAAATATTCCTTCTCTCCTCTATGACATTATCTTGGCTTGTTCTCTTTTCTAGCTATATATTCAAGATATTAGGCCTATTTTCACGATCCCTCTCTTGGGCATAATGAAACTCTACCAAGATTGAGATCTGTAACCTCTTGAGATAATAAAAATAACTATTTTCAAATTATTTAATATATATTTAGTGTGATTACATTAGTTTTATTTACAAATTTAGTAGAATTTTCTCCCTTTACAGGTGTTAATCTAACCTAGTTACTAGTATGTCATCTTATGCAGGTCATATACAATGTTTGATATTGAATAACTAAGATAATAATGGAAATATTGGTTGGTTAGTGCCCTAAATCAGGATTTCCATCATTTCCATCATTATGTGAAATAATATTGCATAAGATTACCTTGGAGTTGTAAGATTTAGTGATTTGCATTGCTTTTTAGTGTTAGATGAAGTTCAAATTGAGTGGATGAACCATCGATATAGGTGTATCACCATTAGTAGTATATATTTCCCTTTTAGTTATCCTTATAACGCTTTTCACCCCAAAAAACAAAGAAGGTTTTAGTAAACTGAGAAAATTTGATAGATTAAAGGAGCTAGCCTTCTAATCTATAACTTTGTTCTAAATATAGGTATCCCACACCTATAGACCAATCCAATGTTAGTCCAGGTTTGAAAGAGATTCAAAAAATCTGATTCAACATGGTGAAACTTATGTTGTTAATATTTATGGCACACTCGATGAGACATAGTTTTAGCCATTGGATTACTCATTTGCATCATCTTGGTCTTCACAAGTAGTTTCAAGCACTCATATGGTCCTCATATCTAGGGTAAAGGGAAACTTGTGTTCATAAATTCATTAATTTGCATGTGTCTTATGGTGAATGATGGTATCATATAGGGTAGAATTTTGTCACATACCTCCTTATCAACATCCCTATGATCCATCCCAATTCTAGTATGATCCATATCCATCTCATTATTACCCCTATCAACCCTACATTCACCCTAATCAACCATATGAAATCACTTATTAGGCCTATGATCCTTGTGAACCTTATTCAATTACTTGGTATCCTACTTATAAATGTAATTAATCATGACAATCTTATGACATTCTTGATCACCTCAACCAAATTCTAAGGCAATCCATATCAAGCTTTAAATAAACCTTGTTTGGCTATGAGAAATAAATGGTGAGCATAAACAATCAAAATAGTTGTGGATAAGAGATTCTCAAGCATGATATTGAGAGCATGAGAGCTTTATTGTAGCAAACTAAAGAAGTGCGTGCATCCTTTATAAGACAAGGACATTCAAAATTTAGTTGTGATATCCTAGACATAGGTGGTTTAATTGTAAGCATTGAAGAGAATTTGGTATTTCATGAGGGACATCAGTTCTCCATAAAACAACCCTTTTCTCTTTATTAATATCAAACAAACATATATCACAACCCTCAAGATTCCATTGAGACCTTACAAGATTTTCCTACTTAGAAGTCTATCCAAGAGAGACCTCAAAGGGTAGAAGAAGTGTGTTTTGAGGAGGCTAATTTCCATATTTCACATTAGGTCATATGAGATCCTTCATCTTATGATCAACAAGGGGAGATATCTAATGAGTTGGTTCATGACTTTGAGGCTCACCTTGTTAAACAAGTTAAGCTTGAAAACCAACATCTTTAGTAGTTAATAAAAGCTACAAAGGCAACATAATCTCACCAATAAGTTACCCCATTCATACTCATGGATACAATAAGTGAAAAACAAGAAGTCCCTAAACCCAAGTTTGTGACTTAGAAAGAAATGCAGTAGTCAAGGGAGAAAGAAGAGCAATCAAGCATAAGCCTCTAAGTGTTGTTATGGAAAGCAAGTAGGAAATCATTCATCCTCCACTACTCTCTCCTTAAGATCCCAAGGGCTTCCCCTCATGGAATTCCATTCAAGGATAAATGAAATAGAGAAAGGAGGTGAAGGTAATCGAATTTGAGAAGTCCCATGAGCAGAATGAAGAGTCCATGGTAATTCCTTTAGATTTATCTCATATTATTGAGTATTTTTAGGGATCCACCATGTCAATTATTAAGAAGGAACCTCTCCTTTATGAGGTGCATGAAGAAGGTTCATCTGAGGTGATAGGTGATGAGAAATACATTTGAATTAGACATGAAGAGGACATCACCATTGAGACACTTATTGGTAAGAATAGTCATGACTTAGTCTTTCATAATGCCAAAGAAGATGAGTTGCAAGATGAAATTTAGATGTAAGATAAGACATAATAATAAGAGGTTTTAGTTGAGAAACAAGAGGTTATTTCTCAAGAACTCTTTGGTCACATGGTAGTTATCCTTCATCAAGATGTTTCTCAAGAACTTGTAACAATTACCATAGATAAGTGTAGTCTAGCCAAATAAGATAAATGTTAAGGTGATAATGATGACCTTTGGAAATGTTTTATTATTTTTGGGAATCAAGTGTTTAATTCCTAAGTAATAAATGTCTGGAATAAGGGGATAATTTTGGTTTGATCTAGTGCAATATAGGTTCTTTTCCAATTTAATCAACTTAATTCACATAGGAAAGAAGAGATAAAGAAAGATTAACTTATCTTAATAATGGGATAAAATGGATGATATAGAGTCTAAATATTATTGTACAGGGATGGTAGACTATCATAAATAGGACCAAAAACTATATTTCTATATTGGACAAGAGCATTGAACTCTGGACACCCTACTACATGGCACTATAGTCTATTTTTAGCACTATTGTCCACTTGCAGCATTATTGTCCTGGTGGTCTGGGGTTTCTAGGTTCTACTTGGTGGTGGGGGAAAAATAGGGTTGTGGGAAGAATGATTTCACAATAAAGAGCCCCTATTATTTTTATTATTCCCTACATTAACCATCATACCAAGGTTCTTAGATCCAATGAAGTTCTCCCTTAGGGAACGTGCATAATCAATGCACATGATTTATGCAAGAATTAGTTTCACCTATGCCCTTATTTGATAAAGAATGAAAATTTATTTGTGATGCAAAGAAGCTGAGCTATAGTATTGATTGATTTTATTAAGTCTCATGTGCCAAAATAGTAAGTGCTAGATATAAAATGCCTTGTGTAGTCCTTTATATAGGAGACTAATTATTTTGAATTTGGGAGATTTTATTCCATTTAGCCAACATTGGGAAACTTAGACATGAAGAAAATAAAAGGGTGAGACTCATCCTATGGAAGAAGTTGATTGTTGGGGCCAAAATTGGACTTGGATAATAACACCAAAAACTAGACACCCTAGGTTTTCAGTGTTGTAGTCCTATTTAGGCACTATTGTCTAGTAGATGTGGGACTTAGCGGGATGGGTTTAGACATAAAATATGTTTTTATGCCTAAAAGAGTTAAGTTATAAATGATATGAATATTAGATAATAATCATAAAGATGTCTAGGCAATCTAACAAGACCAAGATAAGTCAAATGAGAGAACATGGCTAAATGTGAATAAAAGTTCATATTCTCTAGTCACAGTTTCCTAGGAAAGGATCGTGACAAGACATAATATGTGTGCTTTCTTGACCAATTTAGGTTGTATACATGTGCCTCCCTTTTAATCTAGTGATGCAATGAAATGAAGTATTAGAGTAAAATAAAGTAAGAAGATGCTTACCTGAACTTACCTTAGTGAAGATAAGTGTGCAAAAGAAAAGGGTCTAACTTATTGGCTAGGGAAGTGGATGAAGATCTTGAAATAATGCTAGGATAAATAAGAAATCCCTGTAATAGATGCCTCTTATACTAAATATGAGTAATGCCTAGATAAAGAAAGAATCCCTATAATAGATGCCCTGTGTACTAAATTTGAATACTACTTGGAGAAAGAAGGAATCCCTGTAGTAGATGCCCCCTTTAATGAATCTAAATAATATGAACTAGATTTGAGAAGCTCTCAAAGGTCCAAAACCAATGCCTATCTTCTATCCTACAATAAATCCAAGGTTTAAGTATGAAAAATACTATGGACCAATCATTGTAGATAATCATGTGGTCTAACTTAGTGACAACTTGAGTAATACCTAGTGTAAACCAAAAATGGTAGTAAATGTGTGAGAAGAAGATGGTATGTCTTACCATCATAATTTGTATAATCTTGAAAGCTAAAGGACATGAAAACTTGTGTCATGCCCCCAAATTTGGTATGTGAGTGATGCATCTAGATAATCTAAAAATTTGTATAACCACATGTGATATGATCTATCATGTCATGTCCCATGTGAAAAATTGGAGATCAAAACAATGTGCTCTATACTATGCCTATAATCTGCTATCTAGTCTGTAACTATGTCATGTTGTATGAAACTATATGTGTGATGCATGTAATAATGTACATTCCCTTAAATATGGCATCTAGATAGTCTATATATATATGTATATATATATGTGTGTGTGTGTGTGTGTGTGTGTGTGTGTGTGTGTGTGTGTGTGTGTGTGTGTGTATACATACACACACACACACACACACACACACACACACATATATATATACATATATATATATCAAAGGTGTATCCCTCTAAATGTCTTGAATAATGTTGAGTGACCCAATGTAATTTGAATCACTATATATTTTTGACCAATCTGAGATGAGTAATGCTAAGTGACCCAATGTGATATGAACCACTATATAATCTCAACCAATCTAAGTTGAATAATGCTAGAGGTGTAAGAACTATCTTGAATGACCCATGTAGTCTGAATCACTATATGTTTTGATTGATTTGAGTTGTATCTAATAATTTTATTGCTAGAGGTGTGATAACCATGGTGTATCAATCTATGAGAGTAGATACATATGCTAGATAAGTGTAGGAAAAGGAATAGTAGGAATGATGCCCCCTTTTTGGGGAGAGGGATGAGAACTGTGATGGAGGAGGTTGAGCCAAAAGTGATGACTAGCAGTGGAATGTATAAGAACTAGGTTGGTATGTATTGAATTTATTGAGAGTCTAGTGTTGAATTGGTGGAATTGAATTATTAAAATTGAAATGTGTCTTTGATTGATCGTCTGAATAGGCTAGGTTGTTTGGATGTTTTAAATGAGTGTTGATTAATGGGAACCAATTTATATGCCTGGGTATTATAAAGGTGTATAAATGTGATAGTAAGTAGATGAGCTATTTAAAGAGTATATATTATTTGATGTTGAGGTTGTCATCATTATGATTTTAAGGATCCAAACTATTTGTAAAATGGAGCTATGGTGCTCTTGTTATGAGAAAAATAGTGTTTTTACTTTTGAATAGAAAAGGTGGTTGATATAGGTATTTGGATTGACTTTGAATTCATTTGTCTAGTGACAATTTTGAGAAATTAGAGCTTTAGAGTTCAAAATTCCAAGGAAATGAGTACCTTCTATGATACATTTTGAGCATTTTGTAGCCTAGATTGAGGCCAATAGGGAGATTAACCTAGTGAATAAGCTGGTCATTTGATTTTTGCCTATTTAGAAGCCAATTTTAGTCATTTTTGAGCTATTTTGAGTAGTTTATAAGATGTTTGACTAGTTCTAGCACTCATATCCTAGAGGTAGTGCTATTACCCAAGGCTCAACACTATTATCTATGTTTCAACATTATTTTTCGATGTTAGTGTCCTTTTATAGTGTTAATGACTTTTGGTGTTTTTGATTTACTATTTGTTGTTGTATAGTTTGGTTGTTTACTTGGCATGGTTACCTAATGTATCTACTACTTTTTGGTGTGTTTTGTAGGGTGAGGTGTGGATGAGAAAGTTATATAGAGGCCATGTTATAGAGACATTGAGGATGTTTCCATTATCAGTTGATGAGCATGTTATGATGGATAGGGCTAGATTGGGTCATGCATGTGACTTGGGTATTATACAATGGGATATTTATCTGATTACCACCTTATGTGAGAGGTGGAATGATGATACTTGTACATTTTGGCTTCTTATTGGGGAGATCATTGTTAATTTGGAGGATGTATACTAGTTTTTGAATTTTCTAATTAGTGGGAAGTGTGTGACATTATAGGATGATATGGGTGTAGATGCCATTGATTGAGCACTAGATACTTTATTGGGGTGCATCTAGGAGTACATCACCAAGTTAGTGATAGTGATGGGATTTTGGTAGTGATTGTGTAGCTGAGTGTTTTGGATTTGTTGAAATGGTTAGCTATGTTATCAGCCTAATTTGTTGTAGTGGATAATAGTAGAGTGTCTATTGCCTATAAGATGCATAGGGTGGTTCATAGTATTGAGATGTATGGTATAGTGTCATATGGGTAGGACTATGCTTGCCCACTTGTACAAGAATTTGTATAGATTTACTCAGGAGGCATTTAGTAGTGGTGTGGGTGTAGCCACATTATTACATTATTGGGCATATGAGGACATAGTAGTTATGCAACCTATTAGGTTATTGAGGGTGAGCGGGGCATATCCATAGCCATTTAGTGAGTGATGGATGAGTGAGTTGGATATTAGATCCCATGCGATAAATCATTATAAGAGGGTGCTAGATAGGTTGGTGGCCCATGATATCATATGGAGGCCATATAGAGGATTCCCAAGTTGGCCTAAGGATGGAGAGAAGCTATGGTATATTAGGGTCAACTATTGGTTACATGATGAGATAGTTTAGAGTTTGACAGGATGTTCCTACTACAACATGGGCATGGTTGAGGAGTGCATGAGTACCAATGAGAGTTGGGGCTCATGTGAGACTTACTAAGGTTGAGTTGGTACCGTTACCTTTGGATGGAAAAGATGTTATAGATGGTCCTAATATGGATGACATAGGATGTATTGAGGGATATACTACATGGTGGGATAGGGAGTGGTGGGCTCCATTGTACCCCATGAATAAAGTGGATGTTCTTATGTATAAGGATCTTGGGCTGATCTAGATGATGGGAGGTAGTCAGTTATTATATTTGAATTGATTTTATGTTTTTGCATGAGTTTTTATTTTGAAATTACATATCTAATGTAACATTGTCCTTCTTATGTGTGCAAGTGGAGTGCAAGGTGCTCAGGATGAGGCACCTATTAGGGTTATTATTACGGATGATGTGTTCTAGGAGACTATCATTGAGTCTACCCTATGTGAGGTTACATGGTTGTTCATAATGATGTTGTGGAGGAGGGTTTGATAGAGAGAGAGAGACTATTATAGCTAGTGTGTATGATCATTTGTTTGATTGGGATACTATAGATATAGCTTCATATGTTAAGGTAGTGGGAGAGAGAGATGAGTTGAGGGTTGAGTGAGATAAGCATATGATGCCTCCTCTTGATTATGGATCAGTGAGTTTAAAGATTGTGGATGATTATATGGATCTTTAGTGGTGGCATGCAAACTTGCATGAAGAATTCAAGAGCTCAAGGATGTATATATTCATCGAGTCCTAGATAGGATTATGGGACTAGCATCAGAGGAGAGAGTGAGACCAAGAGTGAGGGCATGACCCCTATTCATGATTGATTGTACTTTGACATGATGTATATGTTTAAAAAAATTCATGACACACACACACACACACACACACACACACACACACACACACACACACACACACACACACACACACACACACACACACACACACACACACACACACACACACACACACACACACACACACACACACACACACACAAACACACACACACACACACACACACACACACACACACACATAGATGTTGGTTTGATTTTAAAATCATGTGTATTTGTGCTATGGATTCTAGAATATTTTGGTATATGGATTATAAGTGGTTATTTTTATAAATGGTTGATCTAGTATTGATTCTAAATTTCCATGTGCTTGGTAAATGGCACTTGAGATATGGGATTTGATGTTTTTATATGTTTGGATTCAATGTTTTGATAATTGTGATGCTAGGTTTATTGATTTTGGATTGCAATCATATATAGGCAAAAATTTGATTATTGTGGCAATTGGTAATCTATTTGGATAAATTTGAGTTGGTTTTTGGGATTGGTAAAGTAGGATTTGGATATTGTTTATTTGGTTTAATTGGGAAAGTGTTTGGGTAAGTTTGATTTGGTAATATCTAGACTTTGATAGGCTGGTTTGAGATTGATAACTTGTTCAAATGAGCTATTTGGGTTTTATATTGGTAAAGTGTTTGAATAGGCTAAGTTGGTAAGATATAGAGTTTGATAGGTTGGTATTAGGATAGGATAGTTATTTGGAATTAGGAATGTTAGTTATTAGTAGGGAGATGTAATATAACACTATGTGCATATTACTTCCTCAAGAGTGGCTCAAGAGTACAAAGCATAGCTAGACCTTTGGCTCGATCATTGCCTTGTTAAGTGAAGCTACAAACTGATGCTAAAATGAATGTATGTTGTATCATGCTATGATATATCAATATATGAACCCTATTGACCAACTGAACAAGTGCCCATACTGCTCATGCTGTGTAGGAATGTGCTCTGTAGTTGATACTATCTACTATGAAGAAGTCTCATCTAGCTGTAACTAAATACCCTATGGCCTCTATTGTGATGTATATGAATGTGAGATATGTTGTTATGATGCTAAAATGTGTTTAGAGGCCTCATTTAATCTTAACCATAATGGGTTGTTACATGAGATAGGACCTTGAAAACTTGGCTATAATGAATATCTCTCTAGAATAGTACTCTGTAATTGGGGTTTAACTAATCTTAATCATAACAGATTACTATGTGAGATAGGACCCTAAAAACTTAGCTATAATGAATATCTCTCTGGAGTAGTACTTTGCTATGGTGCCTAGGACTCTAAGGGATATGTATATGGAACTACATTATGTATACCATGGACTACATTACTATATGTGGTTTGCTTTCATTTTACTAGTTTCTAAACTTTCTAAATAGTTGGAATAAGAGATGTCCTATGAGATTCTATCCTAAAACTTGCATGTGCTCATGATGAGTGACCAATGATTCATGTAAAGGAATGTCTTGGAATGACTTAGTCATGGAGGAATGAGGTCTAGGGTTAAATAATGGAGGAGATATATGTGCCCCCTATATGAATGTAATAATGTCCTGATCAACACATCTATTAATGAAATCTTTGAGTCCATAATAATTATCATCATTGTGTCTATGGATATGATGATAATTATAAAAGGGTCAATATGGTTGTCTACATAAGAGATGCAAATCTCATCAGTGAATAGAAGGTAATGTGATTAACCTCCTATTGAGTAGTGTTAATAGTATGATAGATGGGCTATCCTACTCTGAATCAAACTATAGTAGTCTTTTACTATTGTTCTCTGTAGTGCATACTACATGTTATGTTCTTTAAACTTGCTCTTTATTCTTGATTGGTTGTGGTTTTGTATCTTATCTAGGACATGGTAGATGATGAGTGGTAAAACATGTATCTGAAGATGATTCTATGAAGTTGAGAATGATTCGATCAATTGAATCTACCTTAATTAATCCCAATTTCTTTTTCAAATCTAGAACTGTGTAACACAAATGTCTAAAATAAGGCTCTATTTGATATAGTAGATGCTCACGGAGAGGTTGGCAAAGGCCCTTGATAAAGATATGTTGAATCTCTATGTCTATTAGTTTGTATATCAATCTTAACAACTGAGCCTTGAATCTTAAGATATACTCACTAACTAGCTTTGAATAATTATGATGTAGTGTGGCAAGTTTCTCATATGTAACATGAGGGCCCGTCTTGACAATGTAGTTTCTAAGAAATGCCTCCTCTAATTCATAATATGTGTGAAATGAATCAAGAGGGAGTAGATGAAATAAAAAATTATGTTCTTCCCCTACTAATGTCTAATAAAATATCTTGAGTAGAGTCAAAGGACTTATATGAGGTGGAAAATCCTTTTGGAAGGCTTGAAGATGTGGGAATCGATCTCTACTTACATCAAAGTGAGGTAATGATAGTGTCTATAAATGCTTATATAATTTAGCTTTTATGAATGTCTTTAGAATAGGGTTACCATGTAGATCATTAGCATCCATCCAAGACTTATAAGTTTTATTTTTCAAGGTAAGGAGATGTAATTGGTGTTGTAGCTCACCAATTGCATGCATCAAAGAGATGATCTCTTAGGATGGTACATTAGTATCTTGAAGTGGTTCATTTAATCATTGAATTTGATTATTAATTTTAATGATGGGAATGCTACATTTAACAAGTGGATCACAAAGAGGTGGTGTGCTCAATTGAAATTTAGGATTAATGGTAGCTCGGATCTTGCTAGAGGGATGTGGGCTACCATTCTCTTTAGGTGAGGAGTGAGCGTAGGGTTCTACTCTAGTGAGGGGTGATTTTAGAGATTCATTGGTATCTTTATGCTTTAGTGAATCAAATTATAATTTAGTACAATATGTGCTATTAACATTAACATGTGAATTATCAGAGATAAAATCATTCATATAAATAGAATCAACATTTTGACATACATGAGATTTGAGAGGAGTGAGAGAAGGGTTAGAAGCATGAGATGTATTCTTCTTCACTATATGCATAGTCATCATCATTCTTCCATGTATTGTCCCATTCTAAAATTTGTTCATTTGAAATAGTAGAATTTGAGGTATCATTTTCCTATTCAATTTCATTCTCATAGTCATTTTCATGTTCACTGTCATATTCATTATCACTTCCATAAATTCTAGGGAGAGGTGTAAGAGAAAGAGTTAATTTCTTTCTAATATGCAATAAGTTATCATTGGCATTTGGAATATCATGTGTATCTATGCTATCTATGGATGGAATATATGCATTTTTGTCATTTTCAACATGAGAAGGAAGAGTAGAAGAGTTATCATTTGAACTTTATTTTGAGAGAGTAGAGTTAGGAACACATAATGCATCATTTGAACTATGATTTAGTAATTTAATTTTATTTCATGTATATTGTTCTATTTTGAACATAGCAGTAGCAAAAGGGAGAGATAGATTAGGTTTATCTTGAATTAAATCATCACCAATAAGAGGTTCACCTAGTAGTACATGACTAATTTGTGCATTTGGTGCATTGTGCCTAGGAGAATGAGGTGAGAAGTATCTTTCCCATTTATCAAAATTATTTTCATTAGATGAAGGAATAAAAGAGATGGGTTTAAGAGAAAAAGATTCATCTATTTGTGATTGACATTGATCATTGTGTACATCATCATATCCTTCATTATAACAATAGTCATTCTCTTCACTATAAATGAAATCATTTTTTATAGTTTTAGACAATGTGTAATTTTGCAAATTTGTCCAATCATTTTCATAATCATAAGAAAATGTGAGAAATTTATTTAAGGGATGAGAAGAAGGAATTGCCTTTGTGGTCATTTTATCATCAGCGAGAATTTTGAAAAGTACCATGAAGCAAATAAATTCACAAAGCACTACTAAAATTGGATTTTTAAAATTAGTTATGATAAGCCAAATAATTTACAATAAATTAAATTTTTTTTTATAAAAATTATAAGGGAGGGAAATTTGAGGTTTGAGGACCTAGTTTGCAAATCTAGGGTTTTGAACTAGGGTTTTATAATTTTTGAAATTTATGCAATAATTTAAAAGAACTTAGAAAAAATTTGTATAATTTTGCTCAAAAAAATTATGAAAAATTTTAAAATATTTCTAAAATTAGAAATATATTTTTCCTATTGTGTTGAATGTGCTTGTATGCAAAAAGGACCTAGTATGTGAAAACTAGGGTTTGATAAAAATATGTGATATTTTTGAAATGAATTGATAGATTTTTTATTTTTAAATTTAAAAAAATTAGGAAATTATGGTAAAAATTAGAAATAATTATCCCTAGGGTTTCTAAGGTTTTTGTGTAAAAGTTTGAAGTAATTAAGGTTCCCTAAATGTTTTATTCTTTTTGGGAATTAAATTTTTTATTCGTAAGTAATAAAGGGTTGGAATAAGGGCATAATTTTGGTTTGATGTAGTGAAATATAGGTTTTTTGCCAATTTGATAAAATTAATTCACATAGGAAAGAAGAGACAAAGAAAGATTAACTTAGCTTTTGTTGGGCTAAAACGGATGATATAAAGTCTAAAAATTATTGTATAGGGATGGTAGACTATCATAAATAGGACCCAAAACTCTATTTCTAGATTGGATAGGTGTGCCAAACTTAGGACACCCTACTACTTGGCATTATGGTCCATTTTTGGAATTATTATCAACTTTTGGTGCTATTGTCCACTTTTGGTGGTGTTGTCTTGGTGGTTTGGCTTTTCTAGTTTCTGCTTGGTAGCCTTGTGACAACTTATGAGTGAAATATTGAAGCCCAGGACTATATATATCTCACTATGTGTCAGCTTCTATCTTGAGTACTTGTATTGGCCTATATATATAGAAACAATAAAGGAAATCAAAGCACAAGGAGGGAAAATTGGGTTGTGATAAGAATGATCACACAATAAAGAACCCCTACTATTCTGACTACTGGATATATTAACTCTCATGCCAAGGGTCTCAGATCTAATGTATTTCTCCCTTAGGGAATGTGCATAATAAAAACACATGATTGATGTAAGAAAAAATTACAATTGTACCCTTCCTTGATCAAGCATGCAAATTTATGTGTGATGTAGAGAAGTTGACCTATATTATTGATTGATTTTATTAAGTCTCATGTGTCAAAATAGTAAGTGTTAGATTTAAAATGATTTATGTATTCCTTTATATAGAAGGCTCATTATTTTAAATTTGGGAGATTTTATTACATTTGGCCAACATTTGGAAACTTAGACATGAAGAAAAGAAAAGGGGTAAGACTCATCCTATAGAATAAGTTCACTATTGGGGCAAAAATTGGACTTGGACAATAGTGTTTGAAATTGGACACCCTAGGTTTTCAGCATTGTAGTCCTATTTGGGCATTATTGTCAAGGGGATGTGGGACCTAGGGGGATGGGTCTAGACCTAAAAGATATTCTTGGGCCTAAAAGGGTTTAGTCTTGAATGCTACAGATGTTCAAGAATAAGCATAATGATGTCTAGGGAATCTAGAAAGGCCAAGACAAGTCAAATGAGAGGACATGGATAAATGTGAATAAAATTTCATATTCTCCAATTGGAGTCTCCTATGAAAAGACTGTGACAATTCAGAATATATGAATGTTTTCAATGAATATCAATCTATTTAAGGTCTCACACTTCTTATTGAAGATATTGAAGACCAATCAACTACTGAACCTATTGATTTTTCCCCACAAGAGGAGAAAGTACATGATGATGTAAATAATGAAGAAGTTTTTGCTGAGAGTGAAATCATCAATCAAGACATGAAATATCATTGGCAGCCCATGAATGAGGTAGAATTAATATTGTTCTTGAAAAGTAAAGGAATATGGGAGGAGAATGAATGGGTCCTAGACTCACATGTATAATCCATGCACCTGAGAATGGAACTAGAAGGCCCAACTATTTACCTAATATACCATGAACATGCTAGTGATCCTACCTGAAAGAAGGAGCTATCAAGATGTGGCAATTAATATTCAAGGTTCCATGGTGGACAATCTAGTTTTCCATTTCACCCTAGAGGATCTTTTTTGAATTTAGGTTAGTTATTTTAGGTTATTTGTCTTATTTCAATAAATGAATACATAAGAAGTAGTCTGTTGCCTTGTTGCTGCATTTGTCTTATTTTGTTGTTTCCTTAGATTAGGTATCTTTGATTATATTTAGTTGTGTTAGTTATGTTGTTTTCATTTGTATCTTATTATTATTGTAGTCAATATGAGGTGTATCAAAGTTCAAAATTTTTTTTGGAAGTCAAGAGAGTCATAAGTCCATGTTGTCATGTTTTAGACTATCATTATCATATGAAAATCTAGTATGTTCTCTTGACTAGCAGGTTAGTCAACCCCTGTGAGTCACCAAAAATGTTGGCAATTTGGCCTGTTAAGGCCAAATCGAACCTCGACATTAAATAATTTTCATTTACTAATTATTTTGAGTTTAAGTCATGTGTTTGCCCATCTTGATGTCTTTAACCATCATATGAAAGGAGTAAGTTTCAGTATATTTTCATGGTCTTGTCTCAATTTTAACTTGTCATGAGATTTTATAGCATAATTTAGTGTATGGAAGGTATGAAATAGTCAATAAGATTTGAAAGTTATTCAAGATGCATAAAATACTTATGAAGAACTTTTAAGAAGCTATAAGTTAGTCTCTATGAAACTTATTGATAATTCTCCTTGTAAACTTTGTATATTACCTCAAAAGTGAAGGTTTTGGATTTAAAATGATAACATTACACCTCAAAGGGACACCAAATCCTTCATAATACTTTTAAACCTTTTCATATTCATGAAAATGCCTTAGTTCAATGTTTTATACTTTTAAATTATCTTTCATGCAAGCTAAAGAATAGAAAAATCTCCCCAAAAGACTCACACGTGCCAAATTTGGGTCAATACATATGTCAAACACTTGTTTATTGTTGTAATATCCTTCATAACTCATGGTATTCCTCATAATCCCTAAATTGGTGGTTTTAAGCTAGAAGTAAGAAGAATATGCAAGAGAAATCCCATTTTCTATGTATTTTCATGCAAGAGTACAAACTTATGATAAATCCTGAACCGAAATAGGTTGAACCTTGTCCCTGCTTAGTGTGAGTACACAAGTATTTCATTAAATTCAAAAAAATCAAGCACATAAGGGTGCCTTTACTCTGTTAACCCTTTTACAATGCAAACATGGATTTATATAGTTTTTACCAATGACCAATAAAAACAACTAATCCTATAACCAACTAAATACGTGAAAAAAACCCATAAGGTAGTTCTAATTAATAAATATAAAACATTAAAACTACCTAAAATTAATCTAAGTAAGTTTATTTTATGGGGGTGTCTTTACTAAAAGATGCATGCCCCATTTACAATATTATTTATTACCTACCAAAAATCTAACCTAATGTTAAGAGTTTAGAACAAGTCCTAAAAAACCCCCCTATGATCCAAAGTTAGGTCTTTGGACACACACCAAGCATTTTTCTAAATTTTTCAAATTTTATTCTATCAAGGGGTTTTGTGAAGATATGAACTATCTAATTGGCAGTTGGGCAATATATTGGATCAAGAGTTTTCTTTGCCACCAGCATTCAGAGATAATGGTATTTGACATCCATATGTTTTATTTTGGCATGAAACACTGGATTCTTGGACAACTTGATTGAACTCTGATTATCAATGTATAACTATGTAGGAGCAAACTGAGAAACCTAAAGATCTTCAAGAATACAAAGAAGGTAAACAATTTCTCTAGAAGCATCCCATGCTGCAATATACTCTGATTCTACTGATGAATTTGCCACTATATCCTACTTCTTACAACACCAAGCAATGACAGTTGAACCCATATGCATAGTGTATCCTGTGGTTGACACTCTATCATCCACACATCTGCCAAAATCTACATCACAATATCCAACAAGTTTAAAGTTCTTGTTGTCGCAGTATTCAAGGCCATATGTTTTTGTTCCCTAAAGGTAACAAAGTACTCATTTTGCTACATGCCAATGAATTTTTCTAGGATCATGCATAAATCTAGATAAAATTCCAACTGAAAATGAAATATTGGGCCTGGTAGTCATCAAGTATATCAAACCTCCCACCAATTGTCTATATGTGGTGCCATCAAAAAAGGCACTGCTATCATCCTTAGACAATTTTAAGTTACTTTCCATGGGAGTGAGGGCAGGTTTGAAATCACTCATGCCAAACCTCTCTAATAACTCAAAAATATACTTAGTTTGTGAAATGAAAATACTATGCTCTTTCTGAGTTACCTCTATACCTAGATAGTAGTGAAGAAGTCCAAGATCTATCATCTCAAACCCATCTTTTAATTCCTTCTTCATAGACTTGTTATGGTTTTCCTCATTACCTGTAATAAACAAGTCATCTACATAAAGAACAAGTATCACCATTTTCTTACCCTACACTCGAAAATAGAGAGTATCATCAGATTCATTGTGATGAAAACCAATGGATTTCAAGTATGAATCCATTTTCTCATACCAAGCCCTAGGTGCCTATTTGAATCCATATAAAGCTTTTATCAATTTACATATATTATGTTTAGCACCCACCTATTCAAAACCCTAAGGTTGTTTCATATAGACTTCTTCCCATAAATAACCATTTAAAATGGAACTTTTAACATCTAATTGATGTACTTTTCAACCATTTTGTGCTGCTAAGGCAAGTACCATATGAATAGTGTGCCATTTGGTAGTTGGTGCAAATGTTTCCTCATAGTCAATACCTTCTTGTTGTGCATATCCTTTTGCAACAAGTCGTGCCTTATGTTTATCAATGGAGCCATCTGATTTATACTTAGTCCTATAAACCCATTTACATATGATGGGTTTAACATGTGGAGGAGGATCAACTAAAACCCATGTATTATTGTTAAGTATGGAATCATACTCACATTTCATTACTTGTTGCCAAACATGTTCAATAGATGCCTCCTCAAAAGTGGATGGCTTAGTGGAAGAAGTAGTAACAACCATAGCATAGTTCACCTATTTTTAAGGATTATTGGGCCTTGTTAAACCAACTTCATCTACTGTCAATTTAGAAAAAGTACTTTGAGCCCTTTTTGGATACTTAGACAAATTATTCAAATTAGGGACTCTAGAATTCTCATCATGTGCATCATTCAAAGGGGGACTTAAAGAATTTTCAACAATTTATAAGTCATCAACATGTGAACTTGTAGATGAAGAAGAGGAAAGTGAAGGAATTTGAGTCTCATATCATAACTTTGAAGAGTTATCCCCATTAGTCAAACCCTTATCTCTTTTTGTATTTTCTCTCTCTAATCTATCAAGTTGAGAATCAATCTCTGCAGTGTTCATACTTCCAAACTCATCAAATATTACATCTCAACTCACTATGAATTTGTTTGAATCTTTTGTAAGCAAATGAAACCCCAGTTAATCTTCAGAATAACCAAGAAAGATGCATTTTTGACTTCATGGTTCCAACTTAGTTATATGTTTAGTAAGAACCAAAGCAAAACAAAGACATCCAAACACTTTCAAGTGTTTAACTTTTGGTTTAAATCCATACCATGCCTCATATGGAGTTTGTCCCAAAAGTGCAATTGTGGGGGACCTGTTTCTCAAATACACTACAGTACCTATGGCTTCAACCCAAAACTTATCATCAAGCTGTTTATAGTGCAACATGGCACGTGCTGTGCCCTCTAAAGTTTTATTCATTTGTTCAAATACTCCATTTTGTTGTGGAGTATAAGCATTACTATATTGTCAATGAATACCATGTTCTCGACAATAATCTAAAAATTCATTAGAGGTATACTCACCTCCATTATCTAATTGAAGAGTGGCCAAATGTGAACCTGTTTCTTTTTTGACTAAGTGTAACCAATCAACAAACTTAGCAAAAACTTTAGATTTGTTTTTCATAAAGAATACCCAAGTCATCCTAGAAAAGTAATCAATAAACAAGACAAAGTATCTACACCCACCAATGGATGACTTTTTCATGTCACATACATCACTATGAACTATCTGTAAACATCTGTTATCTCTCTAAGATGACTGTTTCAGAAAATTTTCCTAGTTTTGTTTGCCCAAAACACATGGCTCACAAAGAATACTATCTTTGTGAAAAGTGGGCAACCCATTCACCATACCATATCTCTAAAAATCCACTAAAGAGTGAATATTCAAATGTCCATAGTGGATATGCCATAACGGTTGTGTAGACATAGTACCTGTACCTGTGTCAACAACTGCCAGAAGTTCTATATTGGGAAGAAGCACCTTACAATGCAATCTAACCAAATTTCCATCTTCATATCTTGTATACATTGTTTTATAATCATCCTTCACTGAATTGATGTAAATGAGCCAATTTTAAAGCAAAATTTGATAACCTTTCATATGAATAGTTACCAAAGAAAGTAAGTAGTTCTTCAATGTGGGAACATACCAAACATCCTCCAGGTATTTTATAGACCCATTAGGAAGAAGAATCCAAATAGATCCAAGTCCTAGTGGTGTATGCATAGACTTACTACTAAGGCAACTAGTGAGAGAGAAGCTTCCTTATAAGACCAAAAGAAATCTCTCCTGTCATGTGTTTGGTTTCTCCTATGTCTAAAACCCATAAATCTGTGAGCTCATCTCTAGCCTCATATTCAATATAATCAATGTGCCCCAAAGTCGTGAATGTAGATTCATGGGCAACATTATTGGACTCATCATAGTCATGTTCGACATATTGAGTAGAGTTAGACTTAGTCACTTTTTGTGGCCTTTGAATTTTATCAAAAGGAATCCTACATTATGAGGCAATGTGACCAAATTTTCCACATCTATGACACTGAATGTCTGATCTACCTCGACCTTTGCCCCTATATGAGTTGTGACCATGTCCTCAATCACTTGATTCATGTGAATGTGATTGATTAGACTGTTGATTATTAGAATGACCCCTACCTCTATTTTGATATTTGCCTCCTTTGTAACTTCTATCCCCTTTATAATTGTTTCCTCTATTGTTTTGATGCCCAGATGAAGATGAACTAGGCTTTGACTCTAAAACATGGGCTTCTTCAATTTTCTTAGATTTCTTGGGTAGAAAGAGGTCATGTTGGATGAGTAACTCAGCCAACTTATCAAAGGTGATGCTTGTGATCTTGTCAAAGACATGCAACATTTCAACAAAATTCCTATAAGACCTTGGTAGTCCTTTCAAAGCAGTAATAACTATGAGGTCATCATCTAGTTTTCCAAAGCCAGCCTTAGTGTACTCAATAGTGATATTTTTCAACTTAGACATATATTCTACCATATCCCCATCTTCATCTAATGAAAAAGTAAACAACTACATATGAATATCTATCTTCTTATGCTTAGGTTTCTTATCATACAAATCTTACAATGTTTTCCATACAGTGTAACTATGAGGAGAATTTTCAATATGAACATAAGTATCATGAGTAAAATAGCATTTAATGAGAGCTAAGGCCTTAGAATCATGCAAATTGAATATATCTAATTTAGCCTACTCTGTTGGCAATGTGGGATTTTCATTCTTAACAATATCCCATAACTCATTAAAAACTAGTAAAGCCTCCATCAATCGTTTCCAATATAAATAATTGGAAATTGTTAATCTATCACCATCTAAAAGAAAATTTTGAATTTTTAGCATTTTGAAAATGAAAAAAAGTGCAATAGATAAAATTTCAAAAAAATGCAAAGGAAATGAAACAAATATCACACTCACTGCACAAGACATTGCTTCTACGGGGTTTTGCACTTAGCCTCCGCATAGAACGTAAAATAAAAATAAGTATTTTTTATGGGTTTTGCACTTAAACTCACCAAAAATCAATGATTACACCCTTATTTTGCTAAATTACAACCTTATTCCACCAATTACACCCTTATCTCACCATAACAATGCAAAAGAAATATGATTGAATTCTGCCCCTTTTTCAAAAATTTAAATAACACAATACAATAAGTATGTGTTTTAAATATTTTGATTTAAAATGGAATATTCCTTTTTCAAAAAAGCATATTCCAAAGCAAAAAAAAAAAAACTTTCTCCAAAAAGAAGGGATTTGAACCCTTGACCTCCTCCTTTGAAAGCTTCTTACAAAATAAGCTTAATCAATTGCTCTAAGAGCATTTTCAAAACATTACACCCAAAAATTTCTACTTATACGAGATTTTTATGTATAAGGGAAAATAAAAAAAAATTACAGATGAGTAAATAAATTCAAATTTTTCCCTTTTTACTACTTTTCTTCCAAGCTTCCTCCCGTGGGATGCACTAAGGCAAATTTTTATATCAAAAAAACTTTAGAAACATCAAAAATAAATTTCTAAATTTTATTGCAGTGCCATGTTTGCCTGAGATGCCATGGTAGCTTCTGAGAATTATTTTTCCACTTGTTCTCTCACCTATAGGCTGTACAAATCCATACAGGGTGGATACAAAGGATTTTACCTAAGTTTTGGCAAAAATTTTTAGGTATATTTTTAGGGAATGTATTCAAAATGAAGCCAAGGCATTGGAAGGCCATACAACTTATATTTTTCTAGATTTTTCATTTAGAATGTAAAAATAGGGGTTTTAATACCATTTGATCAAGATTGGTAGATGTTTTGGATTTAAAAAGAGCTGAAACGAATGCAAATAACAATGGCAGCCATGAATGGAAATTTTTAGAGGTTTTCAACAAGAAACAAGCCATAAAAATTTGGTTTTTGATAAAAAAAATGAATTTAATAACATTTAAATGCTAAAAAATCATTTTTATATCAAATTTGGAGTTTGATCATAGGAAAATGGAGTATCAAATGGCCAAAATGACCAGACTGTGGTATATGGAAAATATACAGGTTTAAATACAAATAATATTTGAAAAATTAAAATAATTTAATAATTTAATAATTTTTTAAAATATTTAAACCAATACTATATGGCATACCTTATTTCATGCCAAATGATATCATGTGAATTGATTTTTCACCTTGCTCCTTCTAATTCACCAAGTTCCCAAAATAACCATTCTCTGATACTGTTAATAACTCCTGAAGTTATTAATAGGTTGAACCTTGTCCCCACTTAGTGAGAGTGCACAAGTATTTTATTAAATTCAAAAAAATCAAGCACATAAGGGTGCCTTTACTCCGTTAACCCTTTTACAATGCAAACATGGATTTATATAGTTTTTACCAATGAACGATAAAAACAACTAATCCTATAACCAACTAAATACAGGAAAACAACCCATAAGGTAGTTATAATTAATAAATATACAACATTAAAACTACCTAAAATTAAACTAATTTTATTTTATGCGGGTGTCTTTACTAAAAAATGCATGCCCCATTTACAATAATTATTTATTACCTACCAAAAATCTAACCTAATGTTAAGACTTTGGAACAAGTCCTAACAACTTATATGGCCTTTTTCATACATTTGAGGTCAAAATATTAAATATGAAGATATGGCAGGTGTTAGAAAATAGTTTCAAGGAAAAAATATTCCATATAGGCCCAAAACCAGTTCTCTACATCTATCTAGATTCTTTGTACATAGTGAGATCCCTTTAGGTTTGTACATGGTATGACCATGAGAGAAAAAATCAAGGTCTAAAGTTTTTGGTAGAGGAAGGGGTCTAAAAAATATTACACAAATTTAAATTGGTTATTAATTTATATTTATATCTCCTTCATGAACCATCCTTTTGAATTCAAGGTACTCACTATGTCTTCATCTAAGTAGACAATTAGTTTTTTGAGATTTCTCCTCATCTAGGCATCATGGTAGAAATATTAAAGTTTGTGGAGTTTTTTAGGAGTATGAGTAGAATTATCATGACATTATTCATCTTAATTTCACATGTGTGAGGTCAAATGGTTCTAAATAAGATAATACATAGCTAGTTTGAAGTCTACAGGTAGTTTGGAGAGTTGTGTGATTCATGTTGGTTTTAAGATGTCAAAACATACTTGGTGACTATATAAGAGATCAAATTATTATTCATATTTAACTTACTCATGTTTATAGGAGTTTCATAAATATTCATAGCCTATAATATTACCAATCATGCTCAAACACCTTCATATTCCTAGTTTAACATATGTTAATGTATCTTAGCATTTGTTAAGGTTATTAGTAGACTCCTAGGTTTCCATTTCCAATAATGTTTGCTTGTATAAGAACTAAAAAGTGGTATGATTAATTGGTATATGTTTATATGATTCATCCATGGTATTTAATACTTCTCATATATGGTAGTTAATGTTCTTTTCACTCTATCTTGTTTCATCCCCATCACATAGTCTTTCATGGCCTTTTATGACTATTTCATGCTTTTCACTACCATCTCCATCATCCATCACCATATCAACACCCTTCCACTCACTTCTATCTAATTTATACACTATAAATGATGAATAAAGGTAACTAAGAGGTATCATGGTCATTCAAATATTGTAAAATCCTTAAAAACACTACTAGACAATCAAGAATCTCTACTTAGAGAGAATGAAAAGTTTTCACAGTCGAGAGTTTTCATGAAAATGTAAAGGAAAGAGAGACTAGTGAATATATAATTTTTTTTTTGTTACATCTCATAAAGTTATATTGGATGAAGTATAATTTAATTAATACTATTTTGAGGACCTTTTCAAGGTTTAATGTAGACACAGTCTATACAAAGGGAACATAAACAGTCATCTATAGTCATGATTAAGAAGAGGTGAGATCAAGCATGATAAACAAGGATAAGTTTAAGGTATTTAAATATAAATTTGAACTTAGTAGGATTTAAAGAGAATGTGAGATCATTTTAATGACTTTTTTGGTATATTGCTAATAAGTTTCAAGACCTTAAAACCCTACTAAATAAGAGAAGAATCACCAGCTATAGCCAAGCTTTAAGGACATCCACAATATGCTGTTAAGATCAATTTCAAAGAAATTTATGGTTTCAGGAATATATTAGGAAATTATTACATTATTATACACTTGTAAGATCACCATAACCATTATGGTGGCATTATCAATTTCTCTAAGCATTCTAAAACCCTGTTATAATTTTTAGAATGGCCTGAGTTAATGCACAATCAAGTATATGATAGAGAAAGGTATGTTTTTAAGAATGTAAAATGATGTGTATGGAGAATAGTGTGATAAAGTGATGCATATTAATTTTGACTCAAATTCAAACCTTAAATTTAATAAAACTTATTTTATGTCATTTTTACATGCTAATTACCACCTACAATAGGGTTTGAAAGGGTTCTTAAAGTGTGCAATATTGGATCACATAAAGACTTTCAAGAAGGTATTGTTATACCATTAGGTTAAATGAGATTATACCAAATTTTGAGATTTATATGGTTGTTTAAATATTTATATCAATTCATGAACTTCAAATTACATAATGACATAGTCATTTACCTTATAAATGTCCACCTATAACCTTCTCAAAAACACAATCCTATCTCTAAGTTGCAAGGCAATGAGATCATAATGATCTAATGGTAAAGTCTCATGTCATATAAAGATTAATAAAGATAGTGGATATATTAACTCATAAATACAATGAATATACTTTCCCAAATTAATATATAGTCAAGGTCAAACTTTGGAATTACCATGTACAACTATACTAGGTGGTTAATTCCATTGATACATCTATATACTCTCAAGGTGAAACTAAATACCATATCATTAAAGGATGAGACTTATGAAGTTACATGTGATTTTAAATTAAAAATTAAAATAATAAAATATCTATAAATATCATGATCTCTATGAAAAGTACTACCACCTTAGTAAGTACAACATACAGGCTTGTGTATAGATTAAGACTGTGTTAGAACCTAGAAGAACCCTTAAACAACAAATACACCACAGGAAGAGGTAAGAGGAATTTGTAATGTAAATAAAAAGGTCTCAAATTGAAAAATAATGGTTAAATTGACATCAAACACTTCCATATTCTCCAATCACCACCTATAGTAGTATGACAAAGGCAGTCACTTTGAGGTTTCTTTAAAGATACATGGTTTTTTATTGGATATACAAGAGAAAGTTGACAAAAGAATCAAAAAAATTATAAGAGGGATTATCACATAACTAAAAAATAATTTTTGAAACTCTTATGATATATTACAATATGATTCAAGAATGAATACTCAGTCATAGGTCTTATGAGATAGGAAAACATAGGTAGCCTATTATACAATTCTAGAAAAAAGCATCTAAAGGCCTCTATATACAAGATAAAAGTTTGAAAATTTGTATATTTGGTCTTAATAAGTAGTTATAAATGTCCATAATCTTTTATAAGTAAAAATAAGATTAGAATTATACAATATTTTAACATAGTCATGTACATATCTGTTGACAGTCAAACTTGGAGCTATGAGAGCATTTTGTAGGTCTACAGGTATAATAAATGGTTTGAACCTCATGTGAGAGGTTATGAAGTATATTATGGTGATTATTAGTCATCACATACATGAATAAAAATGATAATACTTATATTTTCATACAAATATGCCCTTGAAGGCTATTTAAGTGAGAAAGACCCAAAATAGGCCTGTGTGCATAATCTTAAGACCTTAGCTTATTTTGAGCTCTTTTGAAGATGTATTCACTTTAAAAATGTGTTTGAAAGTTATTTTAAATGTTATATGACAATTATAAGATTAGAATAGATGATGTAATAAGAAAACTTAGTCACTCAAGGTTTTACAAGCTTGACTACCAAGAAACCCTAGGCTATAGGGATCAAGGCATACAAAATTAAAGGAAACCCTGAGACTTTGACCAAAGTGTGTTATCACTATGATAATATGTTTTAGGGATTTCATAATTCATAAAATGTTTTGTTTAAGGATGAGGAAGCTTGCAGACCTCTATTGTTTCCATACACACATGTATTCATAAGAGATTGTGAAGAGGAAAGTTGAAATTTGATGATTTTAAGATGAGAATATATGTTAGATAAGGTAAGAATTTTTTTATAAATATATTTACCCCTACCATATCATCCTATAGGTAATTTAAACCTACAACACTCATATTTGGCCAATTAGGCCTAAAAACCAATTTTAGGCCCAAAAGGCCTATATCACCTTAAGGCACTTGTAGACTATATCAGCCAAAGGTGAATTCATGAGAATATTTAAGAGGATGGTTAAAATCATAAATTATGTGTTTTAGGAAAGTGAGAGTAGAGGAAATTTTAGTTTCACTCTCAAGATCAAATTCAAACTACTACATTCTAAACATTCATTCAAGCTGCCTATTTGAGAGCTCATATCTTTCACCACATTAGAATTTTGACCAAATTCTATTAGAATAACTTGATTACCCATATTAAATATAAATAAATTAAGTATTAAGGTCTATTAATGATGTGAGGTGTATGAATCATTGCTAAGAGTATAAGCATGTCCAAAATGCATTTAGAATCTTATAAACAAACTTCATTGCATATGTATCTTTGCACACATTTTTCATGGGAACCCAAAATTATAAAGAAATTTTAAGGGTTATATGGAATAAATATTCATGTAAATAAGTTTTAGTTTAGAGGTCCATACTTTATGAACCATTGTTAAGAAGATGCACCTGCAAAATCCTCTTGAACCCTCTTATAGACTAGTTTTGATAAAAGTGAAGTTTCTTGCATTTGAAAACCAATGAATCATCCTAGTAACTCTTGAAACATAAATTAAAATTAGAGAGGGTCCTATAAATGGTACTATGATGTATGTAATTATATGAACATGGTACAAAATAGGGTTTTTTGAAGAAAAAGTGCAAAAAATAGAGGTATATATCATTTTAATGGATGTTAATCAATGGAGAGTGAAGATTTAAACTTTTTATCACTCTTCAAGCCATACTATTCTCAAATCTATTCTTGAACATTCCCTTGCTTGTATCTTTAAATAAAACTGATCTATAGGAAATAAAAGAAAAGGTGATCTAGTCACTCATTTTGATAAGTTAATAGGTGTTGGTTGCCTAGGAGAACCCATTTCATGATATGAGGCATTGGTTAATGTCTAAAAATAACCATATTTTCATGTATTCAAAGTTTTATATACGTTATTATAGCTATCAAGTGCAAGGAGTTAGGCTACTATGCCTAATGGGCCTAGTAAACCTACTTGGTCAATAAAGTAATTGAAGAATGATGTATAAGGATGTTTTAGATTATGGTAAAAGCAGGTTTTGAAGGGACCCCAAAACCCTTTAACATAATCAAGAAAGATAAAGCATTAACAACCACCAGGAAAAGCATTCCTAAAAACCTGCTGAAGAGCAGCAACAAGACCAAGTTTTATAGGGACCTGAAACCACATACATAGACCAATAAAAGTATCCAGGTTTACAAGGACCTAAAACCTCATTAATGGAGACACCATCACCCATCTCCAAAATGAATAGAGTGGGCTCCCAGGTTTGATCCAACAACCTCGAGAACACAAAGTTGAAGGAATTGCTCGCAAACAGTAGCCGTCAAAATTTTCCTTTGCATGACCACCAATCGATTCCCATGGCATCTGGCACACCATTATCCCTAAGCACCAACACGGTGTAGGTAGAACCACCCCCAATATAGAGGCCTTTAATACCAATCCATAGAAGAACCATGATAAAATTAATGATTAAAGTGACCTCGACTAGTTTTTCCCTGAGTAGGTCACCGCCGCAGCTTAGGGTTTTTTCCATTTTTTCCCTGAGTAGGGCACTACGGCTATAACACCCATTATTTTTTCCTTGAGAATGGCTATACTATGGCTTATGGTTTTCTCCATTTTTCCCTAAGTAGGGCACCATAGATCACTCACTATCGATAGAGGAAACAAAGTTTTCCCCATCTGTTCACTATTTTCTTCGCAAACCAGATCAAGATGGTAGTCCAACTTAGGCTAGAAACCCAGCCCAGGTTCCATCCACAATATAGAAATCTAAGGAAAAAATAAAGTTCCACACAGTAATAGATCTCACATTATAGTGAACTACGTAGATGTGAGGGGGTTTGAGGGGGGACACGCAGACGTGAGCCCCCTCTCCCCACGCATGTACAAGGATGTTAATAAGAGTTAATGTGGATTTATCACACCATATAACTAATATTGAGTGAAAATTACATGAGATAACTAGTCATTAAGTGACATTTCCATGCATAATTCATCTTAACTTCATTCACATGCTTGAGTGGTCCTTACCATGAGTTAACCGATCTAAAATGGCATTAATGCATATTTAATAATATTCATGTAAGGAGTCCATAACTTAACTAGATCTTATGTTAAGTGGATTTATTTGAAAAATAATGGATTTTCATGCTTCAAAAGGAGTTTATACAAGTCACTATGACCCACCACCTTTTTTCATCACCATGTAGCTCATGCAAGGACTAGACATAGAGAGATGTGATGAAGGACTATTAATAAAATGTTGTAACTAAATGTGACTTGAGTTTATGATTGGATAACTCTTCCTTCTCTCCTATATGCCATTTTCTTGGCTTGTTCTCTTCTCATGCTATGTATTTAGGATTTTAGGCCTATTTTCAGGATCCCTCTCTTGGGCATGAAGAAACTTTGTCAAGATTGAGCTTTGTTACCTCTTAAAATAATAAAAATGACTAATTTTATATTCCTTGATACAATTTTAGTGTGTTTATGTTATTTTGATCTTTACATGTGGTAGTATTTTCTCACTTCACATTTCCTAATCTCACCTAGTTACTAGTATCTCATCTTATGCAGGTCATATATAGTGTTTGATGTTGAGTAACTAAGCTAATAGTGGGAATATTGATTGGTTAGTGCATTGAATTAGGCCTTCCATCATTTCCCTCATGATTTTATCACTTGATGGAATATTTATGTGATATATTATTTCATAAGAGTCCCTTGAATTTATAATATTTAGTGATGTACATTACTTATTATTGTTAGATTAAGTTTAAATTGAGTGGATGAACCAATAATACAAGTGTATCAGTATAAATAGTATATATTTCCCTTTCATTTATATTTTAACTCTTTTCACCCCAAAAAATAAAGTGCGTTCTAGTAAGCTAAACAAAGTTGATATATCAAATGATTGGGCTTCATAATTTAGAGGTTTGGTCTAAATACAGGTATCACACATCTATATACTAATCTAGTGTTAGTCCATGTTTGAAGGAGATCTGAGCAATCTACATCAGTAGGGTGTAACTTGGGTTGCTAACATTATTGTCACTCAATCTTTTACCCTTGGAGAGGTATTTATAGCTTACTCCAAATTGATTGAAACATGGGATTACCCATAGGCCTGTTGGTTGCCTATAGTAGGGGTAAACCTCTAGAGTTAAGGGTTAGCTCCCTATATTTATCTTGATTACTCATCACATATGATAATAACTTGTTTGGATGAAAAGGGAGAGAAAAAATGAATGAAACCTATATTAGTGAGGTGATGCACCAAATTTAAACTTATCGCTACCATACAACTATATTTTCACTTCAAGCAAAATCCTAACTTGCACATGATACTAATCTAAATATGCCTTTTACATAAGTATGTATCATGGAGGTTTGTGAATCAAGTTTGAGCTAGGAGGACTAAAAAAGAGGTCATGTCATGACACTAGTGAAGATACATCTCACTAAACTCATAAAAATTAATAAAGAAGGTAAATAAGGTTATTATTTATTGATCAAAGGATATAAAATGTGTATGTCTTTGCCATACTTAGGTGTAGTATCCTTCAAAGTTATTCAAATGTTGTTGGTTATATAGATAAAGTGAGAGAGAGAAAAAGAGAAGGGCATATAAGAGATAGAGAGATGATAAGTGTTTCATGAGTTAAAAATAAGAGAGGGATTATGGAAATACCTCAATAGGTCTTATATTCCATATGAAACTCCTCTAAATATGATCCCTTGCTCCAAGTCATATTGGAGTTAGAACACTTGCTTGACACCTTAACTATCTCTCCAAAACTACCCTTTTCCTTGGCATGTTGAGTGACAAGGGGCCTGCTTGATGGTTATATTAGGATATATTACATATTTACTCTTATTTTAACACCTTTAAACTGACCCCATTATGTTATCTTTAACACATCACTTCCATTTCTTGCTAGGTGTATAGGGGACTCTTCATCTCCTTAGGCCAATTTTGCATACAAGTGTCAAAACTTGTTCTCTTCTTATTTAGTTCATCCAATATTAATTTATGGCCTATTAAACTCATATTGGACTTTAAAAAATCCATTTAAGGTCTCAAACTATCCCCAAAAATTCATTCTCTACTAAAAGATCTAAATTAGCCTTCTTCTTTGTAGCCCTAAAATCATATAAAAATCCTTGTGTAGAGAGTTTTAACAATGGTTATTAGAATATGAGGGAATATTATAGTACCCGGTACATCCTTACTTCTCCATGCTCAATTTTAGGATTATAAAGTGAGTAGTAGTGTGCTTTTCTACATTTCTCACTCCTAACTAGGCCTCAATTAGGCCTCCCTATCTGAAGACTAAAAAATTAATGTAAAATATTCCCACACATCCCAAAACAAAAATAATCATGTGATTCAATTATATAACCTCCTCCTTGTTCTCCATGCCAATTTTGAAGCTTTGACATCTTATATAGACCTATTAAATAACATAAAATAGTCTTTTAGGGCTTATTTTATACAATTAAGTACCTACAAGTAAAATATAATGGCATTGGGTTATTATTAGGGGAGTATTGAACATTTTTTTATTCATTTGGAAATTTTTTCAATCCATTTGGAGGCATTAAATTCCCTTTCTCTCTCATCGGGTCCTTATAGCTCTCCTAGGCAGCCTAAAAGTGTTATGATTTCTTAATGATTGTTCATACAGTTCATGATATGAATCAACCAAAAAATTTCAAAAAATGGACGTAAACCAGGGATAACTTTCCCTATGATCTTAAGGTCCCATGAAAAACATTTTTCCATACTGATTAAAATAAGGTAGCCTCTTGGGTTGTAACTAGGCATTCTATGAGGGTTGAGAGAGAATTGAGGTTTGTATGATCTTTCTTAATTTTGGTTTGATTTAAAATGACCTCAATGAGGTCTGATACATATCTCTTGACCTATTTCAATTGATTTATTACCACCTTTCTCTTATTAGGTCCCTTGTAATATCATTAGCTCATACGTAGGGTTCTTAAGCCTAGTTTCTTAACTTACATTAATTGATTATATTTACTTATTTCTCTCACTATTAGATGTATATAAATCATGGAGTGATTTTTTACACTACATAACATCTCTTTAGGGTCTAAAAAACCTCAAATTCCCTCCACTTTACTACTTATTAGGACAAACCGCCCATACATGCTTGTTCATGCACTTAGCCTTGTTATGTCTAAATATAGTCAGAGTGTGTTTCCATTATTTTTTGATTGTGTTTGATGGATACTGGTGGAATATTTTATCACCATATAGACACATTAAGCTATATTACTCTACCTTAGATCCTCCTATGTTCATTTAGACCTTTCAAACAAGTACAAACTTTTCTTGAGCAAGCAAACTTGTGTATGTCGTTAATTGAATAGGTAGAGTTTCAATTGTTTTTTATACTTCAAATGGGCTTGATAGTTGTGTTAGTATTTTTAATCACTATGAGACACTTCTCAAATTCACATATAAATCTACCTTCTCAAGAAAACATAAACATCCTCTTGGCTAGGCAGACAGACTTGTGTAAGGACTATGTGTATGTAGTTGGGCCTATGACTTGTGTTTGGTATTTTTTTATTAAAAATTATTTTATTGAGACCTCATTAATATTCAATGAATTTGGAACTTTTATTTTATTTTTTACCTTCAAATCACTCATACAATCCTATCTCAGATCTTGAAAACTCGTAGTCACTTGAGCAGACCTACAGGTGACCAATTGCCTATGTGTATCCATTTGGAAATATCTACAAACTTGGTGTTTAAGGAGAATTTATTAAAATAACATGATATCAGTAGTTTATAACCATATTTAAATCCATGAAACACTATAATCCACCATCATCATTGTCTCAAGACCAATTCTCTCAACTAGCTAGATGTAGGTGGTCATTTAAGGGATTAACTACGTTTGAGGATTCCTAGGTCTTTAAAACCAATCTTTGAACCTTTAAGTGGATCTATAATATTGTTATTAATGTCTTAAGACACTTATAAATACCTTAAAGTTACAAAATCCCTCAAACTTAAGGGACTATTTTAGATAATTTGGACTTATCTATAGTCCAATTGAAAAACAAATATCAAGAATACACCTACATTATTCAAAATTTTATAATTTTAATTTCTCTCCAATATAATAAATGGGGAATAGATCCAAATCATTACCATACTCTCCACATGAAATTTCATAGAACCAAAAAAATATTAATTTTAAAATATCATCTCCCATTTAAATTAGGGACATAAATCCATATTATCTGAAATAGTCTTTCTTACTATCCAAGGCAAGTTTCTATAATAGGTGGATGTAGGTGTCAATTAGGATAGTTTTACTATATTCAAGGATTTGAATATGTTTTAGGATTTATATTATAACTCCTCTAATCCCCCAATATCTCTATCATGATATTGATGGTTTAGAACTTCCCATAATGCCTTGAAACTCAATACTTCATCAATCACTATCTAAGACAACTTCCTATAACTATTTGTAAATGACTGCATGAGAGTTATAAGTATGTAGTTTCAGAATTATTCTCGTTAGCTACATCATTAGTTATATAAAGTTTAATAATAATCATTATGGGTCTAATCTCAAATCATTACAAGTCCATTAGCATCCTAAAATCATCTTAAACTTATGTATATGCTATCCACCCACACATAGTCCTATATGTGCATTAGGCTTGTTGCTTGTTAGTAACTCTCTATCCTTCAAGTGCCTTGGAGATATTCATATGTTTATGACCTCAAATTGAAACCACCATAATGTTTTCATGGATAGACAACCTTCATTAAACATTGACAATCATTAGATTTCTATTGAAGTCGTAGACTTATAATTTTATACACCTATAGATTTGCAACCCTATGTCTAGGAAGTTAAAAATTATAATCATGATTAATAGGGATAAAATACCATTGTATCCATTGAATAAAAATAATTATATTAGGGATTCACAACTCTAAATTTTTTTTAATCTCATTTTCTAAACCAATCAACTCAATTTGTTAAGCAAACACACAAGAACATAGTTCATAAGGTAATTGAAGATGTGACCACCTTGGGAATTGTACAAAATATATATCTCATTAGGAGGCCATGAATGGATTTTTAATATGAATAAGACAATGGAGAACCACTTAGATGTATTAGACCATTTGGAAAACTTTGAAAACATATAAAATTGATAGTCACTTTGAACTATACATAAGAGCCACTTTATTTTCCAAAAGATCATATATACATGCCACCATGGTGAATGGATGTGACTGGTACATATAAATACCTCTGAGAACTTACTAAATTTTTTTCATGCAGCCAAAGAGTTCACACTTATTCTAGAGTTGCACAAAATTCAGCCTATGGGGATTCAAGCCTTCAAAAGGTAGTCTCTTTCCATAACAATTGTTCATAAATACAAGGATCTCAATCCACTGATAAATTACATAAACTTAAATCCCATAGGAGTCCCAAACTCTATCAAAAATCTTATCCCATAACTCCACTTGTATGACTTATACCATGCCATCAAATTTGGACTTCGTGAGCTTGTGAATGGAGTGATGGAGGAGATAGATAATTATAAAACTATTGGCCTTTAAAATTATTCCCATGTTTTTTTCTAACCTATGTAATCTCAAATAACATTTTAAAACTCTTTTCACCTGTAAGTGACCTCAACAAGTCCATACAACTCTTCTAACTCCTTAAGATGGCATTAAAACTTAAGAATTTGACCTTGATCTAGATTAATGATAGGTTTTTTAGTTTTTTAACCACTCTAAAGTCATTATAAGGTGTATGGTACAATTTTTTCACTTATGAGACTTTGACACACATGACAGTTAGCCAAAAATCATATTTTCACTCATTTTAGCACCTTTAATATTACAAATAAACCCTAAACATTCCAAAACATAATGAAATATTATGACAAGATTATTAAAGAATAAAATGACCTTGAGATACCCATAGTAACCTATGACACCACTTAACCATATATTATCTCTCCTTGACATGCGTAAACCAATATATGACCAAAATATGACATTACCTTAACTTTTACAAACTAAACATAAATAATGCTAATAAGGTTTTATAAAAACTTATAGGGACCATATAATTCATGACAAGACCACATGAAAATTTCAATTTAGAAGGGGTGACCAATTTTGACTTGGGGTCAAAATTTGGTCAACATTATTCTTGGTGATTCATAGGGGTAACATGCCTCTAATGCTAATGGACCAGTAGCCTTGTTTGTCCATTGGGTAATTGAGTCACTTGAACTTAGTTTAACACTTGTCTAAGCATTTATAATGACATAAGAAACTACTTTTACTATAAAAACACACACAAATAAAGGTAATATGACACCAAGAAAAGAGTAAGATACACACATGTGCTATCAAACATCTAGGGAACACAACAATAACATAAACAAACTAAATTATATAAATCTAACTTGAAAAAAACATCTTCCACCTGGATCAAAGGGGAAGCTTGTAAAATATCTTGATCTATGATATGAAGGATGGAATGAAGCAAATTGTTTCTTGAGCCTTGATCTTGATCTCTTCATCTCCTTCATGATTTTTAATCTGCTTGACATTATCTCAAATGAAATAATGATAGCTATAAACATGTCAACTATGAAGGTGAATTCATCTTGTGTTTCAATAATCTTCTCATGATCCTCCTTAACTATAAATTTTTCCAATTATTATTCATCTAAGCATGTTTATTTGACCTTCATGGCATCTTGAATGACATCAAACTTTGTACTAGCTACTGCAATCTCATCAAGCTCTTTAAACATCTTTACATACTCAATCTAATATTCATTATTGTCCTCAATGGAGACATCTTGTTCAATATCTTTATGAACATGATTTTCAATAGGTAACACAACCTTGCAAAGGCCTTAAATATCTTGAAAGAGTTAAATATGTTACTACCAATCATATTTATCTTCTTTTTCTTCAAGAACCATAAGGTTTTCAAGAATTCCAAGTCTTTATATGCAATCATGAGGTTGTAAGGCAAATTCTTCAACTTCATCTTCTTGGTCATTATGCACTTTACCAATCTGAAATTTCTCACTTAGAGAGTCTTCAACTTCAAGGTTGGCTAAAACTTCAATGAGTTTGGATGGCATAGGCTCTTCTTTTCAAAGTATACCATCAAAAGGTAAGCCTTCTTTAAGAGTCTCTTTAAACTGACTAGTAGGAGGTGTAGGCTTTTTAAGGGCCTCAAATGCATTACATATCTCATTAAACTTCTACTATAAGTCTTCTTTATTTATGGAGTTCATAGTAACTTTATTCTCAATTGGTTTTACAAAACCAATCTCTTGATCATACTCATGAGATTCAACAAATTCAATCACTATGATGTTTCCCTTCAGAACATTCTCTTTCATGTCTTGATCAACCTCTTTATTAGTACCTTTAAACTAATGTAGATCCTCTCTTTCTTCATTCATGAAGATTGATTTATGTTTGTATTCACTAAGGGGGTACCGATAGTGAACTCTTCATCACATACACTTGATTTGTATTGTTCATTAGCTTTAACTTTAGCTTGATCCTATTCACCTTCTTCCCATAATATAGGTTCTTGGTTTGGAGATAGAGTATTAGGTATGGTGTATGGCTCACGAATGGGCTTGGGGATGGAGGTTTTTTTAAGGATCTCTTAGAGAGATAACAAGTTGGTTTAGGCAATGGGAGAAACATCTTATTCAAAAAGAACTTCACTTTTCTCATAGCCTTATTGAAACTCTTCAATAAATGAAAATTAATACTAAACCTATTGATTTTTACACCTCTTTAATCTATTTATTGACCATTGTATATGATTTCTCACTTGATACAACTCCTCATTGAGAGCATTTTGGGTTTCCTCTTCAAGTAACCTCCACATACTCATCAAATTTTGAACTGGCCTTCTTAACCTCTCTATGATATTAATAGGGATCACATTAAGATCTTCATCCCATGTTATCATCACCTCTTCTAATGTTATCAGGTTTGGTATGATTTCTAACAAGTATTTGGAAGGGGAAATATAACTTTAAGATGGAATTATAGTATAAAGAGAAGAGTTTAACAACTGCAAGTTATGGTAAGGCTATTGAGGTGTGTAACTTTAATCATATAAGTAGAATGAAAGACAACCATAGGATTTTTATGCCTCATGACAAGGTTTATAAGATTCAAAATAAGGTTGATGTGGATCATAGGGATTGTAAGAGTCATATTAAGGTTGATAGGAAGGTACATCTTCAACAAGAGTTTCATTTTCTTCATAGCCTTCTTGATATGCTTTTTGATAGCCTTACTTATAGGCTCCTTCATATGGATGCTCAAAAACATCATGGTCATGTATAGGGATAAAAGGTTAACCAATGTATTTCCATGACTCATAAGGAGTGTACTAATCTTGATATGGTTATTGAGGCACATAGTTGGCATCATGAGAAGGTAGATAATGAGGTATTGAGTGGAAGTTCTCTTTATACCTATACATCCTAACTTCATGAGCCAAGTGAAAACAAAAAATATCATTAAATATTTTTCATAATAAGTACATGGGTTGCTAAAACTAGCTAATTGTATTTAGATTCACCATTGGTGTTTGTTGAATGCCTCTAAAATCTAATAAGTAGAATAACACACCAAGAATTCCTCCACTCTTTTGGATCTTAGTTCCACTAGGCATGCTATAATTTTTGTCACTCAAATTTTTACCCTTATAGAGGTAGTGTTGAGGTCAACATACCTACATTAATGAAAAAGAGACCTTTGTGCATTACTTTAAACCTTATCACTGAAAGTTTGATATTCTACACTTTATTAGAATTTGAAGATGATCCACACCTATAAATTTGGTCTATTTATTCATGGGTTTTTCTTTAACCTTGCCTAATGTTTCTAATATTTGTCCCTCATGTCTTAAGTTACAAGTTTCATGAAGATATTATTAATGAATCATTATGGAGTTTTCATAGTCTATCCTCATTTAAGATACTACTATCCTTTGTTCTATAAGATATCATGGTTGGAATCATATTTTTAAACCCTCTTTTAGAAAACCCTAACTTAGACCCTTGATTCAAGTTTAAATTTTGTGATAGTAAATTTGGCAAGAATATTCTAAAATTTGCTTTAAACTTAAGCCTAATTTTATGCTAAGGCTTGGTCATGTTTTTTTTAGCATGACTAAACCTTAGCCTAAAATCATGCTTGGTCCCTTGATGTTTCCCCCTTTTTTTACCTTTATTTTAACAAACTCTAATGTTCATATGTGTAGGGTCCTTAATTTTCCTAGCTTGGTCGTGTCATATCACATGGTCCTCCTTGTTACATACTTGGCTTAAAGTCCTAGTCCTAAGGCCCTATTAATGTTTATTAACACAAATGAGACCTTATTATTAAAACTTTAGCCTAAGTTATTATGTCCACCCAAGCCCTAACTTTAGCATCTTACCTCCTTATAGGATCAACAACTCTTGCTTCATCATGGAAGTGATCAGATGGAGTGAAAGAGACCCAATAGATCCAAAGCCTTGATCCATTGGACCAATCCCATGTGAGCCCTTAGATCATGATAAATGGTCTGTACTTAAGTGGGAACAAATATCAAATTAAATTTGATCATCATTAAGATTAAGGGGCCCCCTTTTATCAAACATAGACTTAGCCTAAGTTTTACCCTAATGTCTTATTTTATTTATTAATATAATAAAACCTTACGATAGAACTTATGTTATGTATTTAATATTCAAAAATATCCAATAATGTGCAAGTATCTAATATCATGATAAATGGATCATGACTACTCATACAAATTGATATATGGAGTGAACATAGCATTGAAATGTCAAAGGCATAAGAAACCCTATGAGGATGATAAGTGTCACCATCATAGGAACTAAGATATAAATTGATGCTCTATGGGACCTCCTTAGGGTTAAGATTATTTAAGAGCTTAGGAGTCCCATAGATTCACCATGTGGCACTCTCGCATTTGAGATTAGTGTTAAAAGGGCCTTATGCACTAATAGTTGAACTTAACCTAAGTTTTTATTTTAAGTTTTATTGTATTTTCTTAATACCATGAAACCTTAGGATAAACATTAGGTTATGATTATAATATGTGAAGGGACCCATTTTATTATGCCTTTTAGATGTAGGTCTTTAACTTAGTCTAATTTTCATATGCATTGATATATCATCTAAATTTATACTCTTCATGATTGTAGGGACCAGTGGTATTGATGTGATCGGATCTTAAATAATAGTTTGTATTAGGTTAGGACCGAATTATTAGATGAAGCATTTTAAATCAATGATGTATGGACCTATGAACTTCACAAAATCAAATTTTAAATTTTTTAGAATGACATTTGATGCTTGTAAGGCTGTCATTGACATCTGTGGGGCCATCAAATTTAATCTCATCAATTATTTTTCTTAGACATAAGAACATGCTTTAAAATGTTGATAAATATTATTGCTTATTTTAAAATTCAATGGGATTCCCCCCCCCCCATTTTTATTAAATAAAAACTTAGGGTCTTTTAACTTTAATGATAAAATGACCTTGGGGTCTAATATTTGTAGCAAAATACTTAATCTAAGTCTTTATCCTAAGGTCTCAATTGTATTTAATAACATAATAAACCTTAGGCTAAAAACTTGTATTATGTTTTAATTCAACAAGAAGTCTTTATACCTTAAAACTTAGCTTAAAGTTTTAACCTAAAGTTTTATCATGTTTATCAACATAATAAAACCATAGGTTAAAGCCTTACACTAAGTTTACTTATTATTCGGGTCCCCTTGATATGCTCTCTAAAAACTTAGCTTAAAATATTTAATCCTTAAGTTTATGACGTGTTTATTAAAATAAAATAAACTTTAACCTAAAATATTTAGCCCAAGTCCCTTTTATATCCTGATGCTACTTAAATTTTATGTACTTTTCAATATTGATGGAATATGCTTCATTATGAAGGATGATAAAATAGATTAAAATTGATAGACACTATTCAATGAGACCCTAAAGGCCTATAGGATTGACACATGGTGAGCACATGTTCAATGATAGACCACATAACCTAGAAGACTCACAAAGGTACCAAGTGGCACAACTATGAGTCTTGACACAAAGACAACAAATAATGATCAAGCCCTAGGATCATGATCAATGGTCTACATTGATCCATAAACAAGGATCCAATGGTGCAAAGGAAAAGATGGATTTTCAAAAGATAACGGCTAGTCCCTTCATGGAATTTATGAAAAATGCCATGAAAGCTACCAAATATATACCACCTAGGCACCACACAAACATAAAATGACAAAATCAAAGATTTATTGGGAAAAAAAAGTCAAAGGTATAAATTTATGGGTCTCAATCAAATCTAAGGCATGAATTCATCTAAATCTGAGTTACCATTGCCATTAAAGCTATAAAATAGCCCTAACCTCTATAGAAATCCCTAATTTAAACTCAAATCAATCACATTCAAGCCAAAAAGAGTTCAATTATAATTTTATCAAGAATAAACTAATCTAGAGGCTACTTTAAGACTGTTAGTGAGAAATTTGCAAGCTTCACAGTCATGGTAGCCCGAAGGCAATTCTAGAGGGATGACATAGAGTTGTATTTAGATTTAGATAATGAAGGAATAATCTTCAAGGATATTAAATTTTATGTTGTCAAATTAAAAACATGGAATAGAAACTAGTATAAAATCTTTTGGACTATTGAGGAGTAGAAAAATACTATGATCGTCTAGAGATACAATAACCTAGTCTTTGTCTAGATGACTAGTCTCCATGATGCTGCTACAAAGCCTGAGGTATTACACTACATCAATGTCATTTCCCCCATTTTTATTGATTATAAATTTGAGAAATATTTGATAGTTCATGAACATACTTTGAGAAAGGTATCATATATTTCCCCCCTCACATTTGGAAACTACTACAAGCTAGGCAAGCCTAAGGCAAACTTACCCACAATTATAGAATGACTTGAACATTGTCATTTCCCCATGGCTACTTATTGGAACCCATGTAATCCAAGACCCTACCAAGAGGATCCTAATTACCTAATTTAGGGAAGGGATCATAATAATCGTGACCTTATTGAATAGGTTATCTAGATCCCCTTCCACCATACTTGTTAATAAGTTTAGGGTGACCTATATATACTTCATGGTGGAGAAGGGAATTACACCTCCAATTGGCCAAATGATTAACATTTATTTAAAATAATAGTTCAAATCCATTAAAAATAAATCTAGCAACCATGTTTTCATGATGTCATATCTCTTAGATGCCCTCTTGGCCATCACCAAGATCTCTGACATAAAGAATTGGTCACCTAATGGGAGACACACTATTTCCCATAATTATTCCAAGTTACATATATTCAAGTATAAACACAACATATAATTCATTTGTGATTGTGTATATTTATCTTTGGTAGAAGCTATTATAGGGATCCCCATGGCCAGGGTCAGCCCTATGCTCAAAAGTATGTAGAGTAAATGGGGTACATCTGGTTGTATCTAGATTACATAGTGATAAGAATAGAAGGGATCCTAGTTTAAACCTTCAAACTACTGGTCTTAGTAACAAACCAATTGGTATAAAAATGAATTGCATACCATATTTTCAATGGTATAAATGGTGTATGCAAGTATAAGAGGAAAGAATTCTTTCACCCCTTCCCTTTGACCATTAGAAAAATTGTGATACAAAATTGGGAGCATGTTAATGACATATCCAAGCATAGATACTCCTTTAACTTACAATTGGATGAACTGAGGCAATGGGACCCTCATAATAGGGTAACTAAACATTTGAAGTAAAAAAACATGAATTATCCGTATGAGCATAGGCTTGGTGTTTATGACATGATGTACATCATGGACACCAATTTCATAGAGGTGCTAGTTAGGTTAAAGAAGCATAAAATTGCGCTTGAGGATAGGCTAGCAAGGGATGAGAATATTCCTAGTGAGATTTGGCAGATGGGACCCTTACAGTACCACTTATTGCCTAGAACCTCTTCTAGGCTCCCTGTAGAGCAACTACTACAAGAAACCCAAGAACAAGTAACATAAGGACCTGGGAAAAAGAAATTAGAAGAGATACTTGGGGAAGGACCATCATTTTCAGCTCATCTTGATATACTATAATACCCAATATAGTATATTTATATGATTGTACTAGCTCTTGATAAGATAGTGGAAGATGTACTTAAGGATATTGTTGAGGCATATGGATCAGATGAAGATGAATAAGCTAGGTAATTGTAGTCCCATGCCAAGGAAGTAAGACAAAAAAAGGGGAAGGAAATTATAATAGACCTAGTTCCAATTATAGCCCTCAAAAGGAAGGTTGAGTTGGCATTATTCTAAGTCACAAAAAAGAAGCCAAAGTTAACCTTTAATCATCTTTTGAGTGAGGTTAACCTATTCAATGATAAGAATCCCATCCATGGGCCAATAATACATGAATGGTTCATTTATGGGAATATTCAAAAGATTCTAACATGACAACATTCATGAGCCATGACCTTGATAATTAACATCACTATTCATGATGAGGCCAAGCCATGGATAGTAGATTTAATGAATGAAGAAGAGGAAAGAAGGATAAAAAACATAAGAGGGTAAAGTGGTATTTATATATAAACCTTTAGATCCTTAGGTAACACACAAATAGAGTTCTTATAATCTCCAAAAATCATAGAGTCAATAGTAAGTGTCCAATTCAATCTAGAGATAGTAGGCTTGGAGAGGATGACAACCAAGAAGACCATGGTTGGGAGTGAGGAGTTCACATTTCAAAAAGTCAAACATTTTGTGGGCTTAACTCTATTAGGAGGTTAGGACCTGATGGACACCCAATTTATGAAGAAGATATAGTTGGACTAGTTGATGCCCACTCATCCCAACTAAAATCAGGCATCAAAGGCGTATATCATAAAATAGAAAACTTACATAAGTAGAAGGAGAACACTGAAACACAAGCTATATTATTAGTTCTATAGGAGATGATAAAGACGTTTGAGGTATCTCTCTATGATATGTTTAATTCCTTGAAAGCAATGAAGAAAAAGTTGATTCCTTTAGCTCACCTAGATGAATTAGCCAAGGGCTTGATAACCTAATGGTAGAGTTAAAAAGACAAAATCAAGGAACTCATCAACATAATGGTTAAGATAGGATCCTTGTTTTTAAAACCATAAGCCTTTCCCAATTGAATAATATTATGGTATTGAAAATATCCAAGGTCTGAACACATGGTTAAAGAGCTTGGAGAGAGTCCTAATGAATGATGAAGAACTGATAAGTAGAATTAAATAGCTTATTGGCATAATGTTTGACACACCCTCCACACTTAGCTCCCTAAGAATCATTGTTGATGATGAGTACAATCACATGGTCGCTTTGGTTATGCAAGAGGTCAGGAGCAAGAGTCAAGGCTAGTCTATAGGTGATAACAATAGGATCATGGGCATGATCCTAACTATAGAGGAGAAAATTTCTATAGCAAGAAGTATTAAGGAAGCAATTGCTAGAAATGATAGATATTTTGATGACTTGAAAAAATAGGAGGATGAATGCCTATTGGAGATAGCTGTAAACTTAAGGCTAGTCGATGAATAACATAAAAAATCCATGTAGATTCTTCATGAACATCAAGCCCCACCAAGTAACTAGTAATATTCTACTTTTTAAGAAACTTTGTAATATTAAAAATTAGAATTTTATTTTGTAAACGCATGCACTAGTTTATTATCACATTTTCCTATAGGTTAGTCCACTTTGGAAAAATAAATGTATTCTAGAACTTTGTAAAAGGGGATAGTTGTCCTTATCTCTTATACATTTTTAATCTCATGACTGATAGGTATACTACCTTAGTCTTCTATAAAAGGTAGTACCACCATTTTGTAAGGGGAAAGTTTTTAGAGCAAAAACTATTTTGTATACTCAGAAAAATTAATACAAGCAATAAATATTGAGAATTTTGTCTAAAATTTGTTTCTTTAATTTATTATATGGCTTTTATCTCATTTATTTATTTGGGTGTCTAAATTTTAATGGTTTTCATTGATTCTTGACATGCATATGTGAATGCAAAGTTGTTAACTTGTGCTTACACTAGGTTAACTTGAACAAATTAGGTTCATTTCATTTCTCTTGCTTCCATTGTAGATGTTTTAATGTAACTTGATTATGGAGTAAATCTTTAAATTTAATCTAATTTCTTATTTGCATTGCTTTATCCTTTCCTTAGAAAATTTCCTAGTACATGGTAAGATATGTGCTAAAGATATTTCATGTCATGTATTATTTTGAATGTATGTCTTGATGAAATCTGAAAAATTTCATAATATTTGGTTTAAAAATCAAAACATCTTCTTTCTATCCTACCCTTCCTTTTGATTCTTTTTGACCAAATAACTCTAGTTTAAGATTCACTATAAATATTCATTTAGATTAATCTTTATTTTAAAACTTGATCACAAATTCACTGATAATAGCATATATCTCTTGTATTTCACTAAGTTTGTCCATGGTGGCTCCCAACCACAAATAAATATAAATATTATGGAATAGTTTATTACTCTACCCCTATTTCACCATAGGTAACTAGATTACCATAACCTGTTACTCATGATTTTAATTGCCTAATTTCTAAAATGAAATGTGTTCTTTAAACACTAAGACAACTTGTGATACATATAGAGGCATCAACAAGAACAAACTTCTACTTCAATAGGTAGTTCAAGCCTACTCCAAATTGAGTGTAACATGGGATTATCCCTAGGCTTGTGGGTTGCCTATAGTAGGGGTAAACCTCTAGATTAGAGGAATAGCTCCCTATATTTGTCTTGATTTCTCATCACCTATGCTACTAACTTGTTTGGATGAAGAGAGAGAGAGAAAACATAATGAAACCTATCATAGTGATTTGATGAACCAAATGTAAATTGATCACTATCATCCAACTTCAATTATATTTAAGGTAAAATTCTAACCTACACATGACACTAATCCAAATCTTCCTTTTACATAAGTACATCTCATGGAGGTTTGTGAAGCTATTTAGAATTAAGAAGACTAAAAAATACATTATGACATAAAAATATCAAAAAGACAACTCACCAAACTCATGAACACTTTATTAAAACACTTCAAGATCCCTACAAAATACTTTAAAAATTGAATATGAATGCTAACAAGGATAACATGGCAAGGAAGTAAATCTATCACTTGGCAAGATCAACTAGTCTAACATACACATTAAAATAGTCCATGGAGAATGTAAATCAATTTGTTTTTTATTGATCAAAAGATGAAAAATGAGTAGGTATTCAACATAATCAAGTGTATGATCCTTCAAACTTAGCTAAAATTGGTTGTTTATATAGAGAAAGTGAGAGAGAAGAAGAGAAGGGCATAGAAGAAAGACATGGCAAGTGTCTCATGAATTAAAAACAAGATAAGAGTTATGTAACTACCTCAATAGGTCCTATATTCCATGTGTAGATCCCTTGAAGATTCTCCCTTACTCTAAGTGGTGTAGGAGTTAGAAAGTTTGCTTGATACCTTGACTAGTTATCCATAACTACCCTTTGCCATGCTATGTTGAGTGACAAGTGGTATTATTGATGGTGATATCAATATATATTACATATTTTATCTACTATTAACACCTCTCAACTAACCCCATTAGGTTCTCTTTGGCACATCACTTCTATTTCTTATGAGGTGTCTAGAGGGCTATTCATCTCCTTAGGCCAACTTTACATACAAGTGTCAAAACCTAATCTCTTCTTCTTAAAATCATGAAATATTAATGTATGGACTATTAAAATCATATTATACATACAAAAATCCATTTTTAGGTTACAAAATATCCCCAATAATTCATTCTATACCAAAAGTTTTGAATTGGCCTTCTTCTTTGTAGCCCTAAAATCATACAAAACTTATTATGTAGAGAGTTTCATAGATGGTGATTAAAATATGAGGAATATTATAGTACCCAGTATGGAATTACAACTCCATGTTCAATTTTAGTATTAAAAAGTGAGTAAAAGTGTATTTTTTTCCTTTTCTCTCTCCTAACTAGGCCTTAATTAGATATCCCTACCTAGATACTAAAAAATGAATGTATAGGCTTCCCACACATGAAAAACACCAAATAATTATCTTATTTAGATATAAAACCTCCTCCTTGTTCTCAATGACATTTTTGAAGCTTTAACAACTTGTACAAACCTGTCAAATAGCACTAAATAGTCTTTTAGGGCCTATTCTATATAGTCATATACCTAGAAGTACAATACAATGGCATCAGGTGATGCTCAGGGAAGTATTAAGAATGTTTTTAGTCATTTAGAATTTTTTTCAATCCATATGGGGGCATAAAATTATATTTCTCTCTCATCATGTCCTTATCACTCTCCTAAGCAGCTTAAAAGTGCTTTGAGTTCTTAATGATTGTTCATATAGATTAGGGTATGAATCAACCAACCAATTTCACAAAATATAATTACACTAGGGTGGATAAATTTAACTATGATATAAAGGTTCCATGTAGCTCCTTTTTTCCATATTGCTCAAAAGAAGGTAGCCTCTCGGGCTATAATTAGGGATTAAGTGAGAGCTGAGAGAAAATTGAGGTTTTAGGTATTTTCCTGAGTTTGGTTTGATTTAAAATTACAAATATGGTATAATAAATCTCCCTTAACCTATTTAAATTTCCTTCTAACCACCCTTTTCCTATTAGGTCCCCTACAATGTCATTAGCTCATGCTTAGGGTTCTTTAGCCTAGTTGCTCAACTTACCCTAACTAACTGTATTCAATTCTTTCTCTCATTGAAGATGTATATAACTCATGAATTTATTATTTATACTCCATAACATATTTTTAGGGTCTATAAAACCTCAAATTCACTCTAAATTACCACCTCTTAGGCTGATTGCCCATACAAGCTTGGTCATGCACTTAAGCCTTGTTAGGCCTGAACAATGTATAATTATGTTTCCATTCATTGTGTATTATGTATGAGGGATATTTTGGACTATTTTCTGAAAATAAAACCAAATTAAACTATCTTAATCTTCCTTATATCCTCCTATAGTCCTTTATATCTTTCAAATAAGCACATACTTTTTATGAGCTAGCAGACCTATGTATGCAGTTGGCTGAGTACACAGAGTTTCCATTTTTATTTTATACTTCAAATGGATATGAAAGTTATATGATTATTTTTAATAATTTTTATAATCTCCTTCAATTCACATAAAACTCTATCTTCTCAAGCAAACATAAACTTCCTCTTGGCTGGGTAGGCAGACTTATGTGAGGATTATGTGTATGTAGTTAGCCTATGACCCCTATTTGGTCTTTTTTCCTTCAAAATTATTTTATTGAAAACTTCTTGATATTAAATTAATTTTTAACCTTTATTTACTTTTTTAACTTCAAATCATTCATACACTACTATCTTAGATCCTGAAAACCCTTAGTCACTTGAGCAGACCTATAGGTGACCAACTATCTGTGTGTATCCATTTGGAAAGGTCTTCAAAATTGGTACCTTAAGAGAATTTATTACAACACTAAAAATATGAAATAATTCAATTGGTAGTTTATAACCTTATTAAAATCCTTTAAACTCTTTACTCTACCATCATCACTATCTCAAGACCAATTCTCTCAATTAGCTAGTTGTAGGTCACCATTTGATTGTGTTTGAGGAGTCCTATGTATTTAAAACCAATATTCAAACCTTGAAATGTATACATAATGTTTTTATTTGTCTTAATAAACTTTAAAATACCCTTAAGTTCTAAAATCCGTCAACCTTGCTGTCCAAGGCAAGCTTCACAATAGGTGGTTGTAGGTGTCAATTAGGACAATTTGACTGTATTCAATGAGTTGAATATGTTTTAGGATTTATATTATCAATACCTACATCCCATAATATATATATATATATATATATATATATATATATATATATCATGTTATTTATGTTTTATAACTTCCCCCAATTACTTGAAACTCAATACTTCATAAATCATTATCTCAGAGAACTTCCTATAATTGGTTGTAAATGACTACATGAGAGCTTTGAGTATGTAGTTTTGGCATTGGCCTTATCAACTAGGTCATTAGTTATATAAAAGTGACTAATACTCATTATGTTTATCTTATCAAATAATTACAATTCCATTATCCTCCTCAAATCATCTTAAACTTATGTACCCACTATCCACCCACACACATTCCTATAGGTGCATTAGGCTTGTTACTTGCCATTAAATATCTATCCTTAAGGTGCCTTGGATACATTCATATGTCTATGAACTCATATTTAAAAAACCATAATGTTTTCATCTCTAGATAACCTTCATTAAACATTTACAATCATTGTATTTCCATTAAAGTTATAAACCTATATCTATGTAGACTTGTAGGTTTGTAACCCTATGTCTATGAAGTTTAAAATTACATTCATGACTATTAGGGATAAAATACCATTGTATACATTACACAAACATAATTATATTATGGATTTAGAGCTCCCAAAATCTTTGGAATTTCATTTTTAAAACCAATCAACTCTACTTGCTAAGTAGACAAATAAGAACATAGTTTATAAGGTGACTAAGGATGTGACCACCTTGGGACTTATATGAAATATATATCTAATAAGGAGGCCATGAATGGATTTTTAATATGAAAAATACAATGGAGAACCACTAATATGCATTATATCACCTGAAAAAGTATAAAAACATTAAAAACTAACAGTCATTTCAAACTTTAAATAATAATCACTTTCTTTGCCAAAATATAATCTACATGTTCCACCATGGTGAATGTATGTCTATGTTACATATACATACCTCTAAAAACTTACTCAAATTATTTTCATGCAGCCAAAGAGTTCACACTTGTTTTGGAGTTATACAATATTTAGCTTGTGCAGATTCAAGCCTTCAAAAAGTAGTCTAGATCCTTAGTAATTATTCATAAATCTAAGGAAATCAATCCAATTACCAATGAAAAAAAATGGAATCCCATAGGGTTCCCAAACTCTAGCATAAATTATATCTCATAAATCCATTTGTATGGCCTATACCATGCCATTGAATTTGGCCTTCACAAGCTTGTAAATGGAGTGATGGAGGAGAGATATTTCTAAAACTAACTTCTTTCTATGATTTTTTATATCCTATGGAAGGTCAAAGGAAATTAAAAAACTATTTTTAGCTACAAGTGACTTTAACAAGTCCATACAACTCTTATAACTCTTCAAGATGGCATTGAAACTCAAGAATCTGACCTTGTTCTGACTTTATGGCATTAAAACTAAATAATATGACCTTGTCTCACTTTATGACATGTGTAGAAATTTTGTAACAAATCCAAGGTATTTGGGAGTTGTGTGGTATGTATTTTTAACATAGGGTAATTTAACATACATGAATGTTAGCAAAAAATCACATTTTCACTCATTTTCACCACCTTAAAGATTACAAATGAACCTTAAAAATTACAAAACATCAATAAATATTATAAAAAGATTATTAAATCATAAAATTACCTTTATATACCCATTATAACCTATGGCACCACTTGACATGTCTATCCATGACATGCTTAGACCACTATATGATGAATACATGACATTACCTTAAATTCTCCAAACTAACATTAAACAATGTTAATAAGGTTTTATGAATACTTATAGGCAACATATAAGGCATTAAAAGACACATGAAACTACCACATGAAAGTTTCAATATAGAGGGGGTGACCAATTTTGACTTGGGTTTAAAATTTTGTCAATGTCATATCACATTACTATAGAAGATGCACACCCCTACACAATATCATTGGTGTGTACCATACTACAGTTATAGCTAGACCACTCATCTCCTTCTCAAAATATGATATTGTTGAAGATGATTTAGATTTATATGCACTTTTTTTATGATCTTACATAGATCATCATCCTATTCAAAGTGTTATGGTTGATAAAGGGTCAAGTATTAGCATATGTACTATCACACTTATATAACATTTGGGGTATTCATAGTAGGATAAATCTCTTACAAACACAATCATTCATGGTTTTAGTGTCTATGATTATAGCTCCATTAGGGATGTTGTACTTCCACTACATGTTGAACTAGCACATGTGGACATTAGATTATTAGTAGTACCTATCACATATAGATTTGAAATTTTATTGGGTAAGCCATGGATATATTAGTTATGAGCCATCCCAACCATTGTGCATAGATGCCTTAAATATATACATGAAAATTAGGTTATCATAGTTAAAGGTCTTTTATATTAGTATCCTCTACCTATCCCATAGGCAGTTACACAATAGTTACTAGTTAAAAATCAATTACCATTTATATCTCTAACTACATTTCCTATCAATACATGAAATATTTTAGTTGAGCCACCAGTGTAGGTGAAGTCTAATCTTAGAGTGTTATCACATATGCATACTCACCCACAAAGACCATTATTATAGAGACCCTTGCATCAAAGATATGTTGCATATTCTAAAGGGCCTCCCTCTACTCCTTTTCTCTCAAGAATAGTATTATTGAGTCTTAAAATTTATCAACACAGAGCACCTATGCCAACTACAACATATTCTAACATATGGGTCCCTAATACCCCTATAGTTCATAAGACACCAAATTCAATTTTAGGATTCCTAGCACCACTATGTAGGTAGTGCTAGCTATTGATCACTTAGTATAGTAGGCTATGGAACCATAGTTACCTTTTCATACATAATGTATGATCATTCTTTCTTTATTTGACATAAGTCACATTGATAGTGAGTCTCTTATGAGACTAATTAGTTAGTATTGTTCCTCCCAACTTGTACATACTTCCATTATTTCTCATTCTTAGTATATAGTTTCATTTTCATGTTTCTTATACATATATTATATATAGAAAATAAAAATAATAATATAATATGTAAAAAAACCAAAACATTCAAATTTTTACTCTAAAAATACAAATTATAAATTATATGCACTGCCATTTTTTAATTTTTTTATATTTTCTAGATATTGCATATGCTAGCTATGTTATTATAGTTAGTTTTATCATAAATGCATGCTTCACTTGTTCATATCAAGTTCTTGTATATTTATATAGGACTCAAGTTAACTACATTGATCTAAATTTGTTATTATATACCCACTAGGGGCATATATATAGATACATGGGTTATTCATTTAATACATTCACCCATTTGGGGGAATCCTATACACAATTTTAGTTTCTAGGTTTCATCTTTCTAATCTCTACATCACAAATTAACATTGTTATATATTTATATTGATCATGCTATAGTTACTCATATTTTTTGCCAACTATTACTAATTTAAAATCAGCCTATGTTCATATTAGATCTTAAAAAGAGTTATATTACATGTTCATGTCTACTTTCATTTCTAATATTCCTAGTTTAGACATGATTTATCTCTATTATTCTTTTATTTCTCTATGGATATACACCACTTATTTTCACTTTATGTATGGTCTAGACATGTGACCATGTCATTGTGTGTGCCTTCATGATTTTTTATGCTTACATTTGAACATGTCATTTTGTGTAGCTCTAAGCTAAATTTATTTTTGTTTGTGTATTTGGATATTTGAACATGTTCTTGTATGTCTTAATTTATTATATTTAGTGATATGTGCCAATGTCCCTTATATTGTGTCCCCTTGACCTACTTTGCATTCCTTATGTGCATTTTATGTATGTTTTATTATATGCATCATTTCCATGACACTTATCTCTTGTTTGCTAAAAAATATATTATTTTATTCAATGAGACACCTCATGCATCTCCCCTTCCTACTTAGGTGTTTTGATGGACATCATGCCCCATACCACTATGTAGCTACTCAATTATTATGTAGATTTGTTATTCACATACATTATTATATCTATCTTTAAAACCTTATGAATTCTAAATCTAACATGAATCACACATTATAAATTTGTGATTATATTATATTACATTCTAATGTATGTATTCACATTATATTAGATTATTACATAGATATAATATATGCTCTATCTAACACACATTTTTTAGATATTTTTCTTTTGAGGGAAGTTTTTGTATAGGTTCAACAACTCCCCTTAAAAGAGGGGGAATTCATAGGGGTTTGTCATAGAGATCAGGTTATATAAATGCACTCATAGTACAATATTTATAACACAAGCTCAAAATATAGAGACTAGACTTAGGTAAACAAGGTGGGAAATAGTGACATAGAAATTAGTTATAATTGTAAAAAACATCAAAATAGTTAGAAATTATCACCTAAATTGGGACACTAGCACCACATGGAACTACTATCTAAGATATGGTGTTACTATCTAGTAGCCTTAGTTTTATAAAAATCTAGATTGGCCAAAAAAGTATAGTAGGTATAGTCTAGGTTTACATAGGTTTAGTTATAAATTTACTAGTTTTGGATTAGCTTAGTTTAGATTCATACTAGTTCACTTAGATTGGGGTCTTCATGCATGACATGATCATTACCATTTTTAGTTTAGATGCTCAAATACATATTGTTACAACTCAATCTAGAATCCATATGCTCATATATCATATTTGGGAGCATGTGTGTGGCACATTATTTTTGTATGCTCACTCACACACTAGTTGATCAAACGGAATGAAAAATCCATGTCATTTTGTATGATATATACTTCAAACACCATATTATAGGTTATACACTAGATTAATTCCTTACTCCATCTATAATGGTTATCATTCCAGAGTGGCCACTGAGCTGACATATCTAGTTAAACATCTTTAGTTATATTAGGTAGTTTTAGTTTCATATGTATCTACTATACATGGGTAGGCAATGATGGATTCATAATATACATGATTTATTAAGCCACCTACATGAGAGGTTTAGACACACCATCAATCCAATCCATGTTATTCACATGTCACGATGCACCAAGTAGGGGTAGACAATCATGGAATCAAAACTAGATTAAGTTCTTCATCCACCCATATATAGGGATTGAACAAGCCATATCTTAGTCTAAGTTATTTAGTACCTAATGAGGTTTATTTTTTCCTTTTCTCTCTCTTATCACTTTAATTAGTTTTACCTATTTACTCATTTTTGTCTTTGCTTTTGATATCTCTTCAGTAAGGACTAATTTATGCACATTTCATTTTTAGGACACACAATAGAGCATGCTTCACACACTTAGATCCATGTTCATGGGATTCACCTCTTAAATAAGTCTAGGTAAATTTATTTTTCCCTTATTTTAGTCATTTTGATTTGCTACATTTATAAATTAAGGGGGGGATGTAATCACCTAAAAATGACACTTGAGTAATAAGAGTCCTAATTTAGACCACACATCCCTAACTTAGCCTTAAACCTATCTTAGGGCCTATTTTCACACTTATTTAGCCTTCATGTAGGCCAAATCCATCCTTAGACATCCTTAAATCAATATTAGGCCCTCATTCTAGCATCTTGGACCTTTGTGCATTAGGTTCTACCACTTAGACAATAGTGCCATAATAGGGACAGTAACACCACATGGTGCTAGTGTCCCAATTTTGGAACAATTTCCCTTTCCCTCATTTTTCCACCAATAGGTATATTTTTAAATATTAAACCACCTAGGGTCATCCTAAACCTCTTTTAACACCCAAAAAATCACTAGAACAATATATATACATGACTTTTAGCCCTCTAATGACTAGATAGAAATTAGATTCAAATTAAACATATAAATTTAGAACAAGTTATGTATAATTAAGGTTATCAATCCCTATTTTACCCTACATATGAATACAACCATATAAAAAATTCATAAGCTTAGATTAATTAAAATTCTAGTCTCAATCAAATTAAAAGCACTCAATTCAACATTCATACTAGTTTCACTTGCACTTGCACCAGAACTTAGATGGGGAGAACTAAATTAGGATTGATCCCTCTTCAGAGTAATGGTATGTAGGAAACTCTCATCATAGTGGGTATTGAGTATGTACATACTACCCAACTAACAACACATTTTACTACTTGTATCAATAAGATGCCTTAGCGACATGGAGGATTAGGGTTTTTCATAAAAATAGTCAAAGTATGTTATATATAGAGATCTATAACTCTTTCATATAGGAATAGGGTTGATGGACCCAAATATAGGTGCACCTAGAATCTTAAAATTGTTATGCATAGAGGATATTACCACAAAAATAGGGACACTAACACCACATAATACTACTATCCAATTAGGCACTACTATCCATAAGGGTTTTAACACCTAGATTCTATTTGTGATAGACTAGTTTCTACCTCAATTTTTTTAGCTAAGTTTTTTACATTATTATTTTTTTAAATTGAAAATTCAAATTAAGTAAATTTTGTTACAGATCAATGGTTGTATTTATTTTATATTTCTAACCTAGTTTACTAAACTAAGGTCTTTAACAAAATAGGATTTACATTCAATAAGTCCTAAAAGTTTTAAACAAATATCTAAAAATGATTGATTAATGGTTTTTTTAAATGAGTAGATTTTTATGGCAAGTAGTTTAATTTATAAAATGGATGATACTCACATACACACTTTAGCTAACACCTCCATTTGTAGAAAAGAATTGCATGGATGAAGACTTTTTACACCACAAAAAACATAATTTTGATACCAAATCCACTTGAAAAAATAATTTCATGGATAAAGAATATGTACACAATTGGAAACATGATTTTGATAATGATAAAATAAATTATTTTAAAATTTGATTAAGGTAATGTTGTACCACAATTAGAAATTTAATTGAAGTTACAAGAATTCAATATTATTTCCTTCTCTCTGTCAATGGACTCATAAAATCATGCATGAATTTTTACCATGTTTTTATATGAAAAAAAAACTTTTTTCGTAATGGATACATCCTTATAAATATATTAAACCTAAAAAATGTCAATTAACCTATTCTAACTATGTCTACAATGTTTCACATCTTGAATTAATGTGTTGGTAGATCTAAAATTCATAATCAAAATGAGTCCAACCTATGAAATTTATTAGAATGGGCGTCTTCCCACTCTAAATGTGAGATACTATATATATTATAAAAATAAGTTTCAATCATCCTATTTTAATAAATTGAACCCCTCATCCACTATGATTGACACCTACTTTCACTATCCTTACAATTTTCCACATTTATAGTGGGTGACCACCCCTTATAATAATATTTAAAAATGTATACAATATGAAAACAATGGTATACATGTATAAATGAATTTTTTTTATCATACCTAAGACTTAATATTTATATTATAAATGCATCCATCCTAAGAAATCTCTTAGACTGGGTGGCCACCCACTCTAAATAATATCCATTACAAGCATCCTAAACACAATCTTACTCATCATATTGAAATTTTGAAAATAAAGGATTACATATATTATTTATTTAATTTGTTAATAGATAAAATATCTGCATTAGAAATGAATCCAACCTATGAAATTTCTTAGAGAGGGTGGTTGCCCATATAAATGTAAACTATTGTGGTCATAATGTAAAATGAAACCATCATGAGAAATATCATAGACCTAATTAGTATCATTTGAACTATTTGGACTATGCTTACAATGGTTCAATAATGAGATTTCATTGTTATTAGATCTAAGATTTAAATTCAAAATAAATATAAACTAGGTTTGTTTTTAGAGTGGCCAACCACCCACTCTAAATGTGAACTATTGTACTGATAGTGAGAACAAGCACCACTTACATGTATTGTTTAATTTAGTTTTTTTAGAACTAACACCTAAGTTTTATATTCAAAATGGTCACATCCTTAAAAATATCTTAGACATGATAAGTGTCAATCAACTTATTCTCACTATGACTACAATGGTTCACATACAATAAAATATCATTTCAAATCAATTAAAAAGAACAAAATGAAAATAATAATTTAAAGTTACTTATATTCATATAACGTGCTTATTTTAAATATGTTTTTAAATACATAATGTAATCAACAAAATAAAATATAGATAAATAATTGTTAAACACAATGAAATGGAATGTGAAATTAGAAAATATCAATATATTTCAAAAGTTAGGCAAATGTGGATAGTGTTTTAAAAAAATCTTAAGATTTTGTATATTAGGTTTATTACGTCAAAAAACATATAGATAAAAATATATATATTATTTTTTATTAATGGTTAAAATGAGATTTTTATAAATAGGGACTCTACCCTTTACAAAATAAACTCCAAACATGGTCTTCAAAACCAGATATAACAAAACATTTCCAAAAAAGAAACCAATAAAAAAAACACTACAATAACAATAGATAAGCAACAAATTTCACATCAGTTGCACAAAACAAAGATGTATTAGGACCCTTCAGAAAAATTCCTTTGTGATTTGAGGGTCATGTTAAGATATTCTAATTTGTTTTTCCTCTACCTTTCTTTATGTTTCTCACTAATGTCCAAACTCCTCCTTCCCCTAAATTTGATACAACAAGGATGGATTCTCCAAGAGTATACATTGATTTGTAATTTAATAGATAATCCCTTGATAAATTTTCTTGTTTAGAACCCAGGGAATAAATTTTTCATCTAATTCTTCCTTCTACAAGTCTACATTGATTTGGTATAGAAACTTAATCTTTTCATCCATTGAAATACCAATGAAACCTGGAAATAATTCTTCATATTTACTTTCTACTTTTATTATAATTTCCTCATGTTCGTAATCAAAAGCAAAAATTGTGATATGTTCAGGAAGAGAATCCTTTCACCAAGATATCCCTTTCTTTAATCTATATGTTTGACATGAACATACCAAATTCCCTATAGTAAAACATTTTCTACATCTAAATGATACTCCTTCATAGTCAAGAACTTGGGACCAAATCTAGTTCTAAACCTTCAAATCAATGGACTCAAGGAGCTCAGACACATCCATACAAACTAGGATTCAATCATAGGTGGTGTGGAGATAATATAAATTAGTTCCATCCACTTCTAAGAATTCTCTCAAAGTTGTGCCTATAGCTAATAATATGGATTTAGACCGAAACTGAACAGGCAAGTAAGGAAGATGCTCTCAAATCAGCCTATAAAAAATAGATATTAGTTATTAGCTTTGTAGTGATTCATTTTAAAAAAATAAGTTTGTTAACAATTTCAAGAAATACAAGTAAAATAAAAAAGTTATAAATTTTAGGTAAATAGTGAAAATATGAGGTAATAAAATATCAATCCCTAAGAAAATGTTAAAGAGATTCCTTTGTAGAAAATAAAAAACTAAGAAATTTTAGGCAAAAGGAGAAAATATTAAGCCAAAAATCTTCATCAATAAGCAAATGTTAATGAGATTCATCTATAGAAAACAAAAGAATTGAAAATTTTAGGAAAAATGAGAAAATATGAAGCAATCAATAATTCATAAATGTATTCTTCTACAAAATTAATATATTCTATGAAGTGAACACTTTTAATAACATGAAAAAACAATTATTGAAAATATAGGAAAATAATAAAAGAAGGAAATAACTATAGAGTGAATTTTATTTTAGATGGAATGAAATATTTAAGCAAAATTAGAACACATTGATTTAAATATAATTAAAATAGATAAATAAAATCTTGAAAATATGTTTTTATGCATCTTTTGCTACATAATGCATTTGAAACTATTTTTGTTGGAAAAGAATCATATTTCTATATTATAACATTATACATTATTTATAAATGTTATTTTATCCCCATATTGCATCCATTTTTTACACCTAATATTGAAACTTATTCATCACTTAAAATGAGTGCCATAATATGTTGTTCTCCATTATGAGTGACTTATACCTTTTCTCTTCATTGAAAATATTGATATTGATTCATGCGTGTAAAAAAAGTTGTGTTTTTGCATCATTTTTTAGCTAGATGATAAAATAAAATGCAGACTGAATGTTGTTTTATTATTCATTTCTTATTTGGTTTTGGATAAACAAAAGGTAAAGCCCAACATATTTAATTGGAAAAAAAAATTATAATATGTTATTTCATTAAGTTTTTCCACTCAATTCTTGACATGGTAGTTATAGAATTTAAAAATGTCACATTTCAATTGGTCGTTCAATTAAAAAATTTGGTATTTTAAAAATTTGAAATAACTACATTAATGATTTTCCTATAGCTTTAAAATTTGTTAGCTACCAAATTTGAACATGGTGTCTTCTAAATTTTAAAATAACATGCTTTTATTATTCATGATGTTAAAATTTAATTTGTATTTAAAACATGAATTTAAAAAAAAAAATAGTATGTTGCATGAAATAAGTATTGAAATTATATTTGAATTTATTGATGTCTTGTAAAGTATTCTTGCATAAAGATATTACAAATATTTATTGATGTGATATTAATTATTAATTATCAAAAAATATAAAAATATATATTCATAATTAACTTATCTTATTACAAACTTCTATTATAATTAAAAGTTTAATATAATTACATGAACAATACAATTATATAGTGTTTGTGTGGTGATCTAATTGATTTGGAGTAAATGGAGATGGGGTTTAATGATAATGTTTGTGAATATTGGGAAAATGTAGAGGAAATGGAGATAGTGTTTGATAAACCTTGGGGAGTTAATGTGGAGATGAATCTAAAGTCTCTAGTTGATGAAAAATTACATGATGTGGTGGAAGGCCTGAAGAATCTTAAGGAAATTTGTGTACTAAAAGGCTTTGAAGAATTGAGGCATGATGCCTTTATAAATAATGATAAGAATAAATATTTTGAGGATATTATGGCTTCATTTTAAAATAATAATAAATTTATAGAAATGGAAGATGAGATATGTTTTCATAAGGCTTTCTTTCATTCATTTATGATGGAAATGTTAGACTTAAATAAAATATCAACAATTTGAATAAAAATGATGGAATTTATTATATAAGGAATTAATTTTTAGAGGAAATATAAGAATTTATAGATAAAATGAATAGAATCGATCTTGAGAATGAGTTGCTTAAGGAGAACATCAGGACAATCATTGAGTTTAACATATCTTCAATGTAGAACTACCTTTAGAATATGGAAGGGCTTCAGATGGTGTGGAAGAGGAAGATTGATATGCTTGAACATGGTAAAGTTGACAAGAATAAAAAAGGAATAAGTGAAGAGAATCATGATCCTCAAATCCTTCAAATGATGGATACAATGCTTAATATTATGAAGAACAATTGGGCTAATATGATGAAAGGTTGGAAGAACCTCATTTGTTAGGTGTTTTTAGTATGTTATATTTCTATTGTTTGACTATTTTTATACTATTGATAGTGTTTTATAATGGTGTCTCTATGTTCAATCTCTATATTGTAAATTTGGATATTAGTCCAAGCCTATTTTTTCTTGGTATCAGGGAGGGTCCTTGTTAAAAACCCATTTTTACCATAATTAAAAAAAAGTTTAGTATAATTTGAATTATAATATAAAATATAAGATATTATTTAAATACTATATTTTAATGTTTTTTATAATATTGATTATAAACTATTACTAAAATAGAAATATTTATTTCAATATCAAATATTTAATATTGATCATAAACTATTAGTACAAACCTCGCTATTTTCAATATTTCATGCTTCTTTTCAATATTTTATGTAAATTATTTTTTACTACTATATTTTCAAATAAGTAAAAGTTGTTACAAAATTGTATTATAATATTTTATTAATATATTCAAATTTAATTTATATTAAAATAATCTTAATTTTTTTATTTCAATATTAAATATAAATTATTATAGTTTTAAATTCACTTGTCATTAGACATAACATTTAAGCATTATATTCCAAATTATTATTATAAATTGTAATTGTAATCTTTTATTACAATATTAAATATAAAACTCCATAAAAATATTAAGTAAAAGTTGTCAAAAAATTATATTTTAAATGTTTCTTAATATATTAAAATTGATTTGACATTAAAATAAGCTTAAATTATAGGTGTTTATTACAATATTAAATATAAATTATTGTAGTTTTGAATTTAGTTATTGTTATACCTAACACTTAAAATCAATATTGAACATGAATTGATCCAAAGAAATCTCCTATGCCTAACAAGCATCAATAGATCTATTCTATCTATGCCTACAATTTTTTGCTTCTTGAATTTCATTGTTCATAGAGTTAATCTTCACATTCTAAATGAAAAAACATGTGAATGTTTTTTAGAGTGTTTTGGTCACCCACTGTTAATGTAAAATATTGTAGTTATAGTGAAAACAAGTTTCACTTACATGTATTTTTTAATTTAATTATTGTTAGACCTTACATCTAAACTTTATATTCAAACTGGATCCATGTTTACAAATATATTTAGACCAACAAGTGTCAATCGACCATTTGTCACTATAACTGCAATGGATCAATTCTAAAAAAATATTTATTAGTATATATAAGCTTTAAATTCAAAATAAATCCAACTTACGAAAGTTATTAGAGAGGGTGGTCACCCATTCTAACTGTGACAATTATGGGCATAATTTAGAAAAAGTGTTGATCATCTTATTGAAACATTTAAATTCATCATCCACTATCATTTTCACCTATTTTCATTATGTCTATAATGTTTCACATTTATAGTGGGTGTATGCCTACTTTAAATATATTGATGAATATATACACTATGACTACAATGTTTCATATTTAGGGTGGGTCATTGCTACCTATAAATAATTTGAAAAATTATATACAATAATCACTATAATGGTGCACATGTAATGTTTGATTTATTTATTGGTAGACTTAATTACTCAATGTGTAAAGGTTCCTACTTTTAGTTATACATATGCCCATTCTTAATGAGAATGATTGAATACTTACTAAAACTAAATTTACTCATCCTAATGGCACTATGCCATAATTGGCTTACATTTGGTGTTGAATTTAGTCATTTTTATGACTAATACATAATATTTATATTAAAAATGGATCCATCCTTAGAAACATCTTAGACATAACAAGTGTCAACCGGATTATTCTCTATGAGTGTAATGGTTCACTTCTTGAATTTATTTGTTGGTAAATCTCTAAATGTTAAACATTAAAAGAATAGAACAAAATAATTATTGATAATCCTATTCAACTATTATGGGAATAAATATGTTTCTTTTGTCTTGTATTTTCATTTAAGTGGGTGTTTGACCACTCCAAAAAAAATATGCCGTCTTTTTATAATAATTGATATCAATGAGTGATTTAAGCCAGTGTACATTTTTTTCAAAATATTATACATTATATATTTACTTTTTTTTTTGATTGTAAAGAGTTAATTATTTAATTACATAGAGAGATTTGCAGATGGTTTAATTTATTAGGAGAGATAAAATGAAGAATGATTTGGGGATATTGGTTTATCAGATAACTACTATAATTACCTATGATTATTTAATTTAATATTAGGTTTCCATCAAGTATTTCGAATTATAATAAATATATATAACATGATTCAACACTTGATACATTTTGTAGTAAATAAATATTAGATCTGCATCAAATTATACTATGAAATATTTAAAAGATAATCTAGCATGGTGAGATGGTATGATATCAAATATTTGATATTGTATAATAGTGGTAGAAATATGTTTTAAGAAGATATACTATGAGTTATTTTTGTAAACTCAAAAAGCTATGCATTTTTATGGTTATAAACTCAAAAAGGAATGGATTTTTATGATCATTATGTTAAGTTAGATCATGAATTATGTTCACATACACAATTTAACTACCACTTTAATATGCGTCAAATAATAACATGGATGAAGAATTTGTACATTACAAGTAACATAA
>JARHVA010009421.1:300000-318919 GCA_037957365.1 Torreya grandis | reverse complement strand
ACATACATATATACATATATATATATATGTAATGTATATATATATATTATGTACATATACATATATATACATGTATATATATACATGTATATATATATATATGTATATATATATATGTATATATATATATATATATAATTTATTGGATATATATATATATATATTAACATCATTGTATATTGGTACATATAATATTATTTTTATGCATATATATCTATTTATGGCATCACTAAAGTCCACTACTTGTAGCCTGTGTATTCTAAATGAAGAATATTGATGAATATTGTACAAATGCATCATTGTTTTTAGGTGAGAATTGTCATTTTGTACTATTGTATGAGTCATTTCATATATATTTTCAATCTAATTTATATAAAGGGATAGCTGCATATATTTGTATCCCAGCTCTTGCAATGGACTTTTTGAAGTCGATTTATATTCTATTCCTAGCCTATGATCATTAAGACATTGCTACAATGGGTAATATGCATTGTAGAATTTGGTAAAATATAGTCATATAGCATCACTATAATTTTTAAGCAATGATTATTGCTTTATTTAATGGGTCATTGTGATTTTATTTATCTCTGTGAAATAAATCATTGTATTAATCTATAACTTAAAAATACGCTGAGTATTAATCTCTGTGGAATATTTTCAAAATATGCATGAGCTGATTTATATTATAATGTACAGTTGTGTTCTTTTTTTAAGGAGTTGCCATAGGTAGAGGAGTATCCTTATTTATTGGACATTATTTTAGGGAAATAATGTAGCATGTTTTTGGTGACTTCAGAGAAAAGAGATTATAACACCTCTAGCATCTTAGCTTTTCAAAGAGGTTCTAGATTATTTATAATTTGTGAAATATTTAAATAAGCTAATTAGTATCTAGCACTAATTAAGAGAAGCCTTTTAGATAATCAAAGTATGGTTATTCACATTAATGTGCCGATTCACACTTGAACTCAAATAAAAGCTAATTTTATAAATAATAATAGTTAATTGTCAATTCTTGACTATGTAGCCTATATAGGTAAATAAAAAATTAAATAGAGTTTTGGACTAGATTTATTTGGTAGTAAGACTGAAGAGAATATACTTACCAATAGTCATAATTAAATAAAGTTTTGATAGAGAAAATATTTTAAACCTCAAATTATCTAAGAATGATTGTTTATACTTTAATCTGTAGTCAATTTACATGAGAGTATAATAGTTGAATAACCTTACAAAAATATCTCTTGAGAATATAGATAGTTATAGGTTTTAATATGCCTAATAATGTATACATGTATGTAGGGGTGTATTCTTATAGTTTTACCTCCACTGATAGAATATAAACTATATTAAATAATTAGGCATATTTTTAGTTGATAGGTAAAGAGGGGTTGAAGGGGCCCAGACCCAGTACAAAAGAGAACAAATATAAAAGTGAGAGAAAGCAACAAAACCCAAATGAGATAAAGGTAAAAACCTTGATGAACAGCCTAACTGTCACTAAAATTCAACCAACTATCGACCATGTATTCATTCAAACCTCTAAATGTATAAAAAAATGCTAGTTTGGATTACTATATGTTTCATGAAAATAGAATTTTGGTTGTTCTAGCTGTTGATTTTGAGTGTATATTTCCATGTATTTATGACTGCTTTTTATCCTAGTTTTTGATACTTAGTAGTTATAATTGAAAACACTAGACTATGGTAATATGGGTTATCATAGGGTGTAAAAAGTTAGAAACAAATTATGATATTAAAACCTACTAGATTAATTATGTATTTTACCCAAAAGGTATTAACTGTAGTCAATATTTTTAATATGGAATAGAAAATAATGTAAGATTCATTCATATATTTGATGGAATAAATGTATGCTTTGGTTACTCCTATGTTTATCATGTTATATGATGTGTTTGCTAGTAGGATGTAAATTATATAAATCTTGTGGTTAAATTATATTTGACCAATCTGCATTGCTGATAATGAGTAATAAGTGAGATGGACTTCACTAAATTACTAGCATCACAATGCCAGATGAAGGTAGTCTGATCAATTGGTGTGTATGAATTTTATTGATCTATAGATCTCTTTTATTTACTATTCTTAAAACTTTGACCAAAGTATGTTTAGTGAGACATTATCATTTCATGAGTATGATTTACATGTTTATGTGATATCTTGTAATATATCAAGTTTTCTATGATACAGTGCATGTTTATTTTTAGAAATCATATAGCACATGGGTACTTGTTTGTCACTCTAGATTCCCATACTATCACTATCTACTCATCTATGAAGGGAGGGCTATTTCTTGATGGGATTAGTGTGGGAGATTATTGGTCTGTGGTTGGTTTGAAAAAGTGCTTGGATGATGCTCTCCCTCCCCACAATAGTACTACTTATCAATACGACACTTAAGATTACCATAGATATTTGGGTTTGAGAACTATGCTCTGGGAGAGCCACATATCTTATATGTACATTATATGATATTATACTTACTATTGAATATTTTCATGAATATTTTTAATTACTTATCTCATTAAATCATTTGATGAATTTACTAAGAGGCTGATTGAAAAATTTAATAGAATTGGCCCCAAAATTCATTTTTTGGAATCGATACTATTAAAACAAAGAAGTAATGGGGAAGACTATGTGGCTAAATTTTATAGGCTTACCGTGATGGTTCTAGACATTAATAAAAGGAGGATTGTAGTATTGTTAATGTAAGGATTGATTAATCCACTCAAGGGTTTAGTCAAATCCTTTAATCCTTCTTACCTCCAAGAAACAATATGAAAGGCATTAGATTTGGAGACATCAATGATAAGAAATATAATTCTTCCATTTATACAACCAAGAATGGCTAATAGTGGACACCCATGAACCTAAAATTTTGGACAATAAGGGACAACACCATATGGTCAAAAAATAAGGCCATTTCAATTAAGAGAATTCCAACCAAGAGAACTGACTAAACTAAGTAAGGAGTTAGAAATAAGAAATGAGCTAAGGAGGACAAACTTATGCTTCATTTACAAGGATACTTGGATACCAAGTCATTTTTGCCTTGAAAAGGGACATGTCCATTACATATAAGTTATTTCATATGGTGAATTTGATGAAGAAGAAGTTGAAGCTAAAGAAATAGTACATGAACCAAAAGGAGTGGAAAAGATGTCAGAGGGTACTCTTGCCACTTTATCATGGGCTCCTAGATACCACCCCTTTAGAGTAAGAGGGAGTCTACAAAATCATAAAATCACTTTGTTTAAATATAGATGGGTCACCCATAATTTCATTAATGAAGGATTGTTAAAAAATGGGTTTGAAAGTAGAATAATTTCAAGGTTTTAAGTGACAATTACTAATGGTTTTACCATTCCATGTACTCAAAAAATTCAACAATTCCATCTCACATTGGGAAGACATCAAATAAATGATGATTTCTATGTAGTAGGCATTGGTGAAATAGATTTGGTGCTATGTGTTTAATGGCTACATTCTTTAGGGGAATTTACCCAAAACTATCAAACCATGAAATTAAAATTTAAAGTAGATAGGAAATAAGTGGTTCTTCAAAGCATGGCTAATGGATCCCCCAAAGTAATTACAACCAATAGAATGGAAATAACATTCAAGAAAGGCCAAGTTTTATGGGTGGCATAATGTTTGATGAGCTCTACAAAGTTATAACAATGGATATACCATTAAGATATTCAACCCACAATTGATAAACATGCCAAGGTTTTTGAGAATATTATACCTAACTACCACTAGATGGGGGATTTTAACATAACATTGAGTTAAAAACTAGTACAAAGTAGGTAATAATTACACCTTACCACCACCCTAGAATATATAAAGAGGATATTGAAAAGGCTATCAAAGAGTTGCTATAAATGGGGCATATTAAGTCGAGTTTAAGTAGTTTTACTTCTTCAGTAATATTAGTTAAGAAGAAAGATGATACTTTGAGAATGTGCACTAACTACCAATAATTAAATAAGAATACCATTAAGAACATATATTTGAAACCAAGAATTAATGAATTAATAGATGAAATCCATGGAGCTATTATATTTTCCAAATGTGATTTAAAAATAGGATACCATCAAATTTAGGTGTGGTAGGAAGATGTTTAGAAGACAACATTCCAATGTCATTATGAACATTTCAAGTTTATGGTTATTATATTTGGATTTACCAATATTCCAACCACCTTTTAGTCTTGCATGAATCATATCTTTGGTAAGCATTTTAGAAATTTTGTTTTGGTTTTATTTGATGATATATTGATATATAGTAAGATGTGGGAGGAACACTTAAAACATTTAGATATTATAACAATAATCCATTTTGATAAAATGTCTAAATGTGAATTTGGAATGCCAAATATTTTATACTTGGGGCATCTTATCAATATATAGGGAGTGCATGTTGATCAAGAAAATATCTAAGCTATATTATATTTGCCCCCTTCCTACTACCATGGCTCAATTAAGAGGTTTATTTGGGTTATGCACTTATTTACAAAGGTTCATTAAAGGGTTTTCTAAATTAGTTATCCCTTTTACTAATTTGACAAAAGGGGATTATTTTACTAGTTTGAAATTACTCAATGAATGTTTGATAAACTTAAAAAAGAATTGTGTTCATGCCCAGTTTTAGCTGTACCAAATTTTTCATTACCCTTTATGTTGGAATGTGATGTAATAGGGGAAGGAATAGGTGTTGTTATAATGCATCAAGGTCATCCAATTGCATTTGAAATCAAAAAACTTTAAATAACATGAACATAAGTACTCTATTTATGACAAGGAAATGTTGGTAATCATGCATGCACTAGACAAGTTTCGACAATACCTTGTATGTGTTAAATTTATGATAAGCATGGATCATAATAGTCTAAATTTTTTCTTAGGTCAGAAGAATCTGAATGATAAAAAAAAATGGTTGAGCAAGGTATAAGCCTTTGATTTTGATACTGAATATGTGAAAGGAAAAATAATATTGTGGCAGATGCATTATCAATAAAACCATATTTATGCTTCATGAATACAATTGTAGTTGATTGAAAGGCTTTCATAATATCCATGTATGTCAAAAATGAGTTTTCTAATGTTGTCTTAGAGGGGAAGATGGGGGAGGAATGATACAAGGTCTTAGAAGGTCCCATTCTTTATAAAAATAAAATATTTTTGGTACAAGAATTGAAGATTAAGAATAAATTTTTAAAGGATATTCATGAAAACCCATTTGTTGCCCATCTAGGATATTTTAATACATATAAAGAAATAATAGATAGGTTCTTTTAGAAAGGGATTAAAGGTGAAGTTATAAAGTACATTCAGGAATGTCCCACTTTCCAACAAAACAAGATAGAGCATGAATTTACAATAGGATTGTTGTAACTCTTGCCCATTCCTACTAAAAATGGGAAGGTGTTTCAATGTATTTTGTTATTGGGTTGCTCATGGTTCAAGGAAAGAGTTTCCTACTTTGTAGTTGTTGACCATTTGACAAATTATGCTCATTTATTTCTTCTTCCCACTAAGTATGATGCCCCCTTAGTAGTTGGAATAGTTTTTAGAGAAATATTCAAATTACAAGAGCTACTAAAGAACATTTTTAGTGTGTGTGTGTGTGTGTGTGTGTGTGTGTGTGTGTGAGAGAGAGAGAGAGAGAGAGAGAGAGAGAGAGAGAGAGAGAGAGAGCAAATTTATGAGTTCACTTTGGCAGAAACTCTTTCACCTAGTAGGAATTGAATTGACCCCAAGTACAATTTATCATCCTCAAATAGATGGTCGAACAAAATTAGTAAAAAATTAGATTGAAGGGTACCTAAGTAATTATGTCTCATGACAATAAAATAATTGGATGAAATGGTTATATTTAGGAGAATTTTGTTATGATACCTCTTATCACATGTCAATTGGAATGACACCTTTCAAATCTTTGTATGGGTACGATGTAAATTTATTTATGGACTTGGTGGTTTTATATAGTAGAGTTATAGGATCTAAGGATTTAATCCAACAAATTAAATATATCCTTAGAGCTTTTAAGGACAATCTTCAGTAGGCACATAATCAACAAAAGTTGTATGCAGATCAACATAGAATAGAAAAGGAATTTGAAGTGGGAGACATGGCATATTTGTGATTACAGCCTTACAAGTAGTCCTTTATCAATCAAAATGGAGCCAAAAAACTCAAGCCATGATTATATGGCCCATATAAGGTCATGAGGAGAGTGGGAAAGGTTACTTACACATTAGAATTTTTTTATTTGATAAGGTAAAATCCAGGTTTTACAAGGACCTAAAACCACCAAAGTGTAGTATAAAAGTTTTAACAAGTCATAAACAGGGTCAAGGAGTCAAAAAGCAAAAAACTATAGTATTAAATCAAGAACAAAAACAAGAAACTAGAAAATATCTAGGAGGCAAGTCCCTCCTATGGGTCTTTAGTAGCTTCAGAACCCTTCACTAGAATGATCTATTTTTCCTTAGAAACCTTTCCTTAAATGCAGTTCCCAAGGCCTTCAGTAGCTTCATTGAGGAAGATCATACGAGGATGATTTTTACCTTTAAATTTCATAGGGGACTACTCTGAGAAGACCCTTTTGGGGAGCCTTGAGGGAAGATCTTAAAACCTTTAGTGATTGAATGGCAAGGAATTAGATGGGTTGGGTAGATTGTATAAAGGCCTGAACTATGGCTTTAACTTGTCTATGTAGAGAGTTCCAGTCTTGAATAAATTTAGTAAGGCTCATACCTACTTGTTTAACCTTAGAATTAAATTTTTCCAGCTGCAACTTGTTCCTTTCCAATTCATCAATGACTATGGCTTTCCCTTTTTGGGCTGTCTCCATTGGGGAACCCACTTTGAGTGATATAGGCTTAAACTTGGGGATAAATAGATTAAAGGGGAGGTCATCAGGAGGGGACTTTGATAATCTATCTTAGGGGGGTGTGATCAGAGGGATAATGGGATCCCTCAGTAGGATCCTCCACTAGGGAGTCCTCCTTTAAAGGAAGAACCCTCAAGGGGAACCTCTTGGCTGTAAAGGGCTTGGCCTTTCTTGACTAGAAGGAGAATCAAACCTTGGTGAAGAATGGGGTTAGTGTCATTTAGTTGATGTAGTGAGATGGTGATTATAAATTAGACATACTAGGATGTAGTTGAATACATAATGTTTTCCATATTTTGTGCCTAAAAAGGGCACTTGGATGACATATTATTCCTTATATGGAGCTACCCCATTAGATGAAGAGGGAAAGTTGATCTTAATACCATAATCCATCTTTCGGGTCCATGAGAAGAGGTTAAGAAATAGAAGCATCAAAGAATACTTGATCTATTGAAAATATTTACCTATTAAGGATGCCACTTGGGAAGGAGCGACCATTTTAGAGCATCCCAACTTATAACTGCTTGAGGACAAGTAATTTTAAGAAGGGAAGACTGTAATGTGCCTTTTTAAAAATAAATAAAGTGCAAAGGACAAAGTATCCCCTCATGAATGGGGTGCCAAAATGAAGAAACAACATCCAAAACAAGTTGTCCCATGTGTGGTTTCAAGGGATGCCACTACTTGGGAAGTCATACCATTTGGGAAAAGCATTTGAAGGGTATTTATGATGGGTAGTTCATAGAGAAAGATGATTATCATATTTTATTTATAAAATATTCATATTTATGAAATAACTCTGATAATGAATTTGAGGATGAAAACCCTTGATTCATATTATGGTAACTTCATTCAGGAGTTACACTTGTGCTTTATTTTGATTATTTAACTATTCTTATTCAGAATATTTATATAAGACAAAAACCAAGAATTTAGTATTTAAAATTATAAATTTGATACATTTGATTTATTTTAATAAGTTCATGAAAAAATTGGTGAAAATATCAATGATATAGTTTCTAGTAAATAGGATTTAGGAAAAAATTATTTAGAATATTTGTATAAGATAGAAACCAGTAATTTAGTATTTAAAATTATAAATTTGATATATTTGATTTATTTTAATAAGTTCATGAAAAAATTGGTGAAAATATCAATTATATAGTTTCCAATAAATAAGATTTAGGAAAAATCCCAATTTAAGTATTTTTATCCCTTTTGTGGATATTACACATAACACATAATGTGTTAATATATTTATTCCTATTTTACCCAACTATACTAGCCACCAACCATCACAAAGTATTGATACGAGTCCCCTTGCATCACTAGATTATATTAGCTTGGTCAATACAATTTATTTTAGTTTCATTTCACCAGACTGTATCAGAGTGACTGATATAGTTCATTTTAGTCTTATTTTACCAAAATGTATCTACTTGACCAATATAGCTAATTTCACTCATGTTATTATAGGATATATCAACATGGTTGATATCGTACATCAATACTCACCTCTTAAAAACCCTGACATTGCTTTAGATTCCACATTCCCCATTATAACAAAAATTTACATATATTTTAACATCATTACTAGGCCTATCGATCATGAGGTTATCTCAAATCAGCCTATTTCCTATAGGTTAGGGTATCTTGTGATTTTTATCGTTTTCTTATCACACACATCAGGGTATCTTGTGATGCCCATCCATTTATTATTACACATATTGGGGTATCTTGCATTACTTGTAATTTTATTATTTCACCTTTGGGGAATCTTGTGATGCCTATCCTTACTCTTATGCATTATTTGGGGGAATATTACGATGCCCATCCTCATTCATAGATATTATTGATATCTTATTGTTACCATGAAGTAGAAATAAAAAAGCCTTTCACATCTTACAAACAAACAAATTCACTTTAAGAAACTTTTTGAGACAAATATGCTTCCATATCACATGATTTTATTTAATATAATCTTTAGTATTAATAATTCTTGTTATTTTGATTCATGTTTATTTTATTTCTTTTTTTTAATTCCCTTATCATTATAGTCAGGATTTGTTCACCTTGTGGATCTTAGGTATCAAATTCATGTTTATTTTAGTTGGCCTTAGTTTCCCTCATGTAATTTGATAACACCTTTAGTTTTTATATCTATTTTTAGTTAGCCCTAGTTTACTTTATGAACATTAGGTAACATGTTCCTTTTATATCAATATTCATGTTTTATTTTCACATTTTATGTCATATTTAAGTAGGCCTTAGTTTTCTTGGGATTCTTCAATGTCTTTTTTATTTCTCCTCTTTTGGGATGATTCTTTCTATTAATGCTTGTGCTAAACCTCTTATATGCTTGTATGGATTGTCTAATAACATCAACACCATGTTTTTCATACTAAACATTACTTGCATGCCTATAGTTAGTTTATATAAATATTATTAGCTCTAGTACCTATACTTGGTCCTTAGGTCTTTTTTCATTATTTTACATCTTGGTTTCTTAGTTTTTGAGTTGATTTGTAACACCTTGGGGATTACAACTAGGACTTCATAAAAAATGCTTATTATTTTCATATAGTTAATTACCTTTTATATAATCAATAATTGTTTCATTTTTTATTCTTTGGCCTTATTTTATCATTATAAATGCCCTTCGGGTCATTTACTATCATTATTCTGATTCATAGATTTATCTTACTTGCACTTCTTGAATTTTTAGTCTTTGAGTTACATGGTAAGACCTAGGGAATTAACAGACCCTCCTCACAAAAGCCCATCATTTTATTCTACATAGATTGATTTTGATCCTAAATTTAGCTAGGTTTTATTTTAAAATATAAAGGAAATGGTGGAGAGAAGTGTTTTTATCACTTAGAGTCAATCACAATCTGATGTGGGAAAATTATAGTTATCCATTTTCATGTCTTTCATCCACACTTTACCTTCTCTTATGATGATGCTTCATACCTACCTATCATTGTACCATCTTAACTTACACATTTTTTATGATTGGGGTAACCCAATTGTTCTATGATCACTCTCATGTTTTTTGCACTTTTCTTATCCTTTTGGGCTCACTAAGGTCAGTTTAAAGATTTAAATATTTTCTAAGGTGAAAGATTAGGAGTCTTTAGATACCATGATGTTTAGGTTCTCCTCTCTAGTGAATAAGTGTAAGCTCTTTTATGATATTCATTTTTAAGTACCCATTATTGATTTTTCCAAATTCATTTGGAGGAGGAAAACTAGAAAAATCCATATCAAAAGAAGAGGAAATGTTAAAAGGAAATATATATCTTAAAAGTAAGATCATTCTAAAATACATGATATTTTTGGCACATCCCATTTTCTAGTTGAGTTCAAATAGTTTGCCTAATGATAGATCCAAGGTCCATTTGGGTGTGGTAGGCTAATAGATAGGGGTAGAAGGTCTCATTCAATCATTATATATTATAACATTCTATTACCACCTACTTTCTCACATAAATACCTAATCTTCGTAGTAGATATATAGATCTTTAAGGAGTTTTGTGGAGTGAATAACATGTGTGAAGGTAAGATAATTTTACTTTTTTATGTACACTAGCCTTCATGGGATGATATTTATGCTTTGATAGTTAGCCCAAGATTATGTTGTTATATAAGGTTATCAAGGCCATTGATGTTGAAATCTATTAGTCTTACTAACATTATTTGATTGTCTTATTTCCAGTAAATACCATGTTTTCTCCTTGGTGACACCCTTTTCCCCCTCCCTCAAGTTTTCATCCTTGATAGGTAGGTTTATTTTTAAATATCTCCCATATTGTTGACTTTAGATTCTCCATTTATTTCAGACATGATAGCAATATGGCATTTATAAATTTTCCATATTTAGAATATAAGTTACATCTGTGAGTTGTTTTGAGATACTCTCTTGGTCATTGCCTTATCTCTCTAAGATTTATATTAGTTGTGTTTTGGACCTTGAGTTTTCTATTCCTCCTTTTTATAGGCCATTTAGTCATGTTTTTCCCTTTCATCTTCATCTTTTTCACATTTTGTTGAGTTTGGTTTGTTACTTTTCTTACATTGATTTTATGATTATAAGTTAGTTCTATGTGTCCTTTGTTTGATTCAGATTCTTAATTATCTTAATTTATATGCATTTTGTTGGTTTCTCAGTCTTAAGTAGCCTAGGTGTATTAGCTTACTGATTTTCCTTTGTTTTTATCTGCTTCCTTATATCTTTTGATTCTAACCTAGCCTTATTGATCTTGGATTGTCAAACATTCCTAGTTATTTCAATCATTTCTCATAATTTTTCATTTACATCTATTTATTGACCATCTTATATATGCACACATTGGTTTTATTTTTTTTAGAATTATATCCTTATGGTTTATCAAATGTAATTTTTTTCCCTTCATGATGGTATTGAAATGCAATCATTCACTGAAAAGGTAAGTTAATTTATGTATACAATACTTTAAGCTATTCATTTATCAAAAATTACTTTAACATTTAATTTTAGTTATGATTTTTAGTGTTGCTATGTTTCTATCCAAAAATGCCATCTTGAGTCATAGTATTGTGACATGTGATGAGATTTGGGTGGGCATATGTATACACAATAATTTTCACTTTACTACTTTTAATAATGATTTATCTTACAACTACTTATTGATGTATCAATTCCTAAATTCACACCTCAAAGGGTGAATTGAGAATGAGTGGGATCGACAAGTGATAATTTGTGAGATATTTTTGTATTCTATCCTATTGTACCATCACATCTATTTGTATTTCCCTTATATCGATGGCATGTCTAGTTTCATAAGCTTCCTTATATTTTATAGTATCATCTGATTTGATACCATATTTTTTTTCCTTTTTCATTGTGCACTATATCATTCTACCTAATACAATTCTAAGTCTATCTTTTGAAATTTATTCTATATCAACTTGGCCAATATTATACTATTTTAGTCGATATCTTCCAACTATATTAGCTTAGATGATACCATCAGCTTGTAGTTTATGTTTGGGTTTGGGAATTGTAATGGTATATAAAGGGGTCATATTTCATTATTAAATAAGATATATCACATTAATATACTCTAATTATGTTGGGAATTGAGGTGTCTCAATCTTGACAAGTCAGGACACTATTCATGAGATACTATTCATAATCACTATTCATAGTCATTATCTATGTGATGAGGTGGCAGTGGTGAGTTAGCGATGATTGTGTAAGTGATGTGGTATGTTATGTAGGTGATGATATAGGTAATGATATGGCTTGTGGATGATTTGGTATGGCCCATAGAGGAATCTACATGATTTAAGTGTATGTGAATGGAGTGGGGCATACCACTCCACTAAAGAGATATAGTTGTCTTTTGTGATGCACATGATTTTGATTTAGGTGAAAAATGAAAAAGAAGGATATGGAGTTCACCTCTTAGTTTGACTCATGTTATTGAGTGGAGGAGAAGTCAAAATTTGATGGAAAATCTATTGGAAGAATGTGTGTGCACATGAGATAGTGGGGAATAAGCTACTATTCTAGATTAGAGGCACATATAAGAGTGGGGTACAATTTTAGAATCATATGAAAAGTGGAGGATGATTTTCCACAAGTGGAATATTTAATTTTGATCTTTGCACAAGACCAAAATCATACCACTATTCTTGAATAATGATGCCACTAAAAGGTGACTCATGTTTTGCCTTGCCTATGAAGTTTCTTCTCTTGTAATCTTCCTTGTAAATTTTTATAAGATGTATTATCATTTTTCATTATAAGATGAAGTAGCTAAGATTTTTAATATTGAAAGGTAGAGAGTTATGCAAAGGAATTTAATCTTTGAAAAAAAATTATCTTTGTTGTATACTGGTGATACTCCTATGAAGGCTTGTTTTGTAAGTGTATGGTGTAATTGGTGTTGATTGTCAATAATACATTGAGCTGCTTCGACATGTTATGGTATGATATTATTTTTTGTTGTATGTGTTTTCTTATCATTTTGTAACAATTTAAAATTTGTTTACATATTCTCCTCTCAAGGTTAGTGTAAGGACTTGTTTCTACAATCTTAGATGCCTTTCAATTGTTATCAAGACCTAACCAATTTTAGTTCTAATTGTGGGTTGTTGGGTTTTTTGAGCTAATCTTAGTTTTATTGTGCTGAAGAAAATTTAAGTTTTTTATTGCAAGAATTTTTTAAGATGACAAGCACATCTAAAAGACTAAAATTGGAAAAATATTATGGCAATAATTTTGAGATGTGGAAGGTGAAGATGGAATATATGTTTATTAATCGAGATATATGGGATGGCATTGATAAAAAGTTTATAAACCTATAGATCCAATTGAAGCATCTAAGTGTGATGTGATGGACTAGAAAGTCAAAGGCATCATCATATTATTCCTAGCTCTCTATTTTAATTAATGTCCATGAAGAGACCATAGCAAAGAAGTTGTGGAAGAAACTAGGTGAGATATACCAAGCAAAATTTTTAATTAATATTTTTTCTTAAGAAAGAAGCTATATTATTTGAAAATGGAAGAAAGTGGATGAATTCTAGACCACCTGGAATCATTTAATATGTTCGTGGCTCAATTAGTATCAATTTGTGTAAAAATGGATGAGGAAGAGATGTCAAATTTTTATTTTTTTCTTTGTTTGGCTCATGGGATTCTCTTGTTATGGGTATAGGAAATAATTATATAATGTTGAAAGATGAGGATGTTATAGGTTATTATCTTTCTAAAAAAATGAGAAGAAAAGTTTCCATCATTGCCAAAGAGTCCCTGAATGTTTGAATAAGATCTAAATAAAAAGGCAAGAATAATAAGAAGCATGAGAAGTCTAGATCCAAATCTAAGGGGAGATCTAAAACTCCTAGAAATTCCAAGCTGAGATGCTAGAACTATGACAAATTTGATCACTTCTAAAAATATTTTAAATAAGAAAAGAAGAAAAAAAAAGAAGCATGATTTTGATTTTGAATTTGAGAAAGAATTTGGTGTTGAATTCATTATAGCCTTGGCAACCCATGCAAGTAATGATGCATGGTTACTTAATTTAGGTGCATATTTTCATATCCTCTAACATAAATTGGTTTTCTAATTATGAAGTATTTAATGGAGGTAAGGTGTACTTAGGTTATGATTTTTATCTAACCATTGTTAGTCATGGTAGAGTAAAAATCAAATTTTTATATGGAAAGACTAAATGGTTTAATATTGTGTTGCATATCCCTAGGCTAGCTCATAACTTATTATCTATGAGTAAACTAATAGATGTGGGTGTGCAAGTTGTCCTCTTTGAAGTATGTTGTAATATGGTAAGAGGTGATATGTTGATAGCTAAAGGTGTTAGGGTTAACACTTTTTACAACTTTGATGCATGCACAGTTGAGTGCAGTAGTACTCCTATGAATATTAAATCTAAAACTACTTCATTGGATAAAGAGGTAATTGTTACTTTTGCAAATGGTCATGGTTTCTAGGCACCCTAAGGGTGCTCATTCTATAGAGTTAAAATTTCTTATAGATAAGACTATGTTATAACACTATAGACTTGGACACATTGGAAAAAAAGGTCTTACGAGATTAAAAAATAAAAACCTTTTTGAAGGTTTGAAAGATTAAAATATTGAATTTGATTTTTTTGAACAATGTGTTTATGGAAAATAAAATTACATTCAGTTTTATTTGAGTTCTCATAAATCTTGTGGTGTATTGGATCTTATTCTTTCTAATGTATTTGGTCATGTTAATGTTCCTTCAATTTCAAAATCCACATATTATGTTTCATTTATTGATAATTATAGTAGAATGACATGGTTGTATTTTCTAAAGAGTAAATATAAAGTTTTCAATCATTTTGAAGAGTTTAAAGTAACGGTAGAGTTGTAGACTAGAAAGAAAATCAAATGTTTGAAGACTGACAATGGCAGTGAATTTTGCTCTAACGATTTTGATAAAGTCTGTAAAGATTGTGTTATATAGAGACAAAAGACAACTCCATGTTCACCTCAGTAAAATGGATACAACAACCCCACTAGGTTAAGATTAGCTTTTACATTTGTGTAAAATTGGGTATTTACCTAGAGATAAATAGTATTTGGTTAGTAATTAGTAATTTGTTAATTGGAATATTGTTATATAAACAATATTATGATATAGGTTAGAATATTATATTTTTGAGATATATTGTTATAAAAATATATCATATTTAGTGGTTTGCATAATAATAAGATTTTGGGTGAGAAAAACTAGCAAAATAATTATAGGAATCATATTCATATATATTTTTATTATGTGTGAATGTTAATTAATCAGAATAGTGAAAAATATTTTATGTTGAAATAATTCTCTATGTATTCAACTGTTGGAAATATTGTCATTGATGTCAAAGGTCTAGCATTATTGGTGATAAATGCCCCATTGCATTTAATATTGTTTGTAATAGATATATCTTGGCTAATGTGAGTTAATATTTATTTAATATTAATGAATATATTTTTGTTTGCATATGAGACAAAAGAAGGGCCCAGGAGAAGTCAAAGAGCCACAGGGTAAAGACAAAAGAAGGATGGGATGCATTTTCCCATGAAGAGTCATCTTGGGGAATTCCAAGAGTCACCAAGTGAAGACAAAAGGGTAAGGGTGTAATTTCTCATGAAGGGACACTTTGAGGAATATAAAAAGTCACCAAGATGAGGACAAAAGAGGGAAGGACATTTTTGGTCATGAAGGGTCACCACATGACTTTTCAAAGGCAAGAATATGAAGGGTCATACAAGTTTGGTGCCATTTTCCATGAGGATTGAAGGGTCACAAAGGGGGAAGGCCAAAGGTCATTTGGAAAGCTATAAATAAAGGCTTAAGAAGCCATTTGTAAATATGAGAGATAGAGGTTGATTTGATATTGTAATATCTAGCTTAGAAGAGCAATTGTGAGAGATGAATATGATTTGTATTTGTTATATCTAGCTTAGAAGAGAAAAGGTGTGAGAGAGGAAAGAGATGTTGTATTGAACTATCATTTTTTGAGATAATAACATTGAGAGATAGGTGTGTGGTATACACAAAGGGGTTGGTGCTCCTGTGGGTTGGTGCTCATAGATTGTTGTTGGGTTGGTGCTTGGCAAAGGGGTTGGTGCTCTTGTGGGTTGGTGTTCATGAATAGTAGCTAGGTTGGTGCTCAACAAAGGGGTGTGGTGCTCTTATAGGTTGGTGCTCAGAAAAGGGTTGGTGCTCCTACAAGGTTCGCTTGCAAATATTGTTTGGGTTGGTGCTCATTCATATACTTGAGATTGTTCTCCATGGTTTTTTACACATTGGGTTTCCACGTTATATCTAGTGTCTCTCTCTATCTTGTGTGTTGTTTATTGTTTGAGTTTTATTTAATATCTTGAATGTTCGATTAAGTGGAATTTGGTTAAGGAAAAGATTTATAAGATATATGATATATTATTCACCCCCCCTTCTCAGTATATCCCATACCTAACATCAACTTCACATGAATTAATTCTTTGCATATATCTCTTTGAATTTACAGCAATGGCATTAGATCAGGGAACATGATGAAATATTAAGTGGCTTGGAGGGGCAGTTGTATTGTTCTTTGCCCCTGTTGATGAAATATAAAATTCTCAAAGGAGAGATTACATCAGTATTTACATTTGCATTAGAGTCTATGATATTCTCACCATTATTTTAGATTTGATGATACGTGTAGAAGCCTTCACACCAATCCACCTATAGTGTTTAATAGATTCTTCACGTGTATCGATCCCTTCTTCATCTAAACTCAAAACATGCAAAGTGTATAGTTTTATTTTTTGTTCTATTCATAGAATTTGCTAAGCACTGGTCAAATATTTAGATATATAGGTTGTATTTAATCAATATTACCTGGATATTAATCATGAACACTTGTTCCACTAAAAAGACTTGTTTTTCATATGCATATCTACATTTTGCATATCTTTTGTGCAGTTCTATTGAGCCCACAAATTTTGACAGCTCTATGCATTCTGATTAGTGTTTTGTGATATAATAGTGTCATTCATGAGGATAACATATAGTACATTTATACCAATCTTATGACTTCATATATCTTTATGCAATTTGATTTTTATAATTATGCCCTCTATATTGATGACATTCAAATTTACTACTACCTGTGTGTAAATTCAATGTCATTATAATCTTTGATATCTATTTTTTGATACACTGCTAAAGTTGTAGTTAAATCCTCTATTGTGTATGTTATGATAGGTGTCTCATTAGATTATAATAATAATCTCTCATAGTTTTTTGGGTATATGGTTTGCTAATATGTGAATAGTCATGTTGTGTCTATTTAGCTTTTTTATTTTTTATTTTTTATTTTAGCTATTTTCTTTGTCATCATTTTTAGTTTGTTTATTATAAGTGTTCATTTGTTTGGTCATTATAAGGTAGATTGTGTCAATATTTGGGTATTTAAGTTTAGTCTTAGGTGTATTTGATCCATGTCAATAATAGTTGAGTCAAAAAAAAGTTATTTATGCTGATAATAAGTTATCTTGCATTTAGGTTTATTTACATGCCAAAAGTTAAATATATTACCTTTATGAGTCTAGAGTTAGAGTTTTTTGTGTCCATCAAGTTATGTCAAAAAATTCAAAGTTATTTAGACTTAGATTCATGGATGCATTTTTTATTGTACGTGACATACACATTATAGGGGGGATTTCCCTTAGAAAAATCATGAACTTGAGGTACATCGACACACTAGCTGAGTAAGCAGTATCTTATACTAGAGGCTAGAGAATGCACAGAGGATGGAGGTATTTCAGTGACCTCTCATTACTCACCAATGATGGGGCCACACCAATGATTTGGTGACACTTAGAGTGGTGTAGTGATTTTCCATTTCCATTGTATGTTTGTAAAATAAGAATGGAAGAATATGCCTGTTCAAGATATGTAATTTATTTGTAAATTCTAAACATAATTTATTGAGATGAAAACATTGTGAAAGGAAAGAAAACACCAATGTAAGTCAGTTCATAGATCTTTCAAAGGTTTGTGGTAGAGATCCAGAAAACCACAATAGGTGAATATTGTTTTGGTAATAGTTAAGAGAGCAGTTACTATAGAGATACCGTGACTACCTTAGTTCTTTATGGAGATGACCCTTAGTGACACATCTATTACAGTCACATAAAATAAATGTGGGATATGTTTCTTCACATATAGTGGTCATGTCCAACAAGATTGTATCAGTAGTTTGCAGACCTAAGAGTATATAGTGGCATATAGTTCTATTCATTCTATTCATATCAAGGTTTATGGTAAACCTATAAAACCATGGGAGGAGTGAGGCTCTCTTTATATCAGGGTCATGAGTCAAATAGGGCATGCTACAAGAGGTGATCATACTATAGATAAGAGTGAATATTTTTGTACCATATAAAAACTATGGTGGGGGGATGTTAGGACTAACTTTTACAATTGTGTAAAATTGGGTATTTATCGATAGGTAAATAGTATTTGATTAGTAATTAGTAATTTTTTAATCAGAGTATTATTATATAAAAAATATTATGATATATTTTAAAATATTATATTGTTGAGATATATTATTTATATTTTTATAACAATATATCATATTTAGTGGTTTACATAATAATAGGATTTTGGGTGAGAGAATTTAGTGGAGAAATTATAATAATCATATTTCTATATATTTGTATTATGTTCAAATATTAATTAATCAAAATAGTGAAAAATATTTTGTGTTGAAATAATTATCTGTGTATTAGGATTCACATGAATTAATTCTTTGCTTGTAGCTCTTTGAATTTACAATAGGTTTTACCAAAATATTACAATATTCTTTTAAAAATAAATTAATTGCACATATTTAACATATAGATTTCACCATTAGAAATACTATCTAGTAAATATTTAAATAAATGTATTACTTTAGTTAACCATCAAGGTTAT
>JARHVA010009421.1:32500-292500 GCA_037957365.1 Torreya grandis | reverse complement strand
GGTAGTGTTGTCACTCAATTTTTAGCCTTTGGAGAGGTATTCAAATCCTACTCAAAATTGAGTGGAATAATGGGATTAATCCTAGACCTATGGGTTGTCTATAGTAGGGGTAAAACTATAGATTGAAGGGATAACTCCCTTGATATATCTATTTGATCTCATTACCTATACTACTAATTTATTGGGATGAAAAGGGATAGAAAAAACATGAAATAAACTTAACCTAATGAGGTGATGTACCAAGTTAATATCCATAAGACTAACATGAAATTTCACTATGAAAGGTGATTCACACAACTGATCTCAACATCCCAAGTTTATCTAAAATAAGTGTTTCAACATGGAGGCAAGATGCAATAAATTTCTCAAGGTTGATGAATAAGAGGTCTAATTTTAGACGCTAGTACTCTTCCTCACACTTAAATACATATAATAACACTAACTACACTTCATGTGACCTATCAGAGAGCATAATAATTACATAAAACATGAAAGAGTAAGGTAAACACAAGGATAGATTATTATCACTTGTCATTCAACTATGCACTACTTCAAACACTTAGACAAGAATTTTAAAACTCAAAACCAGTTTGAAATAATTTATTCAAAGGTAAAAATAGTATTCAAATTAGCAGGCCTTCATCATACCATATGTGGATTACTAACTTAGGCAAAAGTTTCTAGTTATATATATAAGTGTGGAGAGAGAGAGAGAGAGAGAGAGAGAGAGAGAGAGAGAGAGAGAGAGAGAGAGAGAGAGAGAGAGAGAGAGAGAGAGAGAGAGAGAGAGAGAGAGAGAGCAGGGGGTGTAGTAGAAGAGGATTGACAAATGTCCGTGTGAGTTACAACAATAAATGGATTTATGATATAGTAAAAAAATACTTATAAGGCTATGTGTATCACTTTTTAAGATGATCTAACCCTCCATTTAGTGTAGGGATTATAATTTGGCTTGACACCTTGACTAACTTTTTGATAATTGCCCTTCTTTGCATGAAAGGAGTAATAAATAGACTTTTCAATCATTAATTCACCATGAAATTATCTCAAAAAACTCATTAGACATATAACATGCCTTAATAAACTCCTATGATCTGACATTCCATCATTCATGTGCATAAGTGTCTTGAAACTCTTCATTTCCCATGCCTAGCTTGGTTTATGTGGCCTAAAAATCGAGTTTATATTATTCAAATAATCCTATATACATGAATGGTCTTAAAATATGTTATTATTCCTAAAAAAAGACATTTTAGTTCTTATAAAAACTCCCAAGAACTTGATTTTCTCCTCAAGACCTCACTAGGCCTATTTCCCTTGTATCCCTAAAAAACTATAAACCTCATTGTGTAGGACAATATACAGAGGGTATTGAAAAAATGGAGGCATATTATAAGACTCATTATGGCTTTACATATCCATGTCAAATTTCAAGTCTTGACTCTAAGTGGAATTTGATCTTCTTTGCCTTTCTCTCTCTTGAATTAGGCCTCAATTAGACTTCCTTACATAGAACCCTATTTTATTGCTCATAAATTATCCCACACATGTGAAATTTAAAAAAATCATGTCATTAAATTTCTATAGCCTATAAAAATATCCATGTTAATTTTTAGGTTCTGAGACCCTGTGGAAGTATGCAAACCATGAAATGACCTTACTACCTAATCTCATTTTAACCCTATTTGAGATTTCCTTGGAAAATGAGCCTTATTTGACCACCTATAGAATCTCTTGTGATTTTTTTTGAATTTAATAGTTATGTAACATCCTAAAAGAACTCATATAATTATTGGGAAGTTCTCCCCTCCTCAGAACACTTGAAAAACACCAAAAAAATGTAAAATAAGGAATTTATGGTAGTCCATACAAATAGAAGTATAAAACAAGTACATATGGAGAACATCCTTGGAGTCATCAACAACATACAAGAGGTTTTAGGAGAAAAATATGGCATTAGATGTGATTTATATGTCTTTTTGTTTTGCCTAGTCACTAATAGGGTTTTAGGAGGGTTTAAAACCTATTTGGGATCTTAACGATTTATACCAAATATCTCATATTCTAATTCAAATTTTGAGAGATGGTGTGAGCATGTGAAGTTGCTCTTCAGATGGTAGTCTTAGCTCTCTTGAACTTGAGAAGGGTCAAATTTGAGTTTTGGGCCTCCAAACTCAATTTCACTATTGGGAGAGGTTAAAATACATATAAACAATACTCATAAAGGTTCTAGATTATCTTTTAGTGATTATTACCCCACTACATGTATTTGGTGTACTAGTCAGGGGACTTGGGGTTTAAACGTTGTCATCCTCTTCCTAGGCCTCAAGTGAATTTAGATTTGAAACTAAGTTTGGTGATACTTGAGAGTGTATTGAGACAATTATTATGTCTATGTGTTTCCTAAAACTCTCTCCATTGGTTCTAACATACTTATTTTGTGCTTTGAGGTTCAAACAGACCCCTTGGTCTCATGACTACCTCTTGCCAATGGAGTGGGAAAGGTTTAAGACAAAGAAATGGGTACATCCACTACTTATATGGATTTGAAATGACTATGGATGCCTTGGTCCACTCATGACCACCATATGTACTAAATCACAAGGTGTTATTATGCTTATGAAGGTCTCAAAACATTAATCTCTTCTCGTGATTGGATGTAGGCATTTGTGTGTCCTATGTTTGATTAGGTCTTATACATAATTTTGACCTTTTAAACCTTTGTTATCAGGCTAATGGTTAGAATAGATATTCATGACACTATAGATAATTCTAAATGACCTATTTAAAAACTATTCATAGTCTTCACTCATTCCCCAAATCAAGTAGAAGATCATAGAGAGCAGGTAAAACTTTAGTTTATTGTTTGACCATGTGTTGGGTTTGAGACTCAATTTGAACAATCCTCTTCAAGTTTAATTTGGTCTCAAAATGACCTTATAACCCATTTTCAATCTTGGAATAGGTTTTGTATTCATACTTCTCATGACCTTATTCCTCCCTATGATTACACATCGACTCATGTACAGACTATCGATATCAGTTATCTTGCTTAGAGTCATAGGCACAATTGATTTTTTGGTGAAAACGGATGCCCTACCTTGTTACTTCTATTGGTCATTTTCTTTGTTTTTGATAGTGTTTTTGAAGATTATGGACTGCTCCTTGCCTCTTGAAGACTCCATTATATCTATCATTTGTGTTTCTTGCATTACCTCTCATAGATTGGTGGCTTCTCCTTCACCTCTTCCACAACTTTTGGCTCTTGGTTTGGACTCAGCATACACACAAACTGATCTTCTTCATCTCTTACCTCCTAGTTTTGATAATTAGTTGGTAGAAAGTATGCACATCTCTTTGAGTTTAACTTTTCTTTATAAAATGAAACTATTTGCCTATTTACAATAGTATACATGCTAGGGTTTGTTTTATTTTAGAAAACTAGTTATTTGGTATATTACTTAACATAGTTTTTGAAGTTTCCTATATTTTTGCATGATTAAAGAGTAATTTAATTACTTGAAACATTCCTTTATTGTATGTTATTGATCTCTTTAGAATCTTTTTGCATTGCATAGTAGACACACTAGAAAACTTATGCAAACCCTTTCTTTCTCGTATTAAAACTAGAAATATTACATTGCTAGAAAACAATAGCATTACATTGAAAGATAGATCAAATCTAGAATAGGCATGCTTTTGAACCCTTGAAAACATATTTTTTCCCAAAACATCTTTCATTTAGCCTCAAAGTTCCTTAGCTACTAAATTTACATTTCATTAGCTATTTCACTTCATTTAGTATTATTATTTCTATATTATTTATGTAATCCATAATATAGTTTTAGCCACTAGCTTTACTATGGTTAGACCTGCTATAGGTTCCTTCATACTTTATGTACCCATTTATACTAGCCACAACTTGGTTTACAAGTCTATCTATAGCCTAGTGCAAGTTGGCAAACTGGATAGCCACTATAGACCTCTTGTAGCCCATAGAACCCCTGAGCCTTCTAGCCTCTTAGTGGTTTGCTTTAACACCCTACCAAACACTGATGGTTTAATTCAAATTCTTAATACTACATTCTAGCATGCCTGGTGTTTCCAAACAAGTTTTCACTTTTCACATTCAAAAGGAAATGAGAAACTAAGATAAAATGGTCAAGGGTTTGTACGTACCCAGATGAAGTCAGCGCATCATATTCAGACAACTGAAGGAACTCCTCTTTGGTTGTAGAGAATGACACCTGTAGAAGAAGGAGACTCAAACATAGAGGTTGTTAGATAGCTATAAAGTGGACTATCCAGCGAAATCTTGTTCCTAGAAGTGCAAAGACTTCTTGGAGGGATGATAGTCCACTGATTGTTACTGAGAATAATGTTGCTTAAAAGAAATAAAATATTGAAAGACTGAACAAAAGAAAGTAGAGATAGATGCGTACCTGAGTTGGGCAATCTATTTTCCACAGTCACCAATGTCAGTGGTTCTGCCAGCACTGGTTAGTCAGGTTGCCGACGTCGGTTAGTCTACCGACATCGATAGGCAATGGTCCTGGTAGTCAGCATCGGTCAGGGTAATGAAACTTGAGATGAGTTTTAGAGCTATTTGTGGTCAGCAAAAGGGCTTGAGGTGTCTATGGGAGTCTTAGTGGTTTGTGCTGGGTTGATTGGATAGAAAGTGTGGCCGATGGGAAAGAGTGTCGTGCAACCTTCAACCTGGTGTGGGATGACTGGTGCTGATCCTCTAAGCCTATAAAGTGTTTTCAAAACACTGATACCTGCAAGAAATTGAGAAACAAGAATGCTGGGAAGCTTGAGTGAGAGAATTCACATTCACGGGGGCGAGCAATGGAAGCAAAAATATTGTTTTAAAGGAAACTGATGCCGACAGAACCGCCAATGTCAACCGCATACTGACTGATGTCGGTAGCTAAAGAATGGGAACAGAGGCTATTTTTAGCCTTCTACCCATTCTTACAACTGCCAGGGTCTAATTGTCATTAGAAACAGTCGAGAGTGGATTTTATGAGCACAAGAAGAAGGGTTAAAATGGTGTTTAGGTAATTAAGGCTTGGCATGGGGTGAGGGCATCTAAGGAGAGGTATTCAAGGTGGAGTGAGGTGGCATGGGTGAAGTGGCAAGGGGGCTATTAAATTAAAATATTTGATTTTTATTTTAATTTAATAATTGAGTGGGTTAGGACTTGTGTTACAAGGTGGACCAAGGGGACCAAGGGGGGAGGATGACCAAGGGATAGACACGATTTCGGTGTCTACATTTGCCCCTTTTTGTCTTTTTGGTTATTCTTGATGAACTGCAAAACAAAAATAGGAGTGAGCTACCCCAAGTATGGGATGAAGTGTTCCCCCCTCAAAGTGGGAGTCAAGGGAAGGGAACCTAAGATTGAGTGTCGATTTGACAGAGAGATGGATAGAGAGGGTGAAGATTGAGTGTGAACGCTGTAAAGGGTGGGATTGCACGTATACCACACCACGTGATAAGTAAGTCAAATTATCATGGTCAAGGGTTGAAGAGTGCCAAAATTGAAATAACCAGTCCCCAGCATTTAGTCTTAGTTGTTTGGGTTATTTGATCCAAGCTATAGCTCCAATGGGTCATCATGTTCTAGGTATCCCAGGCTCAGGAAGTACTCCTAGAAAACATAGAAAAAGTCACAAGCAGTAGGGATCAACTTACTCGCGATCCAATACTTGTGAGGGTCTGTGACAACTTGCTAACTAGTTGTGAGGTAGCAAAGGCAATCAAAACAACCAAGGTAGAGTTGTCTCAAAAGTGATCGTGGTCAGAGGAGATAGGCGTGATCTCCAAGGTCTGGTGGTCGAGTCAGGCGGAGGTAAAAGTGATCTCAAGTGTACCCCAGGAGGCTAAGATGACTTCTACTATGAGGACTGGCTGATTGTGGCATGATTTTGGTCATGGTGAAGAATTTGAGGTTTAAAGGCCATCGACATCGATTATAAAACTGATGTCGGTGACCAAAAGGGATCGACATCGATAGAAATCAGCCGATGTTGGTGGCTTAGGCACAGTTTGGCTGACGTCGATGGCCTGCCAAATCTGACAAAACTAGATTGGCAGCCCACCAAAATTCATTGTGCTTGTTTGACTAAGAGAGAAAAGGTGCTCTGGAGTGATTGGGTGAATAAGTCTTGAAGTTGATCGGTGCAGCAGTTTGAGGTGTCAAGGCGAGATTGGGTGAGAAAGAGAGTGAGTTGGACCCAGATTGGAGGTTGCAGAAGCTGTTTTAGGCCAACAAGAGTGTTGAGAGAAAGTGATGCAGAGAAGATGGCAGAGGGTGGAGGAGGACCCACGAGAGGTCCACCACTAGCGGCACCCATCGTGCCACCATGGCGGCGATGACGGGATGAGGTAGGAGGCTTAGTTGAGTGGTTTTGATTTGATTTTAATTTTGTTTTGTTTTTTTGAAATTTGTATGGTTTTAGTTAGAAATTGAGGGGGAAGGGTAGTTAGGTGGGTGGGTGGGGGGATTAGGGTAGGTTAGGAGTCATTTGGAGGGATTTTGGGGGGGAAAGGGGGAGGAAATGGGGAAGCCCTAATTTTAGGGCTCACCCCGTTTGGCCCTAGGGCCAAACCAGTCACCAACATCGGTGGGTTCACCGGCGTTGGCTGACCAGCAATCGGCATCAGCAAAATAGCAACTGATGTCAGTCACTTACCTACCAACATCGGTCATGAAGTGACTGACATCGATTAGGTAAGTGCCATCATTGGCACGCTAACTGATGTCAGTGGCTACTTGGTTAGAGAGGTTGTGAAATTGGTCAAGTTAAAGGGTCAAAGCTACGCTAAGGGCTTCTCAAGTGTGGGGATAGGCATAGATGGTCAGGTAGATTGGTCAAAATAGGAAGAGTTAGGGAGAGTGGTAGTCACTGGTTAACATGAGTTTGGTTTTGGGTGGATGTAGGTGAGGCAGACGCTGATGCTGTAGGATCATCTCCCAACATTTTTGATGTGGATGTGCAGAGGCGTTATCAGTGAGGAGTGGGCCCATATGATGGTAGTGGGACTAGGTGGGCTATGATGCTACTATCGAGTGGCGAGGGATGTGAGCCTTATGGTGGCATTGATCGAGTGGTGGGACCATTCCACCAACACCTTCCACTTGCCCATAGGAGAGCTATTAGTGACTGTTGAGGATGTGTACCAAATTTTATGGCTATTGGTACATGGAGTAGATCTATATGCATGCTCGAGAGAGGCATATAATATCCATATGGTGACACTATTTGGAGAGCACATCACTGAGACGAGCTACCATTTAGCCAATTTTGCGTATGAGCCTCTTTATGTGGTAGACGAGGATGCACATCGACTGGTAATTTTGATGATGATAGGCATCACAGTCTACGCACTGACAGATGCAGAGGGAGGCAAGTTTCCAATCGCAATGACTAGGGTTTTGACAGAGATGGTGGAGTAGCAGACTGTGTTTGCTTGGGCACCTATCTTTTTGGCCTAGTTGTACAGAGAGATTTGGGGGATCAGTCAGTGGTGATGATATAGCTTATGTGTCAGCCACCTCTTGAACTATTGGGCATACGAGCACATCATGGTCACGCATCCTCTCAGCCTCCCAATGGTGATTCAGACCAGCTTCAGGGTCAAATTTAGATGATGGCATGAGGTGATGGCACAAACTCAGGTGGATGGAGTAGTTAGAGACATCAACTACTACTGAGGGGTACTGGAGGCCCTGATTCTAGCAGACATCATCTAGAGACCATACCTGGGGTATCCAGCATTTAGGGACTAGGTAGAGCAGCCGGTTGGGGTATAGAGCTTGAGATGGGTCAGGGGTAGGCAAGTTGGTGAGCTCGAGAGGGTACCTATAGAGAGAGTGCAGTGCCAGTTTGAGCTACTTTAGGATGTGTCGCCTACCTTCTCATAGTATAGATGGGATGATATAGAGGCACCGTTCCCACTACCAGAGGAGACAGAGGGGCCCAATTTTGAGGAGTTGCCAGCAGGCCCAGAGTAGCAGATGTAGGATACATAGAGGCTTATGCAACATGGTGGGTAGGATAGCATATAGGGGTACAGGTGGGCCCATAGCCTGATCTACAGGCAGTCACTAGGGAGAGGGACACTACGAGATAGGAGAGGGACACTGCCATCTAAGAGAGGGATGTAGCATGAGGATGAGTGACCATTTTGGAGAGCCAGGTCATAGGATTACAGGGACAAGTGGCAGGTTTGACAAGGCAGGTAGCTGCATTGATAGGGTAGATCACCATTTTATAGGGGTAGTTGGCCGTAGCCCAGGCACAAGCATTGGTAGGGCAAGTTTTTGGAGGATAGGGCCCGATTCAGCACCCACCTCAGTAGCCATCTCAGCAGCCAACATAGTTTGCATCAGTGCAACTAGCATTTTCACAGCCACAGGGCTCAGTGCAGGGTACGGTAGTAGGTTAGATGGGTCCACCATAGACTATACCTCTATCTAGGTACATGACTACATTGGATGAGATCGCTTATTATGAGGGAGCTATCAGGGAGTTCCCTCAGATATAGTGATATTTAGAGATGAGGGATGAGCAGAGTTGTCAGAGGTCTGCGTCATGTGTGACTACTTTGGGTGCTCACAGATGGCGTAGGTCAGAGAGCGGAGATGATACAATGTTTTCATGACCATTGCCTCCACTGCCACAGCCATAGCCTTGAGGCCAGATTTTTGGCATTTTGATGTATATACCAACCTGCGAGCCGTTAATGCGAGATGTATGATAAATTTTTGAGAGAGAGAGACAGACACAGATTGTGTCATTTGTAAAATATTGATATATATATATGATGATTTTTTTGTAGGCTATTAATGTATTATGGAAATGTTATGGATGTGTTTAATGTTTGCAGCATTTGATATTATGTTAATGATGCATGTTTTGATATTATGTGTATGATGATTATATGATGATATGATGATTAATGTGATGATGTTGATATTGTTATGGTTAATGATTATGATGTAAATGATTATATGATGATGTTTAATGTTGATGATGTGGATGGTTTGATTATAATGTTTAAGTTATGACTTTTAAATTAGATGATTTTATGATGATGATGATGTAAATGATGAAAATGATTATGTCACAACTTTTAGGCGATGGTTTAATGATGATGATTATGTTATGTTTAATGATTATATGATGTGGATGCTTTGATTTTATGATGGTGATGGTGTTTTATGATTATGATGATGGATGGATTGATTGTGCTAACGATTATGAAAATATGTGATTAGGTGTGATGTGATTGGCAAGTGACGAGAGAATGGGACGGAAGAATGCGATGAAGATAATGGCCGAGCTAACCCTAGAAGACCCCATGTCAACTGAGTGTTGTCTACATAGCCCCTATTGTTAAGGCCTCAGGCCAATGTAGTTCTCCTAAGAAAGGGAGGAAGAGGGTCATTTATGGATGCGGTTGATCGAGATTAAGTCATGATTAGAAGAGGATAGGGTTTGTCCATCAGGTAGATGAACAAACAAGGGTGGTCGAGCTAACCCTAGAAGACATTCTGTCATCTGAGTGCTACCTACATAGCCCTGGTTGGAAGGGCCTCAGACTAATGTAGTTCAGATGAGGAGACAAAGTGGTTGATAGTTGGCTTGGTCATGATAATGACTTAGCATGTCCCATATGTCTAAGGGTTCATGCTTGAAATGATGAGGAGAAGAAGATGTTACAGCCTTTTCCAAATGGTGTATTCTATAATATTGGTTGGGGTTTTTCATCCCTAGCAATTGTCCATATTAGGTGATGAATGTTTGCTAAAAATGAAATGAGTCTATTTATGCTTCAGTAAGTAATGGTTTATGCTTGACATAAATTGTGTGGTCCATAGTTTTCATGTGTATTGGTGTCCATAGAAACTAGTGTGAATAGGCTATGTGAGTGGTCTGAAAAGGGTTGGGCTGATTTGGTTTGACAAATGATGTGGTTGAATGTGACCAAAGTGTATGGGCAGAAAGTGAAAGGCATATTCACCCTTTCATTGACAAGGACCAAAATAATAGCAGGGGTAGGGGGTTGTTAGAAACAAAAGCCCCATTCATGCATTACGTCGTTGACCATCGGTTGTGTTAGAGAGGTAATCGAATCACTTTGACATTAAAATAAGCTCGAAGTCCCTTGAGTAGGTGATGTGATATGGGAGGATAGGGTAACCCTTTTTAGTAGAGATAACCTTACCCCTTTTGATAGGAGACCCTGAGACGACTACAAGCCAAGTCCATTTTTTTAGCAGACTGATCAATGCGAGAAGTCTATATAGAGGTGTCATTTTGCTTTGTGGTCATTTGTGAAGCCGATCGATGTGGGAAGCTTCTAAGAAAGTGTTGTTTATAGCAAGATTTAGTCATAGCCATCCTTCGAGGGAGTGGTCTATATTTTTGGTTTATTTATATAAGGGCTTTGAATAGCTATCCTTCGAGGGAGCAGTCTATTAGCTACAACAATGATAGTATAGCTGTCCTTCGAGGGAGCAATCTGTCTTTTGATTTTGTGACCTTGGATATTTTGACATCTCAATTTATTTTTGACAAAATTTTGAGTCATGGACAAGACTATAGAAGTTCAAGGGCTCCTTTTTATTAGGACAAAGCACCCATACTTTATAAAAGGGATACATAGGATTTGTTTAGGGAAATAGGGTTGAAAGGAATGAGGATTACTCAAGGGATGAGCTCAAGTTAAATGTCAAGTGAACGAGTACTCGACTAATAGTAGAATGGTCATAGATGCAAGGCATTAAGAGGCTCAGGTTCCAGTCGACCTTCAAGAGAAGACAGATGATAAGTCCCTGACCCATACTTGTGTGTTATGATGAATGGTCCAAGCCAATTAGGAGAAAACTTACCTCATTTACTTCACTTCATATTGGTCACATGCTAATTTTCTTTGAGGATGAGGTCTCCAATGTTGAAATCTCATTCTCGCATATTTTTGTCATAGGCTCGCTTGATGTGATTTTGATAGACATGGAGATGGTTGAAGGCAGCAAGACAATGTTTGTCAAGTAATTCAAGTTGAGCTAAGCGATTTTGATGAAAGTCATCATTAGAGAGAATGTCATGCAAAGAGATGTGCAGAGACAAAATTTGTATTTTGAGAGGTAGGATAGCCTCTGTTCCGTACACTAAAGAGAAAGGGGTATCACCCATAGAGGTTCAGATGCTAGTGCGGTAGGCCCACAAAGCAAAGGGAATGTGAATGTGCCAATCCCTTCCAGTGTCGTTTACCACCTTCATGAGAATTTTAGTCAAGATTTTTTTGCAAGCCTCAGCCTACCCAATTTCTTGTGGGTAGTAAGGCGAAGAGAAGCTGAGCTTGATGCCAAATGAGTCACAGAGTTTTTGGACGGTTTTGTTTTTGAATGACTTACCATTATCGGTGATGATTTTGTGAGGAACACCGAAATGATAGATGATGTGGGTGCTGATGAACTTGACAATTTTGTCAGCTTTTATGGAGATGAGAGGAATAACTTCCACCCATTTAGTGAAATACTCAGTGGCAGTGATAATGGACTGATGGCAAAGAGACGAGTGAGGGTTAATCTCACTGATGAGATCTAAGCCCCACTGTGAAAAAGGCTAGAAATATTGAGTGACTTGTAAGGCATGGCTAGGGAGATGAAGCAAGTTAGAGTGCTGTTGGCACTTAATGCAATGCTGAACATAGTCACTATAGTCTTGATGAAGAGTGGGCCAATAATAGCCCAGGCAAAGGATGCACTTGGCAACTGAGTTACCACTAAAATGTCTGCCACAAATCCCATCGTGGACTTGTTTAATGGCATGAGGCACTTCAGTGGAGGTTAGACAGTGAAGAAAGAGGCCGTCGAAGCCTCTATTATAGAGAAGACCCCTTAGCATGGTATAGCGAGCCGTGCATTTGATGAAAGCTCACCACGTATTACTAGAGAGATTGGGAGGAATGATAGAATGAGATAAATAGTCCACAAGTTGTTTATACCAAACATCTCGTGGACTAGAGTATATGGTGTTGACATGGTTGATGTTAGGAGAAATGTATGAAGGCAACGACACATGATGCGCCATGACAAAAATTCTTGATGAAGATGATGAAGATGGGATGTACGAGGTGAGAGAAGCCATGGTATCAGCAAACTTATTCATGGATCGAAGAATAGTTTGCAAGAGGTAATGGTCAAAAGAGGCCAGGAGAGTGACAACACAGTGTTTTTACCTTTGCAAAATTTCATTTTTATATAGGTATGAACTGTTGACTTGATTGACGATAAGTTGCGAGTCACCGAAGCTATTGGTGGTCTTAATGCTTAGAGAAAGGGCAGTTTGAAGTCCAAAAATTAAGGCTTCGTATTCAGCCATATTATTGGTACATTCAAAGTCAAGCTTGAAAGATAGAGGCATGGGCTCACCTTCATGTGGGATGAGAATAACTCCTGCACCCCCACTGAGTTGACATTTAGAGCCGTCGAAGAACATGGTCATTTGATAGACGGTGTCATCGGTGGAAAGCATGGCGATAGATTCGTCAAGGAACTCACACTGAGAAGGTTGATTATTAGGTAGAGGAGCATCTGCCAGTTGGTTAGCGATTGTTTTCCCCTTGATAGATATTTGCTGGATGAATTCCAAGTCAAACTCAGTAAGAAGCATGAGCCAACGAGCCATACATTGATTTTGGTATGGCTTGGAATGCATGTATTTAAAAGGGTCAGTGTGAGTGATGACAAAGGTCTTGTGATTAAGAAGATAATGGTGGAGCTTAGTAGTGGCAAAGACTAATGCCAAATAGAGTTTCTCGGTATGATTATACCAAGTTTCATAGTTGACAAGTGTTCAGCTTATGTAGTAAACTACTTGCTCACGGTGTTTCTTGTCTCGGTGTACGATCATGGCACCTAACGAATGGTTGGTTGCTAAGATGTAAAGGTAGAAGGGTTGGTCATCTTTAGGTGGAATGAGGACTAGTAGAGAGACTAGATAGAGTTTGAGGGCTTCAAAAGCCTCTTGGTAGTCCTTATCCCATTTAAAGGAGACGTCCTTCTTGAGGAGATGATGAAAGGGTTGGCAGCGGTCAAAAAGCTACGAGATGAAGCAGCGGATGGACTGGAGCTTCCCTTGTAGACTATGATGCTGCTTGAGATTGGTTAGAGGTGGAATCTCAAGGATAGCATGGATTTTGGTGGGATCTATCTCTATGCCATGGAAAGAAATGATGAAACCCAGGAGCTTGCCTAAGAGGACCCCAAAGACGCATTTCTTGGGGTTAAGGTGGACATTGTATTGAAGAAGGCGAGAGAAGATGATCTTGAGGATGGTTGAATGGTCGCAACGAAGCTTGGACTTGCCTAACAAGTCATCCACATAGTCTTCCATGATTTTGTGGAGGAGATCATGGAAAATGTAAGTCATGGCACACTGATATGTGGCACCTAAGTTCTTTAAGCCAAAAGGCATGATTTGATAGCAGAAAGTCCCCCATGGGGTGATGAAGGTAGTCTTGTACTAATCTTTTGGTTCAATCAGGATCTGGTTATATCCTGAAAACCCATCCATGAGTGATAGCATCTCATGGCTAGTCATGAGATCAATAAGTTGGTCAATGTTGGGAAGAGGAAAGTCATCTTTGGGACAGGCCAGGTTGAGGTCATGATAGTCCATGCAGATCTGGATCCCTCTAGTTGCCTTGGTGATAGGGAAGATGTTAGACACCCACTATGGATAATTGATGGGTTGGATGAAAGAGATAAAGAGAAGGCACTGAAGCTCTTCTTTGACAAGGAGCGCAACACGAGGATGCATCTTTCAAAGCTTTTACCTAATGGGCTTAGCCTCTGGTTTGGTGACGATGTTATGAATGGTGATATTGGGGTCGATGCCAAGCATGTCACTATAGGTCCAAGCAAAGGCCTTACTATGGTCTGAGAGGAACTGGGTGTAGTCGATTTGCTCCTAGGTGTCTAAAGATTGACCAATCTTTAAGATGTGAGGAACATCAGAAGATGGAGGCTAATGTCAATGGTTGATTCATTTAACATAACCTAGGTTTCAAAAGGGAGAGAGTGTTAGATGATAGAGTCATCGGCACCCATGTAGGTGAGAATGGCATCGTCGTCTATGTAGTAGATAGTGTTGATAGTTGCCGACTCATCATCTATCATGTTGGGATAAATGAGAGGGACAGACTGGGACAACCCATTTCGCTGATAGGACAAGGGTTCCAGGTAGATGGTGTTTATGCAAAAAAAACTAGGAGGGATAGAAACCACCGACTCTGTAGGTGAAGGGGGAGGAATAGGCGAGCTTGGAGGAGATTGGTCGATGGTGGGTTCAGGGCAAGGGTCTACAGAGGCTTCGGTGGATTTTTGGAAGCCCAAACCATGTCATTTCTTGGAATTGTCATCATTGAGTGGTTTGATGGGCTGATGGGAGCCTTGCTCATAGTGCTCAAAGCCAAAACCCTTCCATGCACACCTATAAAGCTAGGTGTGAGCAAAGGTGGGGTTGCCAAGAAATGAGAAGTCAGATGTGAATGGTTGAGGTGAAGAGAGAGGATTCCCATCAGTGGGAGCTCAATCTAGCCCCCCATAGATGAGATTGGTTCAGAGGTGAGGATGACCATAAGGAACAACCATTCTGATCCAATGGTCATAACTGGGACTGTGGTGAAGCTATCCATACTCTTGCAGAGTTTGGAACATGTCTAAGGTAAGCAAGTGATATTCTCCAAGTGAAATTCATTGGAAGATATCTTCCATGGGGTCTTTGGTTATCACTTGAAGAGGTGGTGTGAGGGCGATCGCCGTTTGCAAACTGGTCAAAGCTTCTATAGATGGAGGTGGCATCTGGGTTGATGTCTTGAGAGGAATGAGAATGTCATTTGGTCGATAGGTCATGTTACAAGTTTTAAAAGGCGATGGGTCGGTGGGAATGACGTGGACTTGCCCATCGTGTTCGAATTTTACACAACAGTGTAGTGTAGAGGGAACACAAGCCATGGCACAGATACAGGGTCATCCTAATAGCATGTTATATTGGAACTCTCCTTTAATGATGTAGAAGAGCTCTGGGACTATGCATGGGCCAATACGAATATGGAGGACGACGGTGCCAATGGTAGTGGCAGTGGTGTCATTAAAGGATCGCAAGATTGCGTCAGTTTTTGATACACAATTCTTGGGGAGGGCTAATTGATCAAAGGCATGAGTAGAGATGATGTTAATGCTGACGCCTCCATCAATCATAACTCACTTAATGTGGGTTTGATCAACATAAGCTGTGATGAAAAGAGTAGCGTCTTGATCTTCTGAGTTAGAGGTAGGAATTTTAGAATCACTGAAAGTGATAGAGGCAATGGGGGATAATGAGTGGACTAGGGCAGCTAGTGGTTAGGGGTCCTCAGGTGGGACCTCCACTACTTGTAAGGCTTTGATTAGGGCTTGACGATGCTGGGGCGAGGTTTGGATGAGGTCATATAAGGTCATCTTTATGGGCATTTTGTGAAGCTATTTTAACATAGAGTCATGGATTACCCCTGAAGAAGAGGGTTGAGATGCATCCAGGATAGAAATTTTGGGTTTTGGTGGTTGAGGTGGCTTGACAAAGGGATAGGTCCAAAGAATAGAAGCTTTTTCTTTTGCCTTATCCTTTTGTGACCTAGTGGTTACACTGATGGCATTAATTTCGAAGAGAGGGGGTGAAGGAGATGAAGGGGCCACAGTCTGTTGATGAGATGTCGATGTTGATGAAGAGATTTGAGGGGTATGGGAAGGTGTCAGAGGTCTGTCGATAGTGTCCTCAATAAGAAGAGTGTCTTTCTCCATGTAATGGCGAATGACAACTTTGAGGGCACAACAATTCTCAGTATCATGTCCTAGCGTATGATGATATAGGCAAATCTTAGTGTCATCAAACCAGGAAGGTTTTGACCTAAGAGGTTGGAATGGTTTGATAGGCAGAAGAGTTATGCTAGAGGTCTAAAAAAGTCAGCGCAATATCAAAGCATATGAACCCACTAAAGGGTCTGTGCTCATTGATGCATGAGATGCCGATGACTTTTGCTTAGGCAGTGTTGAAGGAGGCTTCTGTACCACATTTTGGGTTGATGGTGCGGCCACATGTGAAGATGACACTTTCTCCGTGAGAGTTGCCAAATTTTTTAGAGAGGGTAGGCTTGTGGTAGTCAAAGGAAGCAGTGGAGGCAACTTGTTTTGGTTAGGAGTTGGAGTAGGGAGCACTCCTATTATGGTCAAAGGGTGAGGGCCCAAAATGGAGGGAAATATTGATGGTGGAGGAGGAGTTTGCCACCGTGGTTTAATAGCCTTCTTTAGTTTGGTTTGAGGACTACTATTGGGCGAGGCTTGGTCTAAGTCTACCTTCACTTGCGGGTGAGTGAGGTTAGAGACAGGGCAAACACTGAAGGATTTGATTGGTTTTGATGTGGTAGATGAGGGTTTTGGTTTTGATGTGGATGGTTGCAGTTTTGAAGGTTTAGAAGTGGAAGTCTAGTCTTTGTTGGAAGTTTTGGGAGATTTTGCCATGGGTGGGTCGATGGTATGGGATGAGACAGGATGGGCAAGCTAAAGAGCTTTGAGTCACTCTCATAATGCCTGATGTTCCACTTTCCTCGAATGGAGAAGTCCTAGTTTCTCCACCAATCGAGAGAATGGTTGGGAAGATGTCAGACGAGGCTTTGGTCCTTCAGAAGATGTGGATGGTTGTGGGGCCAAAAATGAGGTGGGTGTAGCAATCTCGGACCCAAGGCATGATGGAGTCATAACTGGTTCGTCTTTGGTCAAAGAAGGTGGAGAGACAGGTTCTTCCCTTAGTGGAGAAGGAACCAAAGAATGTGGCTCCTCTGGTTCTTCCCTTAGTGGAGAAGGAACCAGAGAATGTGGCTCCTCAAGAGGATAGAGGGCAGGGATGATTGTGCCCTCCACTTGTGGTTGAGGAGTAGGAAGGGTAGGGTCCTCCATCGGTAGCAAGAAAGAGGACGGTGGGGCTCGTGGTGTCGGTATGGTCAAGGCATCCTCCAATATAAGGGAAGTTGATGGAGAACTAACAAGAGAAGATGGTTGGTCTACGTGTGATGGACTGATGGGTTGACTAACCTCTTGAGACTGTGAGAGAGGTTAGTCAGGGATGAAAGGTGAGACCATGTTGACTGTGCATATGTTATGCTCTTGAGAGTCATCAGTCATGGTCTACACATTATTTTGGCTAGGTGGATGGTTAGGAAAGGGTTGTTTGAAGATGTCTATGCTTTGATTGGGTGGCATATTTGGATTGTCTAGGATGAGGTCACCCTTATCTAGCATGTCTTGAATGATGTTCTTGAGAGTCTTATAGTTGCCTATGTCATGGCCTTTAACATGGTGATAATTGCAGAAGTCATTCTCCCTATACCACATAGGGATGGCACGTGAGGGATCAAACTGAGGAGGTAGTTAGATTTGGGGGAGATTGAGAACTCCTTGTTTGATGAGTTTGTCCAGCACAGATGTGTATGACTCTCCTAGTGGAGTCTACTGATGCTGCACATATCTTTGTTGGAATTATCATGTGATACTTTGGGATGTGGATAGTTTGGGCTGGTTGGTTAAAGGTGATGGTCTAACGACTATAGCATTTGCTGATGCCTTAGATTTGGGATTAGAAGAAGGTTTAGAGGAAGAGTCATTGGACTTGGTGTTAGGGTTTTTACTCTGTAACTTGACTTTATTTTCCTTGATGGCACGTAGTTTGAGCTTCTTAGCCATCGTGAAAGCTTTGTCAAAGGTGTAGAACATTTGAACCTACAAGGTAGAGGAAATATGTTTGGTACACGCCTAAGAGAAGAGTTCGATGAGTTTGGGTTGGGGCAAAGAAAAGGAGAGCTAGTTGATTAGGCCTCTCCAATAGGCAACAAAATCAGCTATGGATTCATCATCAAACTGTCGGATAGAATACAAGTCTATGATAGAGACTTTTTTGGTGATATTGATCGAAAAGTGGTTGAGGAAGAGTTGGGCTAGCTAGGTGAATGTGAAAAGAGAGTGACTAGTGAGAGAGATGTACCAGTTGAGAGCAGCACCAGAGAGTGACATGGGGAATATGCATAGAAGTAATGCATCATCATGGGCTATCAAATAATAAGCATGTTTGAATGCTCGTAAATGCTGCTGTGGGTCTTCCTTACCCTGGAACAAGTAAATTTAGGAAGTTCCCACTGACTGGGATACGGCTAGATTGGGATAGAGGGATGGATGGGTTCATTACAAATTTGGTCGTATGACAAGACATTGCGTGAACCCAAAATTGAGGTCTCAAGATTAGACATTTTGTCCATCAACATTTTGATTAGGTCTGCTGATGGATTTGTGGGTGGAATGCCCCCTAGGTTGTAAGGTGCTTGGAAGGTGCTATAAGGGGCATATGACATAGTCGGTTGCGCTTGTATAGGTGCAACGTACTGATAACTAGCCATTAGGACAAAAGTGGAGGCCAAGGGTGGTTATGTCGTGAAGGTAGAAGGCATGACTAGGCTTGATGTTGCCATAGGTGGTTGGATAGTGGTAACATTAGCCAATGGATGAGTAGCCAGCCTGGTGTTGATTGGGGTGAGAGTAGGCAGGATGGAGACAACTAGCTTTTGGAAAGGGGTAGAGGTTGGTTGAATAGTCTGTGGTTGATGGGGGGCTGAAACCCTAGTGGAAGTGGGCCCAGAGATGGAAGGAGAAGCCATACATAGAAGATTAGTCATGGGATGGTTATTAGTCGAGGTGAGAGCCTAGGTGTTTATGGGTTGAACCATAGATGCTGTCGATATGGCTATTGTCTCAACTAAAGAGGTTGGCATCCCATAAATTAGGTTGCCTAAGGAGTCTCACATTCGGCTTCATGCGAGATAGTGTTGAAGGGATTTGACATTGAGGTCCAAGAATCTTTTGAAGTCTTGGTCCCCCTCAGGGATAATGGGAGGCTGAGTCGGGGTCGATTGGGTAGGAATTTGTTCAGTCTCTGAATGAAACTCCATTAGAGGACTGGTTATGGACTGCAAAGGTGGAAGCAATTGTTGCCTCGCATGGTTGACAAGAGTCTTGGTTTGATTCCATGTCAAAACCATTTAAGGCAAGATACTACGTCCTTACTAGCTCAAACAACCAGATAAGAATAGAAAAGAAGATGAAGACAAGTAGACCCTAAACGTTAAAATTTCTAAGAATAAATTTTTAGGATCGTGTTGGCTTATGCCTTAGAATGTGTTTAGGAAGTTGGCTTTTGAAATGGGTCCTAGAAGAAGCAGTCTAAGGTTGGTTTCAGGTTAGTTTTGGTGCTCAAGAGTTTGTGTTAGGTTTTGTATGTGGCTTGGTGCTAAGGAGCAAGCTCCCCTCACTTCACGAACCCAGTGGTAAGCTGGGTCGCTTAGCTAGTATATACTTCCCCTAGAGTTTATCTTTTGCTAGAGAACAGAGTGGGCTTTCCCCTTGGTAGTGAAGTCTAAGTGGGATTGTCGGGATGGGTAAGGTATCTGCTAGGTGATGAAATCCTAGTTGGGCCTTGTCTCAAGTAAGTTTAGATGTGTGATTTGTGAAAGTGGTTTGGTTATGTAACGTAAGTGGACTACGCTTTATTCATGATGTGGTTTAATTACTAGATGTGTGGACTAAATATGCAGTCAATCAAGAATGAGATGCAATAGATTTTAAGCCCAAATAGAAATGTGAGTTCGGATGTAGACAAATGGAGAAAGATTTGAAGAGTATGAGTTTTACTACTCTAAGATGCAAGAAAAGAAAGAAAAAGAATGATTCTTTTTAGCTTTGCTAATGGTGTCTTTCAAAAGAGATAGAAGAAGAAGATGCAAGGAGAGACCTAATGCACCTATATGAAAAGTAAGAAAAGAACCCAAGGAAGACCTTAGGGTCCCATTGGGCATGCCAAAATGTTTCCAAACAAGTTTTCACTTTTCACATTCAAAAGGAAATGAGAAAATAAGATAAAATGGTCAAGGGTTTGTACGTACCCAGATGAAGTCAACGCACCGTATTTAGACGACTGAAGGAACTCCTCTTTGGTTGCGGAGGATGACACCTGTAGAAGAAGGAGACTCAAACACAGAGGTTGTTAGATAGCTAGAAAGTGGACTACCAAGTGAAAGCTTGGTCTTAGAAGTGCAAAGACTTCTTGGAGGGATGACAATCCACTGATTGTTATAGAGAATAATGTTGCTTAAAAGAAATGAAATATTGAAAGACTGAACAAAAGAAAGTAGAGATAGATGCGTACTTGAGTTGGGCAATCTATTTCCCATAGTCACCGATGTTAGTGGTTCTACCGGCATTGGTTAGTCGGGTTGCCGACGTCGGTTAGTCTACCAACGTTGGTAGGGGCAATGGTCCTGGTAGCCAGCATCGGTCATGGTAATGAGACTTGGGATGAGTTTCAGAGCTATCTATGGTCAGCAAAAGGGCTTGAGGTGTCTATGGGAGTCTTAGTGGTTTGTGATGGGTTGATTAGACAGAAAGTGTGGCCGATGGGAAAGAGTGTCGTGCAACCTTCAACCTGGTGTGGGATGACTGGTGCTGATCCTCTAAGCCTAGAAAGTGTTGTCAAAATGCTGATACCTATAATAAATTGAGAAGAAAGAACACTGGGAAGCTTGAGCGAGAGAATTCACGTTTGCAGGGGTGAGCAACGGAAGCAGAAATGTTGTTTTAAAGGAAATCGATGCCGGTAGAACCGTCGATGTTAGCTGCATACTGACCGATGTCGGTGGCTGAAGAATGGGAATAGAGGCTATTTTTAGCCTTCTGCCCATTCTTACAACTGTCAGGGTCTAATTGTCGTTAGAAAATGGTCGAGAGCAGGTTTTATGAGTGCAAGAGGAAGGGTTAAGATGGTGTTCGGTAATTAAGGCTTGGCATGCGGTGAGGGCATCCAAGGAGAGGTATCCGAGGTGGAGTGAGGTGGCATGGGTGAAGTGGCAAAGGGGATATTAAATTAAAATATTTGATTTTTATTTTAATTTAATAATTGAGTGGGTTAGGACTTGTGTTACAAGGTGGACCAAGGGGACCAAGGGGGAAGATGACCAAGGGATAGACACGATTTTGGTGTCTACACCTGGTGGGACCTCACATATGGTCTCATGCTAGTTTTATCCTATTTAGAGCTCTCTTAGCCAATTTCCCTCTGTTAGTTATTAGGCTTTACTTTCAGTTATGTTTTGACTCTTACTTTGGTTATTTTCTCCTACTTTGGTTTTGTGTCATTATCCCTATTAGTTCTTTATCAGTTTGAATTTTTTATTATCTTCCATATTTCTCTTGATATATTACACCCAAGGCTAATCTCCCACCCTTGGGATGACAATCTCATTCGATTCAGGGTCTCATCCCTGAACTCACTCATGAGCAAGCCATGGTTGCAATGGAATGCCATAGACATTGTAGGATGTTGGAGGTTCCCTCAACCCAACATGGTGGTTTAGATCCTCTCACATTTGAAAGGGAATAATATTGGAAGGAATAAAATCATTGAACTTGATCTCCTTTTCATTGGTCTAAGCATCATTCATCTGAGGATGTTTCTTCTCATCCTCATGTTGCATCTCACTCACCCATTCAAGGTGACAAGGATCTTCTTTCTCGGTTAGGACCCAATGAGTTTCATTCAATCATTGAATATTGTTATAGGCACCTTCAAGTGAATGAAATTCATCCTTATACCTATAGGAGTCAATGATGTGCATCCTCTAGAAATAAAGTTCATATCCATTTAGTGCCAAGCCCCTCGACTAGTTCTCACATGAGTTCCCCACCTCTTTCCTGATAAGAAACTCTTCAGCAAGAACATCCATATGTCCATGCTATAGATCATAGGTATTCCCACTCTAGAAGATATATTAATCATGAAGATTCTTCCCATTCTCCTATCCCTTTAGAGTTTTTGATGAGCACACTAATTTTGATCATCACTTATGAACTAGGGATCCATGAGATGCATATCGAGAGCATCAACGACCATTGATTGACCCTTGTTTGATGCAATGTGACTAGTGTCATGGAGATTTTGGTCATCATGACCATCTCCCTAAGTATGCCATGTCTTCCCATCATCCCGATGTGGATCATCACACCTCTCGTGGCCATTCTCCACCTTGTGGTAGAGATGATCTCTGTTATGGCCAACCTCCCTATCAAGATCCACCTCGACATCATACTCTCTATGGCCATAGTTATGATGATGCCTATAGGTATAGGTAATATCACTACCATAATGATCCCCCTCTTAGATCTATTTTCTAGCTAGATATCAACCATGCTTATGAAGATATCCATTGGGATCCCCTATCCCCTTGGGTATGTGCTATTACCCTTCCTACTCCTATCCTTAAACTACCAAAGTTCAATGGGACTCGAGACTCTAGTCTTATGAAGCATATTAAAACATTCATTATGGCATGTATGGATTGGGAATAGGATGAAGGCATATTGTTAAAGCTCTTCATGTGTTTTTTATGAGCTGAATCTCTTGTCTGATTCTAGAATTTGCCTCTAGATTCTCTCTCTAATTTTTATATCCTTTTGGATGACTTCTAATATTTAGATATTTCTAGGCCCTTTAACCTCAACATCCAGTCACTCACCTCTATGGTGTAGGCCAAAGGTGAGTCAAACTTTGATTTTTTGCATAGATGGCATGCAACCATTCATATGTGTATGACTAGGTTCTTAAATGACCAACTTTATGATATCTTCACATGCATTGAGGCAAGGGGTTCACCTTGAGGACTGGCAAGGGGTTCACCTTGAGGTCCTCAAGTGTGAGCCCACATCTTATGATGAAGCTATTAATTAGTGTTCAAATATTGAAGTGTTTGAGGTGTATGTGGGTATGCATCCCATACCTTATAAAAAGTCATCTTCCTCACATGATCATAACCATAATGTGATCAATGATGGTGTCATTGATTCTCCTCTTAAAAATAAGGACAATAAGGATAGCTATGAGGTGAATGTTGTGAGAAAAAATCCAAATAAAAGGAAGGATTCTAAATCTAACACAATAAAACAATAGATGATGTTTCCTTATAACGCCACCAGGTTTTCTAATCACCACCAGATGAGGGGGAAAAATGATGCCAATTGTGCTGCCCAAAATTTTCATGGGAAAACCTTGCCTCCATCTTAGAGTTATCCTCTTACTAAGCCTAACCATAAGTTGGATGTGTTCAAGGAGCCTCTGCTAGACCATGATAAGGATACGAAGAATAAAAAGAAGAAATTAAGGTTAAGACCCCACATTCTCCTTTTTTCTCTTCCACTTGTTCTGACTCCTCTTCTCAAGCTTACCCATGAGGGAAAGTCAAATGAAAGAGTATCAAGGTTGTTTTTTTATTGACAAAGATACTACAAGTTATGAGTGCTTTTTAAATACGTGCTTCAATTGGGTCACTGATCTCGATAGAGAGACTAGTAGTGTTGGGCCTCCCATCCAACCCATGGGGGTAGGGAATCCCAAAGTTATATTTGAATTTTGATGTAATATCCCTCCCCAAGATAGATAACATGCATACTCCATCATAGAGGAGTTATAGGGCCTCTAATCTAGGATCTCCATTTGAGACCTACTTCACCTTTGCTCTCAGTAAAGAGGCCTCATATTTGATGAGTTTGGTATCTCTCATGAGGATTTCACATAAGATGATGTTGGAGTGTTGTTTAACTCTGATACACTTGAGCATTCATGTCCTCTTATTATCTCTTTTGACCTAGCTTCCTTGTCAGATACTTTGATTTTGGCAAAGAGGGATCATTTCCCTCTCTATATTGAGAATTATATTAATGATTGACATGTTAAGTGATGTATTGTAAATGAAGGAGCCACCTTAAATATCATGCCTCTGTGTGTGTTCGATGAGCTCGAGATAAGTCAAAAGAGGCTTTTTGATTATTACCATAGGTATGTTGGTTTTAATAATGACATAATTATACCAATGGGAAATGTGAATTTTTGCATTAAGTTTGGTCCTAAGGTGGTCTAAATCAAGTTTTAAGTGTTAGGCCTCGATATTTCATACAACATGATTCTTGGCTGTCCTTAGACTGCTACCATGTAGGTTTTCACTTTGGCCAATTTTTTCATGGTCTAGTTCATGCATGAAGGTGAGGTTCACATTCTATAGGCTGACCCAGATCCCTGAGCATTGATTTATGCAAAGATAAAGCCCTCCAGTGAGGATTTGGGTATCACTTCATGGGGTTCTGTGGGTGACCATACAGCCCTTATTTTAAATCTCATTTTATCAAGGATAAGCATTATGGTCTAATTGAATATCAATTCACCTTCATCCCTTCAAAGTCTAGCACATGTCAATTGACTCCCTCTTTTGCTACATGATGTTAGGCCAGCCCATCTTTTTTTGGAGACTTATTCTAGGATGTCTCCACATATGTTAAGCTCCCACTTACATCATAATTTTCCCATCAGAGTATAGGCTCTCTTAACACATCTTCCACTGAGACTGTTAGAGTAGCTGAGTCCTGTTCCCAAAATCTATTACTCATTTTTTTGGGACAACATTTGAACTATTTTGTTCTTCATCCAACAAAACTATGGACTCTACAGGCTTGTTTCTACGGACTCTGTAGGCTGATTTCTATAGACTATGTAGGAAAGAAATAAGTTCCCAACCCTTAGGTAATTTCAAGGTTGGTTCAATGTCGAGTTTCAACCAAAAGGTTCATCGACAAGCTTCAAACAAAGGATTGAACCATTGAACCATTGAACCCCGCTTCCAATAGGTTCAAAGGTTCAACAACTTCAGCAAAATTTCAAAGTTCAACTACTTCGACAAGTTCAATGGCTTTGAAAGACTTAGAAGAAAAGAAGGATTCAAAGAGCAAAGGAATGAACCATTGAACCATTGAACCTTGAACCATAATGGTTCAATGGGTTCAATGGTTTAATGAATTCAATAAGATCAAAAGACTTAAATGAAAGAAGGCTTTAAACAAAAGATTGAATTGTTGAACCATTAAACCATTGGTCGGTTCAATCGAAAGGTTAAAAGGAGTCCCCCAGAGCCCAAAGGCCAAGTGCCCTTGTAGAGGGTAGTGAACCAAAGGCCAAGTGCCTTAGCGGAGAGCAATGAACCAAAGGGAACAAAAAGATATCCTTTGGAAATATTTTTTGTGGAAAATTTTACAAGGGAAATCCTTCAAACAAAATGTCTGAAGGAATTCCTTCAGAGATTTTATCTGAAGGAATGATCAAAGGCCTAAAAGAAAGTAGTGAAGGCAAAGGCAAAGGCAAAGGAAAGGATTCCTTCCAATAAAATGTTTAAAGGATTTCCTTCAGACATTTTATCCGAAGAATTTGAAGAAGAAAGCCACCTAAAGAACCCCAAAGGGCATGTACCCTTGTGGGGGGCTCTCGACGACCAGGAAATGGACCTTTCTCAAAGCTCAAAGGGACACCTTCCCTTTAGGGTGTTCCAAGGAAATAAATCCAAAGGAATTTCAAAGCTCGAGAGACTTAGAGAAAACAAAGGATTCTAAGAAAGAGGATGAATTGTTGAACCTTGAACCAAAATCATTTAAAGGTTCAATGAGTTCAAAAGTTCAATGAAAGCTCTGAGCAAAAGAAAGAAGTGGAAGATTCTAGAGACTACTTCAAAGAGATGGTTTAAGCGAATGAACTAGGAAAATGAATGAACCAAAGAAGGGATGGTACCAAGAAGCTGAGAAGGCCACCCAAATTGTTGAACCAGTGAACAAATGACGTCCCTATGGACATCAAATTTAGGGTAATGAAAAATCCATTGATTTTCAAATGTGGTGTGGAACTTAAAAACAAACTCAGTGACCAGCTGAAGAGGGAGCTGAAAGAGCTAGTAGAAAGGGAAAAGATAGCCTGAGAGCTCAAATTGGAACATGAAAGAAGGAAAGACTAGAAATATCTACATAGGAGTTATTTTTAGTAGGTGGAGTAGTCCACCAAGTAGACATCTCAACTTGTAAGCATTAAAAGGTGTGGCCTATTTTTCTCCCTTAGATTAAAAGTGAGGGGACAACCATGTACATATTCAGAGAAAGATCAGATGACCCATGCTGAGGAGAAAATATTTTGAGATGAATTGACATGCCACAGTTAAGGTAGATGCCTTATTCTAGCATGGCCTCTTGAAAAAACTAAAAATGCATTCAAGGCATTGAATGTAGCATGGGCCATTCCATGAAACAATGCAACAAGCCTTTTTTGGCTGCTATATATTATAATCTCCTATTTTATGCAAAAGAGATCTTTTTGGTTATAGAAGCAAAACTCTGCCAAAATTATGAGGTGATCACTGAGACTTTGAGCTCAGATTGTTAATCATATTTCTTTGGTTAAATGAGAAATCAAGTTACTTTCAGACTTTGTACTATAATAGCTTGTGTCATTTAGGAGATTGTTCTTATGTCTATTTCTTGAATGAGTTCTTGTCCATTTTAATGAAATAAGAAGAACTAGTGGAAGTAATTAGGAAGGTGTCTTGAAGCCAACTATGGAGAGACTTTGTGCTACCACAACTATCTTTAGTATGTGTGTTTTTATTTTATTTATATGTAAAGGATCTTAGGATGACTTTGTACGCCCATTATTCTTCGTATTTCACTCTTGGGCAGTTGAGGTGGAGACTTTATGCTACACCTCATTATGTTGGTTACTATGCCCCCTCTTACCAGTTTTTTGTTACCTATAAAAAAAACTCATGTTGTTTGTTACAAGACCACTTCTGAAAGAAGAGAAGTGCCTTTTGTGTTTTCACCTAGATTTCTCCTTTGTTTATGAATATCATCTCTAAAAAAGAGAGATGGATGATGTTATCCTACCCATGAGTGTTATTTTTTGCATATATATAGTATATAGCCGCTCATATTTACAGGGAACCTCCGCTTGATGAGAGGAGATATTTGTCCCCTTTTGATGTGGTAAACTTGCACATTTGGTTGACTGATCTCCCTTGCTATGGTTAAAATGACCTATTTTACTCATCAGATAGCTGGTGACAAAATATTCACCAAACAATGTTTTGGTGACTCCATTGGGGATCGATGAGCATTTCCAATCCTTTTCTAGTCTATTCAAATCAAAGCATTTCATATCATTGGGGAACAATGTGAAGTAGGAAAGAACACTGCCAACTTCACCCTAATAATTTTTTGGTGACTCTGCTAGGGAACAACATGAAGTAGGAAAGAACACTGCCAGCTTCACCCCAACAATTTTTTGGTGACTCCACTGGGGAATAAAGTGAAGTAGAAAAGAACACTACCAGCTTCATGCCAATAATTTTTTGGTGACTCTGCTAGGGAAGAATGAGCAGTTTCAATTCTTTTCCTTATCCATTTTCTATGCTGGGGAACACATCAATTTTGTAAAATTTGAAGCCTCAAACTTTATATTAAAGCATCACCTATGTCTTATCCATTATCATTATAGCCTTATCCATTTTCGTTATATAATCTGGTCTGTGAACCAGAATCGCTGGGGAAAAACAAGCAGTTTGGAGCCTCAATCTCTAAGCTGAAGCAGGACCAGTTATTTTATTTTTTTATTCTACAATTTGGTATCTCCATGCTATACAAGAAGCCAAAAATCTCAAGGTGTTGTTGACCCTATTTTTGAGTTGGTGCAGTAAAGCAATTTTGATTTGTTTCCTCCACAACCTCACCTTCAACAAACTAGGAGTCTTCCTCTTACCAACACCAGGTCACCAATATAAGGCAAAGCTTATTTTTCTTTTGGTAGCAAAGAGTTTCTTGTACATGCCCCACTAATATATTTTATTTCCCCTTTACATAGCCATATAATGGCAGTTTAAGGCCCTTGGGGTAACTCTTTTGGCCCACTCAATTTAACTCCACTTTTACATGAGCTACCATGCAATTCAAGGAAGAATTTCTCTAAATTATTTGGTGATGGGAGAGTTCATCCTAATGAACATATTGTAGTCTTTATCATAGCCTGTGGTGTGATAGGTGTAGATTATGAAGATGTAGCAGTTAGGTTGTTCATAGAGACATTACAAGGTGATGTTGCAGACTAGTTCTACCATCTACAGGCTTGGTCAGTGACTGATTGGAACACTCTCAAAGCCAAATTTGAAGCTAGGTTCAAGCCAGTAGAAGATGTGCATGCCCTGCTAGCTCAACTCACACAAATGAAGAAGGAGCATCATGAACCAATGAGAGATTTCATAGACAAATTTGACAAGTTGAGGAATAGGATTGCTATAATCACTCAACCAACACTTGAGAACCTTAAATGTTTCTTCATCAACTCATAGTTGCCTGAAGTGAGTTTTCTGTTGAGACATGCTGGCCACATAGACCTTATTGTTGCTTAAGACTTGGCCACTGAGGTGGAAGATGACCTTATCTTGGTAGGAAAGATAAGGAGAGATCCTAACAGAGGTAAATCTTCTTCATCTTTTGAATTCTCACCTACATGCACCACTGATCTAATGGTACAAAAGTTGGAAAATGAATTGCTAGATCTTAGAAAGAAAATGGCATAAGGGATGTCATCTTCCCCTTCATATAGAGATATACTAAGGAGGACATTCCCCAATCAGTCATACCAAGGCAATGCTGCTAGGAATCAAGGGCAGCGAAATCATCTTCCTTCCCCACAGGGGAAGTTGGCCATTGAAGCACCTCCAACCAATTCATTAGTTGGATATCTTGAAGTAGAATTAGATTTATCCTTCCAGCCTGAATTGAACCCAGAAGATGATGCTAATATCTTCACAGAAGGAGAAGAATAATTAGCTGGCAACTCCAACATTAGTTTCCTGAATTACTAGGATGAACCTAGAAGTGAAGGTAAAGTAGTTGATGGATCATATGCTATATTCATCTAATCCAAGAATCAGTTAGCTCAACAAACTGATAAATAAAAAATAGAGGAGTGAGCTCAGCCTACAATTTCAATTTCCAAATGAGGAACTTCTTTGCCTTTCTAGCCAAAAGACCTGGGGATTGCTAAAAAAGTGAGTACCCTAAACATTTCTACACCTTCAACTTCAATTTCACAGATCAGTCCTTCCCCCCTTAAAAACCAAAAGGATGAACTACATTTCCTTGTTCTTAATTCATTTCAGTCATTTGACATAATTGACCATGTCAAGAAGACCAAAATTCAAATGACTGAATTTAAATTCTTGTAATCTAACCCTGAATAGTTGGATAGATTAGTGGAATGTGTGAAGGATAAAACCATCCCTGTAAGACAAGTAGTTCTAAAAGTAACTATTGGTCCCCTCAGGAACATGTCCACCCCAAAAAATCTTGTCATTACTCTTCCTGCTACTGCTAGGAAGATTGAACCATTTTATGTCTCCCTACTGATAAATAGACACTAGCTGAATAATTGCATCATAGACTCAAGTGAATCTGGAAATTTCATGCCTACCAAAGTGGCAAAATCTCTTGGTCTCACACTGACCAAGACATTTGGGAGATATTTCTCCATGAATAACAAACAAGTGCCACTATTGGGACAAATCAAAGATGCCTAATTTATATTTGTAGCATTCTCAGATAAGAGAATCAAGATGACAGTCTCGGTGGCTGATGTCCTAGCCTCATACGCCATCCTTTTTGGGTGAAACTTATGCAAATATGTTGGGAGTGAGTTAAGCATGGACTTATCTGAAGCAAATATCCCAATCAAAGGCATCATGAAAAGATTGGTCCTTGAGAAGGAAGCAAAATATGTGGTCACTCAAACATCAGCGCCTGAAGCTCAAATTCTATTTGAGTCTTCAGGCATGGATAATTATTTCTTATCTATGGAGGAAGTTTATGAGGCATCTGATGAAGCTCCTAAAGGTGACAATTTAAAAGTTGGTTCAGATAAAAGAACCGAAGATAGGATTGAGTGCAGTGTAAGTGTAGAAGAATATTCCCCTCTAAACAAAGAAAAATCTAAGGTAAGGTCAGCTCTTAATGATGTATGGATACTAGAATTTGATGGCAGCGATTCCTCTACCGTATTAGGAACTAGGATTGTGTTGATATCTCCTCAAGGAGATATTTTTCCTTCTTCATACAAGTTGTAGTTTAACAAAACTAACAATATTGCTGAATATGAATCGTTTTTGCTTGGATTGGCTACCCAAGACAAGGGCATTAAGCTCCTTCATGCTAAAGGAGATGTTGAGTTGGTGGTTTGTCAGGTGAGGAACCTATAAACCAAAAATGAGAGATTGCACTACTACCACAATCTAGTTTGGGATCAAATCAAAAGTTTTGATGCTTTCAACATCTTTGAAAATCCTAGGGAATTCAATGACCGAGCTAATGCTTTGGTTGTTTTTGCAACTCTTTTAATTCCTCACCTAAATTTTAAAGGAGACAAGTACACTATCAAGCTAGTCTTTCGGCCAAGTGTGCCTGACAATGCCAATCATTGGCAAGTGTTCAATGGTGACAACCAAATAATTACCTTCTTGAAACAAAAAGATAACTTTGAATAGATCCACTTTGAAGGTAGTGAACTAGCCCCTAAAATAAATTCAGACGTAGGTGAAGAATTACTACAACTTAAAGGGAATAAAATTCCCAAAGGATTGGTTTACCTTGATAAGTTGTTTGACAAGCACAATAAGTTCATCAAACAGCAACAAATGGATTCAAGCTCCTATCAGGAGTTTGATCAGATAAATTTGGGTACCAAGGAAAATTCTAAGATGGTGAACATTAGGAAGTGTTACACTCAGAAATAAAAGTTCAAGTTCACTGTTCTACTTCACCATTACATGGATGTCCTAGCATACTCCTATGATGATCTGAAGTCACTCAGGCTTGATGAAATTTTCCATGAAATTCCTCTCAAGGGTGATTCAATACCTTACAAGCAAAAATCTAAGTAGTACAATCCAAAGATATCGAGTATTATTCTATCTAAAATACAAAAAATGCTAAATGCTAGAATAATTTTCCCAATCCATCATTCCACATGGATTGCCAACATTGTACCTATGAGGAAAAAGAATGGAAAAATTCTCCTCTACATGGATTTCAAAAATATGAATCAGTCATTCTTAAAGGATAACTATCATTTTCCCATTATGGACCAAGTTTTTTAGACAGTGACTGGTTCAGAGATGTTATCAATGTTAGATGGTTTTTTTGAATACAATCAAGTAGAAGTTGGCAAAGTAGACCAACATAAAATTTCCTTCACCATGCCTTGAGGCACCTTTGCATATCGAAGAATGCCATTTGGCTTGATAAATGCTAGCACCACTTTTCAAATAACAATGGACCTTACTTTCAAATATGAATTGGGTAAGTTCATTGTGGTGTACCTTGATTTAATAGTGTTTTCCAAGCACCGTCTTGATCATGTGTGCCATTTGAAATAAGTGTTGGAATGATGCCACTAGAATGGAATTTCTCTAAATCCCAAGAAGTCAATTTTTGGATTAATAGAAGGGAAACTTCTCAGACACATTGTATCCTAAGAAGGCATAAAGATTGACTCAAAAAGAGTCAAATCCATTCATGAGCTTACTCTACCCATATTAAGGCTGCAGTTCACTCTTTCTTTAGAAAGGTGAATTTTTTATGAAAGTTCATCCCTGAGTTTGCAGAGAAGACTCACCATATTATAAACATGATGAAGGGAAAGGCTACTTTCAACTAGATTGAAGAAGGCAATTTGGCATTTTGAGACATCAAGACAGCTATTGCCCATGCCCCAATTTTGGTTTGTCTAGATTATACCAAGGATTTCCCCATATACATTTATGCTTTTGAGTACACACTTTCAACAATTTTGGCTCAACATAAATAAGAAGGTGTGGAATCTCCCATATCCTTCATGAGTTGTCCTCTCAAAGCTCATAAATTGAAGTATTCAAACATGGAGAATCATGCTTATGTAGTAGTAAAGGCAATAAAGCACTTCCATTTTTACATCCTCAATTCACACACTACTGCCCTGGTTCTTGATACCACAATTAAATCCATATTAACTCAACAAGAGTTTGGAATAAAAAGAGAAAATTAGATTGCTAAAATCTAGGAGTTTGATCTCATTGTCAAACCAATGAAGCTTGTACAAGGAAGGGACCTCTACCAATTGATTGCTGACAATACACTCAAAGAAGTAGGGCATGAAGAAATAAAAGTGGAAGACACACCAACAGTCCTCTTTGTCTCCACCACAAATGAGTGGTATTTGAATATTGCTCATTTCCTTACTTATGGTGAGTGTCCTACTCACCTACCTCATAAAGAAAGGAGGACTATTAAATTGAAAGATGTCAATTTTGTCCTATGGGACAACAACCTGTATAAGAGGAGCCTTGATGGAGTGTTCCTTCGCTACATGGATAAAGAACATCAGAACCAACTTTTGAAGTCCTTCCATAATCTGGCCTCTGGAGGACATTTTTCTACACCTGTGACTACCCATAATATTATGTGAGCCAGGTATTATTGGCCTACTCTATTTCAAGATGCATACAAATGGGTACGAAGATGTGAATTATGCCAATAGTTCATTGGAAGACCCAAGTTAGTTGCTCTACCTCTTAAGCCAGTGGTAATAAAAGAGCCATTTCAGCAATGGGGAATCAATTTCATTAGTGTTGTAAGCCCATATTTAAGTGCTGGACATGATTATGTCCTCACAGCCATAGATTACTTCACAAAATGGGTGGAATAAATTCCAACCAAGCATGCTACTTTAGAAGTGGTATGCGATTTCTTAAAGGAAAACATCATTTCTAAGTTTGGGGTCCCGACCAAGATTGTGACAGATATTGTAGCCTATTTCTCTTCTCATGAGATCACTCAGTTCTATTTTTATTATGGGATTACCCTCTCCCACTCTGATTACTTTTCACAAGGGAATGGACAAGCTGAATCAAGCAACAAGAACCTTGTAACCATCATCAAGAAGCTGGTGGATGACAACCATTGAATATGGCATAAAGCATTGATTGATGCTTTATGGGAAAATAGAATTACACCCAAAAGGGCAATAGGTATGTCACCTTTCCAACTTATATATGGTCTCAATGTAGAGATACCAATTTCCCTAGAATTGCTAGCATTGAAATTGATAAAGGCAATCAAAGATCATACATATGAAAGCTCCATCGATAAGAGGATCATGTGCTTAACTAAGCTAGATGAGCAACGAACTATGGTGGTGGATCAAATTGTTGTGCATCAAAGTTTGGTGAAGAAGCTCTTCAACCAGAAAGTAAAAACCCATGATTTCCAGATTGGAGATCAAGTCCTATTATGGGACAAAAGGAGAGAACCAAAGGGAATGCATGGAAAGTTCAATTCCATATGGAGAGGCCCGTTTACTATCCATCAGCTCAATGGTGAAAATAGTTTCTTGTTGAAGTATCAACATGGCACACCCTTTTCTCTACCTCATAATGGGTAGCATCTGAAGCACTTTAATTCTTAAAGTATCAGATAAGATCATCTGTACATATGTATATTTGTATAGTCTTTAGTTTTATTTTGTGCTTTTCATTTTCATTTTTGGCACCTTTCTTTTTGGTTAGCATGACTCCATATCCTAATGGCATACTTAAAGGCACTGGAGATTCTGGTTTCTACTCCCTTCAAATTTTTTTTACAATCAATGGAAGTTCCCCAACTGGAGCCATTTGTTTTTCTCAAAATATGTTACTCATTTTTTTGGGACAACATTTGAACTATTTTGTTCTTCGTCTAGCAAAACTATGGACTCTACAGGCTTGTTTCTATGGACTCTGTAGGATGATTTCTATGGACTCTATAGGAAAGAAACAAGTTCCAAACACTAGTCAATTTCAAGGTTGGTTCAACACTGAGGTTTAACCAAAAGGTTCATCAACAAGCTCCAAACAAAGGATTGAACCATTGAACCATTGAACCCTACTTCTAACAAGTTCAAAGGTTCAATGGGTTCAAAGGTTCAGTGACTTTGGCAAAATTTCAAAGTTTAACCACTTCAAAAAGTTCAATGGCTTTGAAAGACTTGGAAGAAAAGAAGGCTTTGAAGAGGAAAGGAATGAACCATTGAACCGTTGAACCTTGAACCATAATGGTTCAATAGGTTCAATGGTTCAATGAGTTTAATAAGATCAAAAGACTTAAATGAAAGAAGGCTTCAAACAAAAGATTGAACCATTGGTCGATTCAATCGAAAGGTTCAAAGGAGTCCCCCAAAGCCCAAAGGCCAAGTTCCCTTATGGAGGGCAGCGAACTAAATGCCAAGTGCCCTTGTGGAGGGCAGTGAACCAAAGGGAACAAAAAGATATCCTTTGAAAATATTTTCCATAGCAAATTTTACAAGGGAAATCCTTTGGACAAAATGTTTAAAGGAATTCCTTTAGACATTTTGTCCAAAGGAATGATCAAAGGCTCGATAGAAAGTGGTGAAGGCAAAGGCAAAGGAAAGGACTCCTTCAGACAAAATGTTTGAAGGATTTCCTTCAAACATTTTATCTGAAGGATTTGAAGAAGGCCACCCAAAGAACCCCAAAGGGTATGTACCCTTGCGGGGGACTCTTGGTGACCAGGAAATGGACCTTTCTCAAAGTCCAAAGGGATACTTTCCCTTCAGGGTGTTCTAAACACATAAAGTTGAAGGAATTTAAAAGCTTGAGAGACTTAGAGAAAACAAATGATTTTAATAAAGAGGATGAACCATTGAACCTTGAACCAAAATGGTTCAAAGGTTCAACGGGTTTAATGGTTCAATGAAAGCTTTGAGCAAAGGAAAGAAGCAAAAGATTCTAGAGACCAATTCAAAGAGATGGTTCAAGTGAATGAACCAAGAAAATTTATGAACCAAAGAAGTGATAGTACCAAGGAGCCAAGAAGGCCAACTGAACCATTGAACTAGTGAACAAATGACATCCCCACGGATGTCAAATTTAGGGTAATGAAAAATCCATTGATGTTCAAATGTGGCACAGAACCTGAAAACAAACTCAATAACTAGCTAAAGAGGGAGCTAAAAGAGCCAGTATAAAGGGAAAAGATAGCCCAAGATCTCAAATTGCAATAGGAAAGAGGGAAAGATTAGAAATATCTGTGGAGTTATTTTTAGTAGGTGGAACAGTCCACCAAGTAGACATCTAAGCTCATAAGCATTAAAAGGCATGGCCTATTTTTATCCATTGGAATAAAAGTGAGGGGATAGCTGTGTACATATTTAGAGAAAGATCAAATGGCCCATGCGGAGGAAAAGATATTTTGAAATGAATTGACATGCCATAGTTAAGGCAAACACCTTGTTCCAGCATGGCCTCTTGACAAAACTAAAAATGCATTCAAGGCATTGAATGTAGCATGGACCATTCCATGAAATAACACACCAAGCCTTTCTTGGCTGCTATATATTATAATCTCCTATTTTATGCAAAAGAGATCTTTTCAGTTATAAAAGCAAAACTTTACCAAAATTATGAGGTGATCACTGAGACTTTGAGCTTAGAGTGTTAATCATATTTCTTTGTTTGAATGAGAAAGTAATTTACTTTCAAACTTTGTGTTGTAATATATTGTGTCATTTAAGAGATTGTTCTTATGTCTATTTATTGAATGCGTTTTTGTCTATTTTAATGAAATAAGTAGAACTAGTGGAAGTAATTAGGAAGGTGTCTTGAAGCCAACTATGGAGAGACTTTGTGTTGCCATAATTGTCTTTAGTGTGTGTGTTTTTAGTTTATTTCTGTGTAAAGGATCTTGAGATGACTTTGTGCCCCCATTATTCTTCATATTTCACTCTTGGGAAGTTGAGGTGGAGACTTTGTGCTACACCTCATTCTACTAGTTACTACACCCCCTCTTACCAGTTACTTGTTACCTATCAGAAAGAACTCTTGCTGTTTGCTGCAAGACCACTTTTGAAAGAAGAGAAGTGCCTTCAGTGTTTTCACCTGGATTTCTCCTTTGTTTGTGAACATCATCTCTAAAAAAAGATAGATGGATGATGTCTTACACCTGAGTGTTATTTTCTGCATATATATATATATATATATATATATATATATATATATATATATATATATATATATAGCCCCTCATATTTATAGGGAAATTCCCCTTGATGAGAGGAGAGATTTGTCCCCTTTTGATGTGGTAAACCTGCACATCTGGCCGACTGATCTCCCTTGCTATGGTTGAAATGACCTATTTTGATCATTAGTTAGCTAGTGACAAAATATTCACCCAAGTCTTATATTGAGTTTTGTTTCTTTCATGTTATGGCACACAACCTACTCAAGGAGAAAAAGGCTTACACCAAGATCATACAAGCTTGTTGTAAACATTATTATACCCTTGATTGCCTTGGTTTAGATATATCTCTCACTGACGGTCTAACTCTAGGCATTCCTTTAGTGAATGTCCTCATGGTTGAACTTGAAGTGTTAAACCAGTCACTCCCTCCCACTCCTCAGTGTTTTGAGGAAAGAAATGATATGGATGTTAAAGGATCCATAGATGTAAACCTTGTCACTTAAAAAATTCCCAAGATCATTAAGATTAGTGCCAGTCTTACCTCAAATGAGCAAGATGTTTTGGTTAGATTCTGACATCATTATCCATAACCTCATTATGAATGATGGAGCCTACCCTATTTACTAAAAACAATGACCAATAATAGCAAAAGTCTCCTAGTTAGTCAAGGCAAAGCTTTAAAAAATCATTTGAGCTGGTTTCATTCAAGTTGTTGACTACCCTTGATGGGTTTATAATATTGTTCCTATTCTCAAGAAGAATAGAATGATTAGGATTTACATCAAATTTCAAGATCTCAACATGGCTTGCCCAAAGGATAATTTTCCTACTCCTTTGATTGATCAAATTATTTTTTCCACCACTGGCTTTGAGATCATATACCTCATGGATGGGTTCTTTAGGTACAATCAAATCTAGATTTTACTTGAAGACCAACACAAGATGACATTCATGACCCCATGGGGTACTTTCTATTATGCCATCATGCCTTTCGGTCTAAAAAATGTTGGGGCTACATATCAACATGACATGACCCAAATTTTTCATGATCTTATCCATAATATATTGAGTTCTAAATAAATCCCATAAGAGGGATGAGCACGTGTGAGACCTCAATATCATAATTGAGTGTCTTTGAGAGTATCACATTAGTCTCAACCTTGAAAAGTGCATTTTTGGCATTTTCACTAGAAAACGTCTTGGCTTCCTCATTTTTTAAAGAGGCATTGAAATGGATCTTGACAAGATCAAGGTCATCCTTGAGATGCCCCCCCAACATAATCTTGTTCAATTTAAGCCTTTTTGAAAGGATAAACTTCCTTAGATATTTTCTTGAAGAGTATGCTCACAAATTCATACCCCTCACACATTTCCTTCACAAGAGCATGCCATTATTATGGTCCACTGAAGTCCAAGTGGATTTTGAGGAGTTAAATTACATGATTCATAATCTTCCTATCCTAATGGTACCCATTGAGTGGCATGAAGTTATCTTGTACACCTTTGTCATTGATCTTTCCATCGAGGACATGTTGTGTCAAAAAGATGACATTGGTAGAAAGAGAGTTGTTTACTACATCTCTCATACACTAGTTGGACCTAAGATTAACTACTCTCTTATTGAGTGGTAATGACTCTCCCTTGTCTTCACCATGAAGAAGTTGAAACATTAAATATTAGGCTAGATTACCAATGTGATAGTCTAATTTGATCCACTTCACTACTTGATAGCAAGACACACCTTGCTATTAGGATTGTAAGGTGGATCATGCTTCTTCAGGAGTTTGAACATCATATTTTCAATTAAAAGTCCACCAAAGGCTTGGTCATAGCTGATTAGCTTGATGATTTCCCACTGCCTAATCCTAGCATGGAGTTGGTTGATGATGCCTTTCCTGATGAGTTGGTCTATTTGGTCGACCATACTGAGGTCTCTGAGTGTGATTGGTATCATGACATTGTATGATACCTTGAAGACCAATCTTACCCCATAAAATCTCCTTTACAAGAATGTTATTAGATCTGTAAGCTTACCATTCAGTGTGTCATTATTGGTGGCATCTTGTTTAAGAGGGGTCTTGATGGCATGTTAATGTAGTGCCTCACCCCTGAGGATGTTCCTCTCACACTTGAGGAATCCCATGGGAGCATTTGTGGTGGTCACTTGGGAGGGTAGGCTACCACTTAACATATTATCAAGATGGGATATTACTAACCCAATCTTATTAAGGATGCCATCCAATATGCTAAAAAGTGTAAGATGTGCCAAGTCATTAAGGATGCCATAAATGCCCCAACAAGCCTCTTACATAATGTCTTAGCTCCTTGACCCTTCTCCATGTGGGATCTAAACTTTGTTAGTGAGTTCAAACCCATGTTTTTTGATGGTCATCATTGGTTCATCATAGCCACTAACTATTTCATGAAGTGTGTTGAAGCCATGCCTCTTAGCAGCATGTGTGGGAAGACCACTGCCAAGTTTGTCCTGAACCAACTTATTTGTAGGTTTGGGATTCTCATTATGATCATGGCCAATAATAGTCTAGGATTCCAATGCGTTGAGATGCATTAAATTACTGAATGCTTTAGATTCAAGCTTAGTTTCTCCTCTAACCATCATTACCCTCAGGGTAATGGGAAAGTAGAGTCTTTAAATAAAAATTTGAAGAAGATGTTTATCTATATCATAGCCTAGTCCAATAGGGACTGGCATCTCATGTTTTATCTTGCCCTCTGGACCTATCAGACTAGTTTCTAGATGGCCATGGGGGCAACCCCATACTCTCTCATGTATGGGTCCAAGGTTATTATTCCATTAGAGGTATTAATCCTTTTTTTATGGGTTAAGACACTTAGATCTCTTTCTAATGAGGAAGAATGTGATTCTCACCTCACTAAGCTTGAGCAATCACATGAGCGATGCTTGGCTTCTCTTAAGCATAACCATGCTTATCAACACCATTAGTGCACCTAATTCTAGAAGTTGGTGTTCCCTCATCCTTTCAAGGTAGGTGATACGGTCCTCATTTTTGACAAGGAACACTGTAATAAGGGTAATCTTTCTCACGAGTGGTTTGGCCCTTTTTTATGACTACCTCTCTAAAAAATGGGCATATCATCTCTCAACTCTCAAATGTGAGCCCCTGTGACATCTGATTAATGGGTTTTACCTCAAGACATTTCATGTCTAGGGCCTATGTGGCCCTCCAAGAAAGTATCCTATAGTGGTAAGGAGATCTATTCCTATTTCTCTCACCACTACCTTTATGCCATTAGTATATGTGTGTGTACATGGGTTCTTAATTAGCAGTGTCTACTATCTAATCACATTATATCTAGTAGTCTATATCAGATGAAGCATACATATCACACATAAAATCATCTACACACATGTGTTAATCATGAGAAAGAGTTGTATATATATCATAAAAAGTACATGTTTTTCTCTAGGTACATCACTTGGCTGCTCTAAGCCTGGGCCCATAGTCCCCAAAAAAACCACATGTGTGGTTACATATGCATATCAAGTTAGCATATGATTAGGTGGTATCTATGGTAGTCATACTCTAGGTGGAGATCTTAATTTATACCTCTCAACTAGTCAAGGTAAAATCTCCCTTAGTGTAGCCAGCTAGTCTACCCTCACTCCAAGTGCATTGGTTCCTCTGGTCCACTCTTGAGATAGCTCAACCTATAGTTAATCAATATCAGACTCTAATCTCATTAGCCTCACCTCATCTCCATCATCACCACTTGAGGTTGGCCGTAGATGCCTCATGCCATGCTAACTCAACCTCTAGTTATGGAATCCTATGTCATGCCCTTATCAATTTGAGTGAGGATCATGCACCCACTCACTAAAACTAAGTATGTGACTTTGCCACTACTAGTAGATGTATTACCCTCTTCATTAATGGTGTCACCACCACATCATGGAATAACTCTCTCACTAATAGGTCCACTTGGGGTCTAGTACAGCTAGGTTGATCTCTTGTATGCACACACACAGAGCATATGTGTTAGCTACATATAATATTTTGTTAAAGATGAGTATAAAGATAAAGTGATATCTATAAAAAAAAACTTATCTTTCATGGTAGTGAAGATTGCCTCTATATCACCCCTATAAGTCATATTCCTAGTGGTGGTGGTCCTCATTCTGCCAGTCTCTCTACATCACTACCCCTCTCACTCTGCTTTAGTTGCTAGCCATGCTCAACCCCAACTAGTTTAGCCTGAGCATCCCTCTCTCTCACTACTAGATCTTTCTTCCTTAGATGAAGGTAAGGACCTTGTGGACCTTAAGATCCTATAGTTCCACATAAGTCTCTACCACTACATCATATAGCCATACCATAGACCTATATGGATCTTAGACATAACTCACTACTACATTTAGATCTAAGGTGGCTTGTATGGGCCCAATCCTATCTATGAATCATGTAGCCCATGCTATGCATATCTCTAATGATGGGTATAAATCTCTCCCATATGGTACCCTTGGCCTCATTAGTGGGAGCCTCTCATAGGCCCATGCCATGAGTAAGTTGGGCTATGTTAGTTTGCCTACCCTTGTGTGCCAGATGTGATCTAGCTATTAATATAGTCCACCTAGGATATATTGGCCCTAGGCATATCTCTGACCTCCCTCTATGCATTAGAAAATTCTTGTCCATGAGAGTGGTAGTCATCCTTTATTTTAGCCAGCATAGATCCTCTTGACTAAATACTTGTTATCACTATCCAGAGAGGTGGAACCCCCTATGACTATTGTGTGATCTAAACACCATGACTATTTTACTAAGGGCGAGGTCCCACCAAGTAGACCTCTATTAATATTACATCTTACAATGGCGATAGGTCTCTCTCTACCCATAAGATCTACCCTATAGAGCTGGTAGGTGACCTCTATGTTGAGGATGGCCTCTAGCATAGGCCCCAGCTAGAACACATGCCTTTTAGCTACCCATGCGGTGACCAATACATTAACTAGGTCTCTAGAGTAATGTAGGGATGGTATATATACTAGCCTCCAAAGTATTGTACTCTATTGGCATGCCTAAGACCCTATAGGTGGAGTATCCACCTCCTTAGCTAGCCATGATGGGACTCTCTCATAATTGGACACCTCGCATGACCTATCCATCTAGGGCTGCTGCTCTCTCACTTGTGAAGGCTCTCCCTCCTATGGTATGTTTACTCATTTATGTGTCTACACAAGAGATCAACATGAAACCAAGTCAACTTAATAGTTGTGAAAAAGGTATAATGGAATTAAAAGCATGTTTTTATCTACTTGTATCTTTTTCACCCTTTCCTCTCTGCTCTCTACCCCTTTTGGGAAATTTTAGGCCTTCTTAGGCTTCTTACAGCTCTACCTGGGCCCTTACTACCCAAGGCCATAGCTTTATAGGCAAATCCATGGACTTTCAGTGGGGCAGGACACAACTTTTTTAGCCTACCCCACTGCAGGCTAGGCCATGACCTACATGGAACATCTGGGGAGCCCTTACACTCCCTAGTTCTCCCTTTTTGGGTAATGGGAGAGCCTCATATTGGTTCCATTTTATTCCTCTCTCCAAGCCCATAATTTTCAACCTTTTTTTTCATCCAATTCATTTGTCAAATCTTATAGAATGAGTGAAAATGGCATTAAGGCCTCTAAAACTCTAGATATTTGAATAAATTTGTAAAAAATTGTTTAGATGACTTACCCAAACCATCCTGTGCATCTCTACTATGCTCTTATGTCTTCATTTGCTCTGCATGGGATTTGGTTTGCTAGTGGGATCTCCTTAAGCTCTCTTAGAGTGAAGAAAAGAGTGATAATGACATATTTTCTCTCTTTTTTCATCTTTTTAGCCTCTTTTTCAGTGTTTTAGTGGGCCCTTTTTGGGGTTTTCCCCCATTTGTGTATTTCAAATCATGAGGCATCCATATTATAGGTTTTGGCATGTTTAAGGCACATTGGTGGCATTTAATTTTTGATTTGAGGCATCTTTGGGCTTGCTTTAGCCCCATTTTATTCCCAGAGACCCCTTTTAGGTCCCCACTGACCTCCTAAGCCCATGCCCTATTTCATGGGCACCCAAGGATAGAAGTTACTTTCTATACTTATTCTAGTTAGTTATTTCTTTACTTTTCTGTATTCAATTCATTCTAACCCCCTCTCTTTTTTATTTATGGTTGCAAGTTATAGGTGTTAGCTAGCTATGATGGTTTAGGGCTTACTCTGGTCATGTCAACTAGTTTTCATCTTCTCTAAACTTACCCCCATTTGCCTCTGTTACCTCTTCCCATGTCTAATGTTAGTCAACTATTGTGATTGTATCTTTGTTTCATCATTTGTTTCCTCATGAAACTCACTGACACCACCTTATTTTGAGTAAATATTTTTGAAGTTGCTCATCCTGCATCCTCAACCCTCATCATGGTGCACCTCTTAGTGGTGATTCACATAGATGGTGATAGTCAAGACAACCTAGGACCTATAGATGCAAATTAGGTTATTGATGATCTATGGGGACATGAACTTATTTTGAATGGTCATTTCTTGATCAATGAGATGAATAATGCTACTAAGTATCACACAATCATTAGTGTATTGATCGATGCTCATGAGTCAGGCACATGCTATGTGTAGTTATTCTCTTACTCACTCTTAGTCATGTCTCAACTCATTAGTGTCTAGTCCATCCTTAGCTTTGAGTTTCTCCTCTTATTTAAGGTGGCACATGATTTTCTCTCATTCTTTGAGGATGTCCAGTTCACCCACATCCCTCATAGGGAAAACACTAGGGCTGATGCTTTAGTGAATGACATTCTAAATAGTATTATTTGATTTGATATCACTTGTGTTTTCCCTTTTATAGGAGTTGGAGCTAGATTTGGATTCTGGATTATGTAACATTTTCAGTTTCACCCATGGATCATGTTGTCGACATTCTCTCACCACCATCCTTACCTGGTAAGTGTAGGTAATGTTTTCTATTATATTTTCAATACTTTTTTTTCCTTTGCTTTGGTGTAACTTCTAGGTACTTCACAACACTCCTTGTTCATTCAAACACTGACTACTCATACCTTAGGGGAATATGTAATCATACTTCCCATGACCCTATTCCTCCCTATGATTACACATCAGCCCATGTGAAAACTACCAACCCTAGTTATCTCACTTAGATTCATATGCTACTTTATTAAACCTTTCCCATGCATTATTCCCATCCTCTAACCATTATAGACTTTTTTTCATGCCAAAAGGGATCTCTAAGGACCCCATAGGACCCTTTTGAGAGATATTTGACTAGCTTAGGCTCATATTTAACCTAGATCATGTCTTAAGAAGGAAGCTCATGGCCTAGGCCACATGTTTCCTTCATGAAAGCCATGACCTAGGTAGAATGCATGAAGATTGATGGGTTTGGTCTAAAACAGTCATAAATGACTAGTTTTTTGACTTGTTGACAGATTGGGGTTGGATATAAACATGTTTTATCATTCATTCACACTAGATATTCAATCTATTCACTTTTTTACTACATATATATTCTCATCATCTCCAGTGATCATCTCACATTGAAATCTTGGCTACCTCCCTAAATCTCTCTTGATTTTTGCTTGGCATAATTGCTTTCTTGGTGAAAAGGGATGCCCTACCTTGTTGTTGCTTCCATTGGTAATTCTTGTTTCTATTGATAGTGTTAATAAAGCTTATATAATACTCCCTACCTCCTCAAGACTCCATTTCACTTGTCATTTGTGTTCCTTACATTGCCTCTCACAAATTGGTGGATTCTTCTTCACCTCTTCCATAAATTTTGGCTCTTCGTTTGGACTCTACCTACACACAGTGTGATCTTCTTCCTCTATTTCCTCTTATCTTGGATAATCAGTTGGTAGAAAGTTTGCACATCTATTTGAGTTTTTTATGAGGTAAATTTGATTTATGAAGTGAAACTCTTTACTTATTTTCAGCAGTATACATGCTAGGGTTTGTTTTGTTTTAGAAAACTAGTTTTTTGGTATATTACTTAACATAGTTTCTAAAGTTTATTACATTTGTGCATGATTAAAGAGTACTTTAATTGCTTGAAATATTCTTTTGTTGTATTTCATTACTCTCTTTAAAAGATTTTTGCATTACATAGTAGACACACTAGAAAGCTTATGCAACCTCTCTCTCTCTCTCTCTCTCTCTCTCTCTCTCTCTCTCTCTCTCTCTCTCTCTCTCTCTCTCTCTCTCTCTCTCTCTCTCTCTCTCTCTCTCTCTCTCTCTCTCTCTCTCTCTCTCACACACACACACACACACACACACACACACATTAAAACTAGAAATATTGCATTGCTAGAAAACAATAGTATTGCATTGAAAGATAACTCAAATTTAGAATAGGCATGCTATTTAAACCTTAAAAACATTTTTATTTCAAAAAACATCTTTCATTTGGCCTTTCTAGATTTACATTTCATTGGCTAGAAAACTAGATAGCCATTATAGACCTACTTTATCACATAGAACCGCTAAGCCTTCTAGCCTCTTAGTGGTTTAATTTAGAACCCTACTAAACACTAGTGGTTCCATTCAAATTTTTGGATCTCTAGGTCTCATATCCTTTTCACCATTCTATGTCTTACTCAGGATTAAGACCATCCTATATTTATTTGTAGCTTATAGGTGTTTTGGGGAGTATTTTGACTATCTTTTATGTTGTATAAATCACTCCTACCTCAATTATATTCTCTTGGTTCTTTAACTTGTTTGAGGTCCCAATTAGGCTCTAAAATATTTCAAAACACTCCTCATGCTTGATGCTAGTTGTTCAATTAGTAACCTATAGGTGCTAGAGGGTTGAATACATGGGTATTTGAGATGTTGAACTAATCATCTCTTCCAAATTTTCCCTCTCTAATTATTTTACTTGTTAATAACTAATGGCATTTTTTCATTTAGCTTCCAAGGCCCAAACCTAGTCACATACATGTTTGAATTTCTCTTCAAGCCTAGTTTTAGGTGATTGCTAGGAAATAATTTGAAAATGTAGTCTTGAACTTAATCTTGAAGATCGATATTCTCATTTTGTCAAGATAATTTGATAGGGTTCAAAATATTGAGAAGATTTTATTTCATTATACTTATTGGTTGAATATTTTGTCGATCAGCGTACTGATAAACAAAATAGGTCTGATCAGCCAAAGTAAGAAGATTAGTTATCCAAATGTGTAGGTTTACCACATCAGAAGGGGACTGATCTCTCCTCTCATCAAGGGGAAGTTCCCTATAGGTATGCTATATATATTTTAACAAAAATTAATACTCAAGGGTAGGACAAGCCATCCATCTCTCTTTCTTCATAGATAATGCATGCAAATCAAAGGAAAAACTCAAGGGAAATGATAGACAACACTCCTCTTCTTTTAGAAGTACTATTTAGCAAACCACAAGAATATTCTTGGTAGTAAATGCAAAATGTAACCGAAGATGTAGTAACTAGCAAATCGAGATGCAACACAAAGTCTCCACCTGAATTGCTCAAGAGTAAAATACGAAGGACAATGAGGGCACAAAGTCATCCCAAAGTCCTTTACATAGAAATGAAAAGAAAACACACTAAAGGTAATTATGGGGGCACAAAGTCTCTCCATAGTTGACTCTTCAAGACACCTTCCTGACTGTTGTCACTAATTCTGCTTGTTGAATTAAAGGAACATAAGAGATATTAAGGAAAAAGGCATAAGAACAGTTTCCTCAACAATAAAGATATAACAACACAAAGTTTGAAAAATCACTTGCTTTCTTATTCCAATAACAAAATATGATCAAAAAATTGAGCTCAAAGTCTCAAAAATGCCTTTCAATTTGGGTAGAGTTTCATTCTAATTATCAAAAAATAGATATATTTACAATAAAAGAGAGTCCCTTATATAGCCACTAACACATCATGTTGCATTGAAAAATGTTAGGAAGACAGGCTAGAAATTGGGGGCATTTATCCATTTGTTTTTCTCAATGCGGAGAAACAAGTCATATTATTGAAAGTTTGTAACTTTTAATGTCCACCTAGCAATCTGATCCTTCCTTCATCAATGCTCCTTTTTTGGTTAATTGAATTAGGTCCTAGATTCAATTTGTTGTTTTGTTCTTTAGTCACTTTCTGTTGGTCTTGGCCTTAAAGCCTATAAATGCATTCAGGTCTATAGATTACAAGGATCAACAGCTATCTTATGATCTTTGAAATTGATGTTCGCATGCCTGTCACTATGTTTTCAATGGCTAGTTCACTGTCTTGAATTTGACATCTTTAGGTACATCACCCCTTGGTCCTTCTTTGGCTTTTTTATTTGGCACTTTCTTGAAAAGAACCTACCCTTTTAGGCCTTAAGAAATGATCCAATTTGGGTCTAGAAGAGCCCCCCCACAAAGGTATCTACCCTTCAGGTGGTCTTCAAATGGCCTTTGAGCTTCTTATTTTACATCTTCCCATGGACATTTTCCCTAGGCTTTTCCCCAGGCAAATTCCCACAGACAAATTTTTGAGGAAAAAAAGTCTGAGGACAATTTCTCATGGACAAAAAGTCCATAAAAAATTCTTGTAGACAAAAAGTCCATGGAAATTTCCCGTAGACAAAAAGTTCACAGAGGAATGTTTCGATCGCTTTGACTCCTTGAAAATTTCTTCAAGGTTTTTGCCTGTAGTTGCTTTCCTAAATTCCTTCAAACTTTTTGTCTAAAGGAATTCCTTCAAACAAAAACTCTGAAGGAATTGTTTATTGTCTTAGTCTTTTTTGAATTCCCTTAAACAAAAATTTGAAAGAATTACCTTTGCGGCCTTCTTTGAAAATGACCCTTTTGAAGAGTACTTTTTGTCAACCAAGTGCCCTCCAGAAGGGCACTTGTCCTTCGAGAGGCTTTTTGAACTTTTACATTAAATCGCACCTTTGAACCATCTGAGTAAACCACTTGGTTAAACCAAGCCATTGAACTGTATGGTTGAACCATGTCAATGAACCGCTCCGTTGAACCAACGCAATGAACCAATTGTCGATGAATTAAAAGCTTTGAACCGCTTGGTTGAACCAAACATTGAACCAATTTATTAAACCAAAATGGTTCAAGCTAATGAACCAATCAAATAAACCAAGCCTTTGAACCATTAGACATTAAACCAAGCTTTGGTTCAATGGTTCAAACAAAGCCTTAAAACCAAAGCACTGAACCATTTGATTGAACCAAAGGATGAATCAAAGCATTGAAACAAAGTAGATGAACCAACTGAGTGAAACTGCTCCATTAAACCACTTGGTTGAACCAAGCCATTGAATCATTCCTTTGATTGAACCCATTGTTGAACCTTTTAAACTTTTAACTCATTGAGCCTTTGAACCAAAGTGGTTCAATGGTTCAACGGTTCAAGCCTTCTTTGCTTAGATGCTTGCCGATGGAGATTTTTGATTGAACCAAGGCACTAAACCAATCCTAAAAATGACAGTGTTAGAAACTAATTATTTTGATTGAACCCACCTACATAAGCCTTTGAACTTGTAGAAATGAACCTACCTATAGAGTCCATAGATTTCTCTTCCTATAGAGTCTGTAGATTCAAGCCTGCAGAGTCCGTAGATTCAAGCCTATAGAGTCCATAGATTCAAGCTTGTAAAGTCTGTATATTTTTGAGAAGCTTGAAAAATGAGGAATTTGAATGCCCAGGACAAATTTTAAAAAGGGAAGAGATAATTTTGGTCTATAGGACCAAAATAGTTCAAATGTTGTCCCAAAAATGAGTGATAGTTTTGGGGGACAACAGCTAGCTCCAATTAGGGAACTTCTATCAATTGCAAAAAGAATTAAAGGGAGTAGAATCTAGAATCTCTAGTGTCTTCATGTGTACCATTGGGCTACGGAGTCATGCTACCCAAAAATGGAAGGCATCAAAATTGAAAACAAACAAAACAAAATAGAATTAAAAACTATACAAATATATATATATATATATATATATATATATATATATATATATATGAAATGATATGATACTTCAAAAATTGAAGTATTTCAAATGCTGTTTCTTGAGAGACAGTGAAAATAGTGTGCCATCTTGGTAAACCAATAGGAAACCATTTTGCCCCCAAAAATGATGACGGGTGAATAGAGCTCTCCACCAAGGAACTGATTTTTTGCATCTTCATGTTGAATCTTTCTTCTTCTTGCCCCATGACAGGATGTGGTCTTCAATTTGAAAGCCATAACTCCTTGCTTTATTGGCAAAGGGTTCCTTTGCCTGATTTTGATTTTTAGCAAGATGGTCCATTACCATAATTAGTTTTTCTTCTAGTTCAATCTAGCATATGATTGGATTGTCCATATCAAACTCTTGACAAATTATCAGCTTGGCATCTCCTTTGATGTGAAGGAGTTTGATTTATTCATCTTGAGCAATCTTTAATTCGAGCAATAGAGATTCGCATCCAGCTGTGTTGTTGGTGTTGGTGACTTGCAAATTGCATGAAGAATATCTCCTTAAGGATATATCAACATAGTCCCAACTCCATCATTGGTGGAAAAATTACTACCATTGGATTTTAGGATCAAAGCATTATCGGAAGCTGATCTCCTATCAAATTTCTCTTCACTAGAGATGGAAGATCCTTACTTGTACTGTGCCCTACCAATTCTCCTGAAGTCTTGTTTGGATCAATTCCTAGAATGTTAGCTATAGGACTTTCATCTATAAAAACATGAACATCCTCTATGGTAAAGAAATAATTACCCCTGCCTGAAGACTCAAATAGAATTTGTGCTGCAGGGGCTGATGTTTGGGTGACCACATATTTTGCCTCCTTTTCAGGGAGCAATCTCTTCATTATGCCTTGGACATGGATCCTTACCTTAGACAGGTCCATGCTTAGTTCTCCTCCCATGTCCTTATATAAATTTTGTCCAAGCAAAATGTCATAAGATGTTGGGATGTCAGCCACCAAGATAGTCATCTTGATTCTCTTGTTTGGAAAGGCTGCCAATGCAAATTGGGCATCTTTAATTTGCCCTAGCAATGGTACTTGCTTATTCTCCATGGAGAAACATCTCCCAAAGGTTTTGGTCAATGTGAGACCTAGAGACTCAGCTACTTTAGTAGGCATGACATTATCAGATGCCTTGGAATCAATAATGCAATTGTTGAGCTGATAACTATTTATTAATAAGGAAACATAGAAAGGTTCTATTCTCTTAGGGGCATCTGGAGGATTAATGACAAGATTATTTGGAATGGGCATGTTCTTTGGGGAATCAGGGATTATTTTCTTAACCTCTTATCTTGCAAGGATGGTTCAGTTGTTGACACATTAGACCAACCTATCCAATTGATCAAGATTAGCTTACAAATATTCAAATTTAGACATTTGTATTTTTGTCTTTTTGACATGATCGATTATGTCAAATGGCTAAATTGAGCTAGGTATAGAGAAAGGTACTTCAACTTTCTAAGTTTTAGGAGGGATAGGAGGAGGGCTAGTTTGTGAGATTAAATTAGAAGGTGAAGGTAAAATTGATGTACTTACATTTTGGGTGATCACCAGATCCTTTGACTGAAAAGGTAGAGTGGTTCCATGCTTATAAATTATAATTATTGGTTGAGGTTGCTCCTCTATCTTCCCTTTATCAGCTTGTTGGAATGATTGGTTCTTGGACCTAGTAAACACTGCATCTGATCCATCAATAGCTTCTCTTTTGCTTTTAGGTTCATCCTAGTAGTTCAAGAAACCAATATGGGAGTCGCCAGTTGATTCTTCTTGATCCTTCATGAAGAGATCAACATCATTTTCTTGCTCAAAATCAAGTTGGAAAGAGAAAGCATGTTCTGTTTCCAAATATCCAACTACTGAGTTGGTTGGAGGAGCTTCAAGGGCAAGTTTTCCTTGTGGGGGAGGAAGGTGATTCTGTTTCCCTTGATTCATGGTAGCTTTTCCTTGATATGTCTGATATGGGAATGTCCTTCTTGGCATATCTCTATATGAAAGAGCAAAAGACATTCCTTACACCATTTGCTTTTTCAAGGCTAGCACTTCATTTGCCAGCTTTTGCACCATTAGATCAATGGTGCCTGTAGATGCATATATAGAAGATGATGAAGGTCTATTTCTATTTAGATCTCTTCTTATTTTCCTTGCTAAGATGAGATCATCTTCTACTTCAGTGGTCAAAAGTTGAGCTGCAGCAAGATGTATTTGACCAACACATCTCAAAAGAAAATTGACTTTAGGTAACTGAGAATTAATGAAGAAACATTTGAGATTCTCAGCTGTAGGTCAAGAAATTATAGAAATTTTGTTCCTCAGTTTGTCAAATTTGGCTATGAAGTCCCTCATTGGTTCATGAGGCTCTTTCTTCATCTGTGTAAGTTGAGCCAGAAGTGCACGCGCATCTTTTATAGGTTTGAATCTGGCTTCAAACTTATCTTTGAGAGTATTCCAATCGATTACTGACTGAGCCTGTAGATGATAAAATCAATTTACAGTAGCACCTTATAATGTTTCTACAAATAGCCTAACTTCTACATCTTCAAATTCTACTCTAATTACTCCATAAGCTATGCTGAAGGCTACAATGTGTTCATCAGGATGAACTTTCCCATCACCATAGAATTTGTGGAGATTCTTCCTTGAACTGCATGGAAGCTCATGTAGAGGTGGAGTAAGATTGAGAGGACCAAAAATGTTACCCCAGGGGCCTTGAACTACCATTGTAAGATTATGAAGAGGGATAACAAATCTCAGAGGGGTAATTATTGGCAAAGCTTTATCAATAGTAGAAGTAGATACCTTGTCTAGCAATGGAGATCTGACTTTAGTAGGAGGAAAGCTCTTGGTTCATTAGAGATGAGATGGTGAAGGAAATAAATCAAAATCACTTTGATGTACCATGGACATTTTCCCTAGGCTTTTCCCCAGGCAAATTCCCACAGACAAATTTTTGAGGACAAAAAGTCTGAGGACAATTTCTCATGGACAAAAAGTCCATAAAAATTCTTGTAGACAAAAAGTCCATGGAAATTTCCCGTAGACAAAAAGTTCACAGAGAATGTTTCGATCGCTTTGACTCCTTGAAAATTTCTTCAAGGTTTTTGCCTGTAGTTGCTTTCCTAAATTCCTTCAAACTTTTTGTCTAAAGGAATTCCTTCAAACAAAAACTCTGAAGGAATTGTTTATTGTCTTAGTCTTTTTTGAATTCCTTAAACAAAAATTTGAAAGAATTACCTTTGCGGCCTTCTTTGAAAATGACCCTTTTGAAGAGTACTTTTGTCAACCAAGTGCCCTCCAGAAGGGCACTTGTCCTTCGAGAGGCTTTTTGAACTTTTACATTAAATCGCACCTTTGAACCATCTGAGTAAACCACTTGGTTAAACTAAGCCATTGAACTATATGGTTGAACCATGTCAATGAACCGCTCCGTTGAACCAACGCAATGAACCAATTGTCGATGAATTAAAAGCTTTGAACCGCTTGGTTGAACCAAACATTGAACCAATTTATTAAACCAAAATGGTTCAAGCTAATGAACCAATCAAATAAACCAAGCCTTTGAACCATTAGACATTAAACCAAACTTTGGTTCAATGGTTCAAACAAAGCCTTAAACCAAAGCACTGAACCATTTGATTGAACCAAAGGATGAATCAAAGCATTGAAACAAAGTAGATGAACCAACTGAGTGAACTGCTCCATTAAACCACTTGGTTGAACCAAGCCATTGAATCATTCCTTTGATTGAACCCATTGTTGAACCTTTTAAACTTTTAACTCATTGAGCCTTTGAACCAAAGTGGTTCAATGGTTCAACGGTTCAAGCCTTCTTTGCTTAGATGCTTGTCGATGGAGATTTTTGATTGAACCAAGGCACTAAACCAATCCTAAAAATGACAGTGTTAGAAACTAATTATTTTGATTGAACCCACCTACATAAGCCTTTGAACTTGTAGAAATGAACCTACCTATAGAGTCCATAGATTTCTCTTCCTATAGAGTCTGTAGATTCAAGCCTGCAGAGTCCGTAGATTCAAGCCTATAGAGTCCATAGATTCAAGCTTGTAAAGTCTGTAAATTTTTGAGAAGCTTGAAAAATGAGGAATTTGAATGCCCAGGACAAATTTTAAAAAGGGAAGAGATAATTTTGGTCTATAGGACCAAAATAGTTCAAATGTTGTCCCAAAAATGAGTGATAGTTTTGGGGGACAATAGCTAGCTCCAATTAGGGAACTTCTATCAATTGCAAAAAGAATTAAAGGGAGTAGAATCTAGAATCTCTAGTGTCTTCATGTGTACCATTGGGCTACGGAGTCATGCTACCCAAAAATGGAAGGCATCAAAATTGAAAACAAACAAAACAAAATAGAATTAAAAACTATACAAATATATATATATATATATATATATATATGAAATGATATGATACTTCAAAAATTGAAGTATTTCAAATGCTGTTTCTTGAGAGACAGTGAAAATAGTGTGCCATCTTGGTAAACCAATAGGAAACCATTTTGCCCCCAAAAATGATGACGGGTGAATAGAGCTCTCCACCAGGGAACTGATTTTTTGCATCTTCATGTTGAATCTTTCTTCTTCTTGCCCCATGACAGGATGTGGTCTTCAATTTGAAAGCCATAACTCCTTGCTTTATTGGCAAAGGGTTCCTTTGCCTGATTTTGATTTGTAGCAAGATGGTCCATTACCATAATTAGTTTTTCTTCTAGTTCAATCTAGCATATGATTGGATTGTCCATATCAAACTCTTGACAAATTATCAGCTTGGCATCTCCTTTGATGTGAAGGAGTTTGATTTATTCATCTTGAGCAATCTTTAATTTGAGCAATAGAGATTCGCATCCAGTTGTGTTGTTGGTGTTGGTGACTTGCAAATTGCATGAAGAATATCTCCTTAAGGATATATCAACATAGTCCCAACTCCATCATTGGTGGAAAAATTACTACCATTGGATTTTAGGATCAAAGCATTATCGAAAGCTGATCTCCTATCAAATTTCTCTTCACTAGAGATGGAAGATCCTTACTTGTACTGTGCCCTACCAATTCTCCTGAAGTCTTGTTTGGATCAATTCCTAGAATGTTAGCTATAGGACTTTCATCTATAAAAACATGAACATCCTCTATGGTAAAGAAATAATTACCCCTGCCTGAAGACTCAAATAGAATTTGTGCTGCAGGGGCTGATGTTTGGGTGACCACATATTTTGCCTCCTTTTCAGGGAGCAATCTCTTCATTATGCCTTGGACATGGATCCTTACCTTAGACAGGTCCATGCTTAGTTCTCCTCCCATGTCCTTATATAAATTTTGTCCAAGAAAAATGTCATAAGATGTTGGGATGTCAGCCACCAAGATAGTCATCTTGATTCTCTTGTTTGGAAAGGCTGCCAATGCAAATTGGGCATCTTTAATTTGCCCTAGCAATGGTACTTGCTTATTCTCCATGGAGAAACATCTCCCAAAGGTTTTGGTCAATGTGAGACCTAGAGACTCAGCTACTTTAGTAGGCATGACATTATCAGATGCCTTGGAATCAATAATGTAATTGTTGAGCTGTTAACTATTTATTAATAAGGAAACATAGAAAGGTTCTATTCTCTTAGGGGCATCTGTAGGATTAATGACAAGATTATTTGGAATGGGCATGTTCTTTGGGGAATCAGGGATTATTTTCTTAACCTCTTATCTTGCAAGGATGGTTCAGTTGTTGACACATTAGACCAACCTATCCAATTGATCAAGATTAGCTTACAAATATTCAAATTTAGACATTTGTATTTTTGTCTTTTTGACATGATCGATTATGTCAAATGGCTAAATTGAGCTAGGTATAGAGAAAGGTACTTCAACTTTCTAAGTTTTAGGAGGGATAGGAGGAGGGCTAGTTTGTGAGATTAAATTAGAAGGTGAAGGTAAAATTGATGTACTTACATTTTGGGTGATCACCAGATCCTTTGACTGAAAAGGTAGAGTGGTTTCATGCTTAGAAATTATAATTATTGGTTGAGGTTACTCCTCTATCTTCCCTTTATCAGCTTGTTGGAATGATTGGTTCTTGGACCTAGTAAACACTGCATCTGATCCATCAATAGCTTCTCTTTTGCTTTTAGGTTCATCCTAGTAGTTCAAGAAACCAATATGGGAGTCGCCAGTTGATTCTTCTTGATCCTTCATGAAGAGATCAACATCATTTTCTTGCTCAAAATCAAGTTGGAAAGAGAAAGCATGTTCTGTTTCCAAATATCCAACTACTGAGTTGGTTGGAGGAGCTTCAAGGGCAAGTTTTCCTTGTGGGGGAGGAAGGTGATTCTGTTTCCCTTGATTCATGGTAGCTTTGCCTTGATATGTCTGATATGGGAATGTCCTTCTTGGCATATCTCTATATGAAAGAGCAAAAGACATTCCTTACACCATTTGCTTTTTCAAGGCTAGCACTTCATTTGCCAGCTTTTGCACCATTAGATCAGTGGTGCCTGTAGATGCATATATAGAAGATGATGAAGGTCTATTTCTATTTAGATCTCTTCTTATTTTCCTTGCTAAGATGATATCATCTTCTACTTCAGTGGTCAAAAGTTGAGCTGCAGCAAGATGTATTTGACCAACACATCTCAAAAGAAAATTGACTTTAGGTAACTGAGAATTAATGAAGAAACATTTGAGATTCTCAGCTGTAGGTCAAGAAATTATAGAAATTTTGTTCCTCAGTTTGTCAAATTTGGCTATGAAGTCCCTCATTGGTTCATGAGGCTCTTTCTTCATCTGTGTAAGTTGAGCCAGAAGTGCACGCACATCTTTTATAGGTTTGAATCTAGCTTCAAACTTATCTTTGAGAGTATTCCAATCGATTACTGACCGAGCCTGTAGATGATAAAATCAATTTACAGTAGCACCTTATAATGTTTCTACAAATAGCCTAACTTCTACATCTTCAAATTCTACTCTAATTACTCCATAAGCTATGCTGAAGGCTACAATGTGTTCATCAGGATGAACTTTTCCATCACCATAGAATTTGTGGAGATTCTTCCTTGAACTGCATGGAAGCTCATGTAGAGGTTGAGTAAGATTGAGAGGACCAAAAATGTTACCCCAGGGGCCTTGAACTGCCATTGTAAGATTATGAAGAAGAGGGATAACAAATCTCAGAGGGGTAATTATTGGCAAAGCTTTATCAATAGTAGAAGTAGATACCTTGTCTAGCAATGGAGATCTGACTTTAGTAGGAGGAAAGCTCTTGGTTCATTAGAGATGAGATGGTGAAGGAAATAAATCAAAATCACTTTGATGTACCAACTTGATTACAGGGTCAACAATACCTTTAGCCCTTTGGCTTCGTGTATACCTTGAATCTACCAGATTGTGAAACAAAAATGGAAAAAAATTGACCTTGCTTCAGTTAAAGCTTGAGGCTTTAAACTGTGCATTCTTTCCCAATTAGTGTGGAGGTGAATGGATAGATTATAAATGGATAATGGATATTATATCCCCAACAGAGTCACCAAATATTGTTGGTTGAATATTTTATCGATCAACATACTGATAAACAAAATAGGTCTGATCAGCCAAAGTAGGAATATTAGTCATCCAAATGTGTAGGTTTACCACATCAGAAGGGGACTAATCTCTCCTCTCATCAAGGGGAGGTTCCCTATAGGTATGCTATATATATATATATATATATATTTTAACAAAAAATAATACTCAAGGGTAGGACAAACCATCCATATCTATTTCTTTAGAGATGATGCGTGCAAATCAAAGGAAAAACTCAAGGGAAATGAAAGGCATCACTCCTCTTCTTTCAGAAGTACTATTCAACAAACCACAAGAATACACCTGGTAGTAAATGCAAAATGTAATCGAGGATGTAGTAACCAGCAAATTAAGATGCAACACAAAGTCTCCACTTGAATTGCTCAAGAGTAAGATACGAAGGACAATGACGGCACAAATTCATTCCAAAGTCCTTTACATAGAAATGAAAAGAAAACACACTAAAGGCAATTTTGGGGGCACAAAGTATCTCCACAGTTGACTCTTTAGGACACCTCCCTGACTGCTGTCACTAATTTTGCTTATTGAATTAAAGGAATAGAAGAGATATTAAGGAAAAAGACAAGAACATTTTCCTCAACAATAAATATATCATAGCACAAAATCTGAAAAATCACTTGCTTTCTTATTCCAATAACAAAATATGATCAACAAACTGAGCTCAAAGTCTCAAAAATGCCTTTCAATTTGGGCAAAGTTTCATTTTGATTGTCAAAAAAGAGATATATTTACAATAAAATAGAGTCCCTTATATAGCCACTTCAAGAAGGACTCGAGAATAGTAACACATCATGTTGCATTGAAAAATGTTAGGAAGGTAGGTTAGAAATTGGGAGCATCTACCCATTTGTTTTTCTCAATGCAGAGAAACAAGTCACGCTATTGAAATTTTGTAACTTTCAATGTCTACCTGGCGATCTGATCCTTCCTTCATCATTCCTCCTTTTTTGGTTAATTAAATTGGGTCCTAGATTCGATTTGTTGTTCTATTCTTTAGTCACTTTTTGCTGGTCTTGGCCTCAAAGCCTATAAATGTATTTGAGTCTATAGATTACAAGGATCAACAGCTATTTTATGAGCTTTGAAATTGACGTTCACGTGCCTGTCACTACATTTTTAATGGCTAGTTCACTATCTTGAATTTGATGTCTTCAAGCACGTCACCCATTGGTCCTTTGGCTTTTCTATTTGGCACTTTCTTGAAAATAACCTACCCTTTTGGGCCTTAAGAAATGATCCACTTTGGGTTGAGAAGAGCCCCACCACAAAGGTATTTGCCCTTCAAGTGGTCTTTGAATGGCCTTTAGGCTTCTTATTTTACATCTTCCCGAAGGGAAGGTGACCCTTCAATTTGGTGGCCAAGAGTCCTCCACAAGGGCACCTACCCTTTGGAGTCCTTCGGCGGCCTTTTCTTTAGAAGTCTTTCGTGGGCTTTCCTATAAACTATTTTGCAAAAATTTTCCCTGGGCTTTTCCCTGAGCAAATTCCCATAGACAAATTTCCATAGACAAAAAGTCCATGAACAATTTCCCATAGACAAAAAGTTTGTGGAGAATGTTTCGATCACTTTGCTTCTTTGAAAATTTCTTCAGGCTTTTTGCCTGCAGTTGCTTTCCAAAATTCCTTCAGACTTTTTGTCTGAAGCAATTCCTTCGGACAAAAAGTATGAAGGAATTGTTTCTTGTCTTAGTCTTTTTTGAATTCCTTAAACAAAAATTTGAAAGAATTACCTTTGCAACCTTCTTTGAAAATGACTCTTTTGAAGGGTACTTTTGTTGACCAAGTGCCCTTCGCAAGGGCACTTGTCCTTCAGGAGGCTCTTTGAACTTTTACTTTGAATCACTCCTTTGAACCATCTGAGTGAACTGCTTGGTTAAACCAAGCCATTAAACCATTTGGTTGAACCAAGTCGATGAACCGCTCTATTGAACCACTTCGTTGAACCAAGGTAATGAACTAACCATCGATAAATTAAAAGATTTGAACCACTTAGTTGAACCAAACATTGAACCAATCCATTGAACCAAAATGGTTCAAGTTGATGGTTCAAGCTAATGAACCAAGCCTTTGAACCATTAGATGTTGAACCAACTATTGAACCAAGCTTTGGTTCAATGATTCAAATGAAGCCTTGAACCAAAGCACTAAACCATTTTATTAAACCAAATGATGAACCAAAGCATTGAAACAAAGCAAATGAACCAACTGAGTGAACCGCTCCATTGAACTGCTTGGTTAAACCAAGCCATTGAACCATTCCTTTGATTGAACCCACCATTAAACGTTTTAAACTTTGATCTCATTAAACCTTTGAACCAAAGTGGTTCAATGGTTCAACGGTTCAAGCCTTCTTTGCTTAGATGCTTGCCGATGGATATTTTTGATTGAACCAAGGCACTGAACCAATCCTAAAAATGACTAAGTATTGGAAACTTATTCTTTTGATTGAACCTGCCTACAGAAGCCTTTGAACCTATAGAAATGAACCTGCCTACAGAGTCCATAGATTTCTCTTCCAACAGAGTCTGTAGATTCAAGCCTACAGAGTCCATAGATTCAAGCCTATAGTGTCTATAGATTCAATCCTGCAGAGTCTGTAGATTTTTTATAAGCTTTAAAAATGAGGAATTTGAATGCCTAGGAAAAATTTTGAAAAGGGAAGAGACAATTTTGGTCTGTAGGACCAAAATAGTTCAAATATTGTCCCAAAAATGAGTGATATTTTTGGGGGACAATAGTACTATAGGGTCTACCAACACTTTAAGAGTGTTTCTATGTCATTTATCACTTATTCCATTCATACACAATAATGTAGGTGATCTCTTAGGGTTTGTCAACTCAATTTTACCCATTTGACCTTCATCTAACTTGCAAGTGATTAGGTTACTCTTCAATGGTTGTGACACTATTTATATCTATATGAAGTTAGGTATCCATTTTTGAAACTCCCTTATGTTGATTGGATGTTGATCTTGGTCTACAATGAGGACCTACATGTTTGGGCCTATGGGTCTCATCTACTTGCATTAGGGATAAAAAGAGACATTTATTGAGTTTCAAAGATTCTCAACATTGTCAAACTATTGCTCACTTTATTTTTACTCCTTCAATGGCTCATAGATCTTTTAGGCCTTTTGATAATTCCTCCTATCAACTTCAACTCACCTTATAATTTGTATAAACTTGTAGGTGCAGTCATCTTATATGCAGGGTCTATGTATTAAATTAAAGCCTATAATAAATTTGAATATCTTAATGATGATAGTGAGGCAATCAAGACCATGTGAATGCATGAAGAGATGTATTAGGTCATTTCATAAGAAATGAACATCTTTAACCTACTCTTACAATCCATACAAGATTGTATATAAAGGAAATACCTATGACTCTCATTAGAAGGTGTGTTTGGACTACCATCTTTATTTTTTCCAATTCTAATAGTGAAATGTTAACTCAAATTCTTATACTATGATATATTACTAGTACTTGGGCCAAATTGGCAATAAAACCTATAGTATATTGTTCAAACACAAACCATGTCTCAAAGAGTATCACACTTGAAGAATATGGAAAAAGTCACATCTAAAAAATAATCACATGAAATTAATTAAACTAAAGTATCTTAAATTAGTTATGAATCATTAGAAACCTCTAAGAATGACCACCATTAAGATAAAATATAAACTTGTAGCAAGATTGATTGAAAGACCTTATACACCAAGACACTTTTCCTCCAAGTGAAGGCACTCATATATATGAGTTCACAAATGAAAGAAACATGAAAAGGAGATATTTGACCTACAAAATCATCCCTAAAAAACAATATTCTCTATATAATTTTGAAGTGGAGAAATAGATGCAAGAACAAACCCCTATTGGATAGATAGGCCATAGTGACCTGTTGTCACTCTTAGTGATTGTTTATAAAGAAGAGGCCATAAATATTAAAAATAGTGCCACTATTTTCAATATTAATAGGACCCCTAATAATGAACAAAGTTTTAGATCTCTCTCTCTCTCTCTCTCTCTCTCTCTCTCTCTCTCTCTCTCTCTCTCTCTCTCTCTCTCTCTCTCTCTCTCTCTCTCTCTCTCTCTCTCTCTCTCTCTCTCTCTCTCTCTACCCTACCATTCATTTCAAATTAGACTTCCTAAGCTTTTGAAGGTAGTGATGGAGAAGAAAGAGTGTTTGGAGTGTAATTTCAAATTAAAACTTGTTAAATATCTAGAAAATGATCTAAGGGATCCTAAGAGACACTTACAAACTATTTCCAACTAAAATCTAAACTTGTAACGTTGTACAAGCACTTTTAAAGTGTCCTTTTTCTTAGTTTAGGTATTAAACTAAAAGTGATGTCAATCTATGACCATCCCTAAACATTTTTATAACACTAGGGATGTTGTAAATATTTTTTAAACATTTTCTTCTTGGAATGGTATGTCCAACTCTTTCAAATAGGCCAAAATTTTACCAAAATGTGATTTTTTAATATGAGAGTCAAATTAAAGGTTATTGGATAATAATATGACTCTAATTACATATCAATAACATTTTATAATTACCTTAGGCCATACTAAACCTTTGACCATGTTTGAAAATTCTAAGACCTTATAATTGACCCCTAGGACTAGACACGTGAACATAAAACCAAAACTTGAGCATGACTGTACAAGGACAAATATGACCATATAGAACTCTTTCAGACCCTTTAAGACCATGATAAGATGATGAATTTTTTTTGAAAACCCTATGAGGTTTTAACCTAGATGGGGTGACTAATTTTGACTTGAGGTTAAAATTTGGTCAATGGGTAGTTATCCCAAAACATCATTATATCCATAAATTAATTATGTATAATAATCAAACATGATTATAATATATTGAATGTAAAGTACTGATAAATTATAACAAACTAATCATGTAAATTACATAACACAAAATTGTCCCATAATCAATGTATGTCATTCAAGATTAATCAAATATTAGTTAATCAACTAATCAACCACAATAATTTATGGATTAAATAGGTTATTTAGCTTAGAGAGAAATCAAGATGTGACATCCTCCCCCCCTAAATTTGGTCATCATCCGAACGACATTTATTTAAATATAAGTTATGAATTTAAAACATTGTTCAATAATTTTTTTTGGAAATATTGTCATTGATGTCAAAGATCTAACATTATTGGTGATAAAGGTCCCATTGCATTTAATCATGTTTTTTAATATTCATATCTTGGCTAATGTGTGTTAATAATTATTTAATATTAATGAATTTATTTTTGGTTGCATATAAGTCAAAAGAGGGCCCATGGAAAAGTCAAAGAGTCATGGGGTAAAAGATGAAAGAGGAATGGGATGCATTTTCTCATGAAGAGTCACCTTGAGGAATTCCAAGAGTCACCGTGTGAATAAAAAAGAGGTATGGTGCATTTTTCCATGAAGAGACACTTTGATAAATATGAAAAGTCACCAAGATAAAGACAAAAAGAGAAAAAAATGCCTTTGCTTATGAAGGGTCACCATATAACTTTTCAAATGCAAGGATACGAAGGGTCATGCAAGTTTGGTTCCATTTTCCATGAGGATTGAATGGTCACAAAGGGTGAATGCCAAAGGTCATTTTGAAAGCTATAAATAAATTATTGAGAAGCCATTTGTAATATGGAAGAGAGAGTATGATTTGTAATGGTAATATATAGCTTAGAAGAGCAAAGGAGAGAAAAGAAAGATATATTTTAATGTGTTATCATTTGTTGAGAAAGCAACATTAAGAGATAGTTGTGTGGTATATATAAAATGGGTTGGTGCTCCTGTGGGTTGGTGCTCATGAATAGTTATTGTATTGGTGCTAAATAAAGCAGTTTGTGCTCCTGTGGGTTGGTGCTCACAAAAAGTTATTGTGTTGGTGCTTAGTAAAGGGGTTGGTGATCCTACAATTTGGTGCTTTTGAATATTGTAGTTTGAGTTGGTGCTCAGTCATATACTTGAGATTATTATCCATGGTTTTTCCCACATTGGGTTTCCATGTTAAATCGGGTGTCTCTCTATCTTGTGTGGTGTTTATTATTTTAGTTTTATTACATATCTTGAATGTATGGTTAAGTGGAATTTGATTAAGTGAAAGCTTATAAGATTTATGATATACAGATTCACCCCCCTCTTAGTATATCCCATGCTTAACAATTGGTATCAGAGTAGGTTCCTTTTTTAAAAAAATTACAGCTTGAAGGTAGATCGGGAAAGCACGATGGCTGGATCACATGAAGGATTTTTTATAAATAGGGCACCTTTGTTTGATGGGATGAATTGTGTTTTTTGGAGCATAATAATGAAGACTTATTTTATGACCCTTGGATTTGACATATGGCAAGTAGTGGTAGAGGAATATGAAGAGCCACAGACACTTGTAACTACTCCATCAGAACAAAAGGCAAGTGAAAATAATGCTAAAGCTTTAAATGCTATTTTATGTGGTTTATGTGAATTTAAATTTATTAAAGTTATGCAATGTAAATATTCTCATAAAACTTGGGTAAAACTTGAGAATATTTACAAAGGTGATGGAAAGGTTTAGCAAGCTAAGATTCATACTTTCAGAAGATAGTTTGAGAGTTTGAAGATGGAAGAAGAAGAAAATATAGCAAGTTATCTCTTACGGGTTGATCAAATAGTTAATCATATTCAAGGTCTTGGATAAAATTTAGAAGAATTGACTTTGATTCAAAAGGTTTTGAGATCTCTACCTTTGAGATATGATGTAAAAGTTTTAGCGATTGAAGAGATGAAGAATTTAGCCAAGATAAAGATGGATGAGGTTCATGGTATTTTAATGGCATATGAGATATGGACTGAACAAGATAAACCCTCAAAGAGAGAAGTGGAGTTCAAGACATAAAATAAAGAGAAGGCTAAGATTCAAGAATCAAGTGATAGTTCCAGTGATGATAAAGATGACAATGGAACTTTTTTCATTCACAAGCTGAAAAAGGGCACATGTAAATATCAAGGAAAATTACCTTTTAAATGTTTTAATTGTGAAAAGATTGGACATTTTTCAGCTAAATGCCCAAATAAAGGTAATGATGATAATGAAGAAGGAAAGTCTACATACAAGAAGAATTTAAAAGGTAAATTCAAGAAGGGATTTAAGAAGAAGAGTTTGTATTCTAAAGATCCTAGCTCAACCGAAGATAATGGAGTCACTAATTCAAAAGAAGAAGAGATTATATTCATGGACATACATGAAGATGCATCTATAAGCAAAATTACAGAAGATCAAGAAGAATAATAGGATGAAGCCAAAGTGAATCTAGAAGAACTCATTTGTGCCTTGGAAGAGTTAGAAGTTGTTGAGAAGAAGAATCAAAGATTGAAGCACCAGATCAAGAAAAATGAAAAGAAGTCAGGAAATAATTGATGATCTAACAACACAATTTGAATAAGATAAAAGGAATAAAAAAGATCTAACATCATAGTTGAAAAAGGTAAGAAAAGAATGTGAAATATATGTTATTGAAATTGCCTCTTTAAAAGAAGATATTGAGAAAGCAGTCAATGATAAAGTAGTTAGTGATTCAAAATTTGAGGATAACACTAACATGTTGAATAAGATATTAGAAAGACAAAAGGAAATATTAGATAAGATAGGTATCATATTTGAAAATAAAAAGATTTATGTTGAAGCTCTTACAAAAGAGGAAACAAAAAGGGAAGAAGTGAAGAATACATAGGACATCTCAAACAAAGAAGGCTGGAGGGAACAAAGCTACAAAGGGCAATCAGGGCAATGAAACACAAATAGGTCCTATTTTTATGGTTAATATTTTTATTGTAATGGATATGGTTATAAGAAATTATAATGTCAAAAAAGAGCTAATAGTTTTATAAATAAGGAGAAGGAAAGTCATTTAGAGTCAAGCAAAAGCTACAACTGTTTTGCTCCTCTATCAAGCTTTGATGAAGAAGCCATAATATGTTACAAGTGAAATAATTTTGGACACATAGCTTGGTACTATAGAAGCATATTTGAGTCAATCAAGAAGGACCAGAGTTTCAAGGCTCTATTCATCAAGAGGAAAGTTTAGACAATTTCATGGCAAAAGAAATAACTTGAAGATTCTATTTTGGTTCAAATAGTTTTACATACAAGAAATGAAGAATAGACATGGTTCATTGATAGTGGATGTTTGAGGCATATGATAGCAAATAAGAGTAAGTTCATAACTCTAAAGAAGATCAATGGTGGCACAGTGAAATTTGGAGATAAAACCGCTACCAAGATAGCCAAAAAAAGTACTTTGAATTTGGATAATGGTATAACCAAGACTAAGAATGTATGGTATGTAAAAGGTCCTAAGCATAATATATTAAATATAATTCAAATATGTGATCAAGGATACACATTAAATTTTTATGTAGAAGGTTGTGAGATTAGAAGAAAAGATTCAAATGAGTTGATTGTAGATGCTCAGAGGATAAACAATAATTTATATGTATTATCAGATATCTTCACAAAGGCACGATCAAAGGACACATTCAAGGATCTATGAGAGGAGTTGGGAGTAATTTATTTTACTTCATTTCATTGAGGTTTAGCATCAATTGAGGGGGAGCTAAGTGTTAGTTCTAGGCAGGTCCTTTGCCATTGATGTCAAAGTGGGAGAATAATAGGTACAGGTATAGGTGTAGAAATAGGTACAAGAAACAGATACAAATTGCTATAGTAAGGGGGAGTTACTATATGTTTTTTAGATGATAGTATGTGTAGGTTTTAGGATGTGGTAGTTTCAATTTGAGGTTGCCATCAATGATAAAGGGGGAGATTGTTGGAAATATTGTCATTGATGTCAAAGGTCTAACATTATTGGTGATAAAGCCCCCATTACATTTAATGATGTTTTTAATATTCATATCTTAGCTAATGTGTGTTAATATTTATTTAATATTAATTAATATATTTTTGGTTAGATATAAGTCAAAAGAGGGCCCGTGGATAAGTCAAAAAGTCATGGGATAAAATATGAAAGAGGAATGGGATGCATTTTCTCATGAAGAGTCACCTTGAAGAATTTCAAGAGTCACCATGTGAAGGCAAAAGAGGTATGACACATTTTTCCATGAAGGGACACATTGAGGGATATGAAAAGTCACCAAGATAAAGACAAAAAGAGGAAAGGATGCCTTTGCTTATGAAGGTTCACCATATGACTTTTCAAATGCAAGGATACGAAGGGTCATGCAAGTTTGGCACCATTTTCCATGAGGATTGAAGGTTCACAAAGGGTGAATGCCAAAGTTAATTTGGAAAGCTATAAATAAAGGCTTGAGAAGTCATTTGTAATATGGAAGAGAGAGTATGATTTGTAATGGTAATATCTATCTTAGAAGAGTAAAGGAGAGAAAAGGAAGATATATTGTAATGTGCTATCATTTGTTAAGAAAGCAACATTGAGAGATAGTTGTGTGGTATACACAAAAGGAGTTGGTGCTCATGTGGGTTGGTGCTCCTATGGGTTGGCATTCATGAATAGTTGTTGTGTTGGTGCTCATCAAAGGAGTTGGTGCTCTTATGGTTGGTGCTCATGAATATTTGTTGTGTTGGTGCTCAATAAAGGGGTTGGTGCTCCTACAAGTTGGTGCTTGTGAATATTTGAGATTTTTCTATGTGGTTTTCTCACATTGGGTTTCCACGTTAAATCTAGTGTCTCTCTCTATCTTGTGTGGTGTTTATGATTTCAATTTTATTGCATATCTTGAATGTATGTTTAAGTGGAATTTGATTAAGTGAATGTTTATAATATTTATGATATACTGATTCACCCCCCTAGTATATCTTATGCTTAATAGAAAATAATATAGTACAGAGTAATAAATCAATAAAAAATGTGGAAATAGCTTGTAAAACTCATTATAGTCCTCCTAAGTGGCACTATCCTCAAAGTATTAGTCCCACAGGACCTTACATTGTGATGCTTCTATATTGTGAAAATGAATTTTGCAAGTGTTAATTACTCTATTTGGTTCTATCATAACCACCCTAATATCTATATCCTACAAAGCATTCCAATCCAACACATGTGAAGGATCAACTATATAATTTTTAAGATAATACACATGGAAGACATTATATAAAAGAGATAGAGTTAGTGGTAATGCAATCTTGTACACTAAAGGGTTGACCACTTATAAAACCTCAAAAGGTCCCATGTATCTTGATGAAAGTTTCACTAACTTCCCAAAATTTATTTGAGATTTTATGTGGTTTAACTTACATAAACACTTTATCACTTGTAGAAAATGCCTAGCTATTCTCTTCAGATCAACGTAAATTTTATATCTATTGTTGGCCTTAGCCAACCTCTAACTTATTGTCCTAACTTGATCTTCCATTTCTAAAAGCATCTCAGGTCTAAGGAGTACCTTATCTTCCAACTTGTCCCAACTAATTGTTGTTTTACACCTCCTTTCATAAAATGCCTAAAATGAATCCATCTTCAATGATGATTTGTATGATTTATTATAAGAAAACTCAACCAATGTAAGGTACTCTTCCCATTTGTATTTTTGATCCATACAATACATACAAATAATATCTTCTAAAACCTGATTAACTCACTCTGTCTATCCATCTATTTATGGGTGGTATATAGTGTTGAATTTTAGTTGAGTACCTAGAGCTAAATTTAGAGTCAACCAAAACTTAGAAGTCATTCTTGTATCTCAATCTAAAAATCTTCTCTAGATAACCATGTAAGTGATACACTTTATGAATCTCTTTGCAAGCATAGGTGTGTCATCAGTCAAGTTGCCCAGTTTAAAGTGGGATACCTTATTTAGTTTGTCAACTACACTAAGATCATGTCATGCTTGTTCCATGATAATAATAATCCTTGGACAAAGTCCATACTGATCACCTACCACTTCTATTATGGTATATCATGTAGATACAATAATCTAACTAGATGCACATGTTCAAATTTCACATGCTGAGATTTTAGATAATGAGACAAAAAATCCATTACATCTCTCTTGATTCCTTTCTATAAATAGATTATTCTAAGCACAACCATGATCTTGGTTACTCTAAGATGTATTGAATATGGGGCATTGTAAAATTCCTTGAGCACTGTGTTCCTTAGATTCTCACTATTTGGTACATACATCCTATTATTTTACCATAAAATACCATGATTATCTATTTTAAATCCCTTAAACATAGGATTTTGGGAATTATCAAATAATTCTTTCCTAAACTAATCATAGAATTCATCTCCTAGTAAGAATTTGATCACTTGGTCTCTAAAAGTACTCTTGATAGTAGCCACGATTGCTATGTACCTTCTATGGCTTAGAGCATCATCTATTTAGTTTTCCTTACCTTTGATATAGTTAATATCAAAATCATAGTTAGATAAAAACTCTAACCATCATATTTGATGAGCATTTATATTCAATTTGGTGAATATGTACTCAAGTTCCAAGTTATCAATCTTGATTTCAAATAATTTTCCCAATAGATAATGCCTCCAAAATTGAAAAACATGCATAATTACCAAAAGTTCTAAGTCATGAGGGGCATAATTCACCTCATATAGCTTCAATTTTCTAGGATTTTAGGTTACCATTGAACCATCCTACATAAGAAATCTTTCAAGTCCATCCCCAGATGCATTAGTGATCACTAAGAATTGACCATTAGGGTTGGGAACTCTTAGCATTAGTGATAAAATAATCCTCCTTTTTACATCCTAAAAAACTACCTCACACTTATCTATTTAGATGAAAATCTAATTCTTGCATTGAAGAGAGATAATCAAATTAACTATCTTAGAAAAAATTATAATGAATTTATTATAATAGCCCACTAATCCCATAACACTTTTTCCCTCATGCACATTCTTTGGTGACAATAAATCCATAATAGATCTTATCTTTATTGGATCTATTATTATACCATTCTTAGAAATAATATATCCCAAATAATGCACTTCATTTTGGAAAAATACACACTTAGACAACTTGCCATATAATCTATGCTTTTGCAAACATTACAAAACCAATTCCATATGTTTTAAGTTCTCTTCCTCATCCTTAGAGTAAATTAGGATGTCATCAATAAAGACCAACACAAAGTGATTTAGGTAATCTCTGAAAACCATGTTCATAAGATTCATAAAATTTGATAGAGCATTTATCAATCTGAATGGTAACACTGTGAATTCATAGTGCCCATATTGAGTCTTGAACTCTATCTTTGGAATATCCTCTTCAAAGATCCTCAACTAGTGATACCCTACTCTAAAATCATGTATAAAAGACTATTTCTCTTTACATTTTATCAAATAAATCATCAATGCATGGAAATGGATATATGTTCTTATTTGTTGATTTATTTAACATCATATAGTCTATGCAGAGGCATGGATTTCCATCTTTCTTCTTGATAAAGATAATTGGAGCACCCCATGGTGACACACTTGGTCAAATTAGACCTTTTGACAACTCCTAAAATTATGCCTTTAACTAAACCAATTCAATGGTTATCATTCTATATGATACCTTAGACTATGGTTCTGATCTAGGTATGATATCAATCAAGAAATTAAACTCATGCTTAGGTGGCAATCCTGGTAATTCTTATAGAAACACATCATGTAAGTTTCTTAGAAAATGATAATCTTTAATAGATGGTTCCTTAAATTCTTCCCTCTCATTTATCTTAATGATAAATGTCTGACATATTTTTCTTTGAGTTTTATTGAGTTGAATTATATAAATATGCATTAGCTTCAACTCCCTTCTCTTATCCTAAATTTATGTCTAACTTATAAAATAATCTTGACATACATTTTTCAAAAAATAATCAACCTTGGCTTTATGATTTGAAATCCAATTGACTCCTAAGATCACATCATATGATCCCAATAGTACTGCATAAATATCTACTACTATAATAATCTTAGGCAATCTAATCTCTACTTTGACTAGACACTTATCAACTTTGAGCTTTGACTCATTCTTATATTATACTAACCATGCATTTGTCATTACTCTAGCCTTTCTAGATAATTTTCTAAGCATTTTAGGAGCAATGAAGCATTCTATAGATCTTGTATCAATTAAAATAAAAATTGGATGATCAAAAAAAAACCTAATAGTTCTATGGGTGAATCTTGATACTTAGGCTATCAATTAACGACAACTACATGAATCCACTCTTGAAACTTACCTAACTGAGAAGCTAAACCCTTGTATTTGATTTTTCCTAAGGACATTATCGAGTGAAGTGGTCACCTCCACAAATGAAGCAACCTCTAACTAGTCATTTCCTTTTAATCAGTTGGTTTCCCTTAAAACCACCATTGAAACCACTACTAAGTTTTTTGTTCCTTGAACCATGATTGAACTTGGCATTCTAGTTCTTGAACTAACCCCTGTAATATCCACTCCTCTGTTTCCAATTTTTCTTCTTGAAAGTTTGTTTAGAACTTTCAAATTTCTTTTTGAACTTATTTCTAACTTGGGAAAGATATTTTAGTTTATATTTTTCTTGACCACCTTTTCGAACACTTGATCCATGTTATATGGACCATGCACATTGAATTTATATCCCATTTGAAGTTTTAATCCCATGATGAATTTTTTGATTTTGAACCTCTCATTTACCTAATACTAAGGTATATACTTAAGAAGCTTGTTGAATTGCTTGTGATATTCATTCACTAATAAATCCCCTTAAGATTCTATAAATCCTTAAACTTTTGGTTGAAGTACATTTATGAAATTCATCATAACCTAAACAATGTCATAAATTATTCCCAAGTGGTGGTGGTTGAATCGAGGTTCATCTTAAGCTTCTTATTTTCCCACCAAGTCATTGTTTCACCATCAAGCTAATAATCTCCCCAGACTACTTTTATGACTTCAAAATAATTTTGAATATCAAAATACTTTTCCATTTTTTTTAGCCACACTTTAGCTCCATCACCCAATATAGTTCCATCGAACTTGGGTAGATTCACCTTTTTCATATCACGTGCTAATTCTGCATCTAATCTAGCTCTCACATCTTATGGCACCTCTTCATGCCTCTGATCTTGAATATTTTTCTAAGAATTATGGTTCTCTTCAGGTTCTTTCTAAGCATTTTCCTCTTCATGGCCATGCACAACCTGTTCTAGGCCATAATTTGATCCCTAGTCTCTTACATGGTTCTAAGGATTTGATCCAACTTCATAGCTTTCTCAATGGTAAACTGATTTGGATCAATAAAGGGTTCAATGTTTGAATTACCCTCATCTCTTAGTCTAGTGTGCACCATTATTTTTCTAGTTATTTGGAGAATAAGTTTTCATTAGTAGACACATTAAGCCTTAGAGTTTGAGCCTCAACTCTGATACTACAATGTAACAACCCCACTTGGTTTTACTAGAATATTGTAATACTTTTTAAAAAAAATTAATTACACATATTCAACATATATATTTACTATGAGAAATCCTATCTAGTGATCTTTAACTAGTTGTATTATTTTAGTAGGGTTTAGTATTTGAAGTACCCTCACCTCTTAGTCTAGTGTGCACCATTATTCTTCCTAGTTATTAGGAGAATACATTTTCATTAGTAGACACATTAATTCTTAGAGTTTGAGCCTCAAATATGATACCAAAATGTAACAACCCCACTTAGTTTTACTAGAATATTGCAACACTTTAAAAATAATAATAATAATTACACATATTCAACATATAGATTTACTAGGAGAAATCCTATCTAGTGATCTTTAACTAATTATATTATTTTAGTTAACCATCAATGTTATAGATAATCCACTTATCTAAGGATCACCATGATGAAGATAAATTAGTCATGAACAATAATGAAAAACCATAAAAACTGTAGCTAAACATAAATAAAATAATATAAATTCAATCATAACTGATGCAATATTACAACTTTTATTATAGAAGTACAATGTATAAAAGATACAATTTCAACAATACATAATAATATCTCAAATAATAAAACATGATATAAATATCCTCTATGAAAAGTCTCAATAACTCAAGAGTCTCCATGACTCAAGTATCAATATGTAATCTCAAGTGTAGTCTCAAGTATAGTACTCCAACTGGGAGGGAGAAATCATCCAAGCACTTTTTCATACCAATCACAGACCATAAATCCCTTGAACTATCTCCCAAACAAGGGAATTCCCCTCCTTTCATAGATGGGTAGATTATGATGGTGCAAAAATATAGAGTAATAAATTAGAACCTATGTGTTGAAGATATCTAATACATAATGTGTATCATAAATAAATTCATTCTAATATGATATCATATAAATATGAAAACTATATCAACATATGAAATTAAATTTTTATCAAACATTACTTTGGCCAAAGTTTTCAATAATAAATGATCTCAAGGATTAGTCAAATTCATATACACCATTTGATCAGATTGCCTCTTATCTTGCATTGATGGCACTAATTAAGCCAGTGAAATCCATCTACTACTTAATTAGGGTCATGAATGTGAGATTTGGTAAAATAAATAATATAATATAAAAACTAATAAATTCATTCATAATATTTCACTTTAGCTAGTTAAATTATGCTAAGTATAAAAATATCACATATATTCATTTAGTCTAACAAATGAAGTGAATTGAACTCATTCCTCTAGTTTATTACAATTAATAAATAGAATCTAAAAACAATCCTCAATATAACATACTATTTGGGTAAAGATTATCTAGATCACCAATTGCTTTAACCATTAAGCAACTTATATTATTATTTTTCCATGAAATAATATTATAACCTTGGCTAAATAAATTGTTTATGATGCAGGGAAATCAATAAATTAATATAAATTTGACCAATGCAAGTGTATTAGGTCTTTTAGCATGCCTTAGAAGTCAATTGAGTCTTTAAAAGTTTTTAGGTAGCTTAGTGTTGGGTATTCTTAGCTTGGGAGAGTTTCTCGCCAAAACCACATTTCAAATATTTGAATTTGTGTAAGTGTAATTAGGATTATTTTGAGAAATGTCAAGTAATTTTATATAATAAAATGTTGGTGTAAGTTTCTGAGTCTAGGTGGGTCAAGATAAGTGTTTTCACGTACATGTCATAAGGCAAATGATTTAGACTAAGGTCATTAAATGTAACTAACATGTGAAGTTAGTTGCCAAGAAATTTGGTTATCTAGGAGGCAGTTTCTTATGTGTTTTATATTTAGGTAAAAATAGGTTTTGAAGGGACCCCAAAACCCTTTACAACAAGGAGAAAGATGAACCATAAAGCACAACCAAATGAAATATTCATATAATATTTAGTATGTAGTAATAACTTTGTTTGAATTTTATAAGAGATAGGGGTATAGAGGATAACCAGGATGCATGAGAAAAAATGGAAACACATTGGTAATCTGTCTATGTAAACAAGTAGTTAATGCATATATATATGAGTTAATAAAATTTGAATAAGTTGAATATATCCCTCTAATATCTATGTTGGTATTATTTTTGGATGCAAATAGATGTATTTAATCCCTTAAAATATTTTAGATAGTGGTGTGTTATATATAAAGTTAAGTGTTGCAGGTTTGTGTCAACATTCTATATTGATTGTGAGGAATCCATAATCAAGAACCTTGTCGATAACATGAAAAATCATTAGAGGATGATCCCATTTATTTTAATATTTTAAGTTGTTTTTCATATACATAACCTTCTATTTGTTTCTAATACAAACAATGATTCAAGTAATCAGACCCTTAGTGTCCTGTTTAACTAACATAGTCAAGAAACCTTGTATGAAAGATTTAACCATGAAGGAAATGGAATTGATTATTATTTTAAGACAAATCATAATGAAAACATGGTGGATGAGAGATTTGGAAAATATTTATAAGAACTTTTGGTAAGAAAAATATGCAATATAAACCCTGTATTCCCTTACATAGGTAGATTGTGTGTACAAAAGACTGAGGAATAAGGATTAAAACATGGGTACAAGTCATTCAAGAAAATAAAGGATTGAATAATCTATGTGTACACCCTAAAACTTTAGATAAGTCTTTTAAAGTATTGGTAAGAAATAAAATTCATTTTAACCCAAGATAAACCCTCTCAAGTTTACATAATATAAGAAAGTACCTACAAAGTTTTAATAAACTAAGTGTTGAGTGAGTTTAATCATTATTCAAGCCAAGAAATAGGTTAAGAAATATGTATAGGTGTGTGACATACCTTATAATGGTATTTTTGGTAGTTTTTAAATTATCAAAATCCCTTTTAAAATCATTTGGAGCCCTCTCAGACCTGTCACAGTCCTAAAAACCCTAAGTTAGGGATAAAAAGATAAAAGATGGAATAAATCACGTTTCTAAAAATGAAATTGAGTTAAAAATTGTATTCTAAAGGATTTTTACATGACAAAGAATGTTTTTGAGGATTTTGAGTGGTATGGTTACTATCTGTACCTGTATAAATGATTGTGTGTGGAGTTAAGAGGTCTAATTAGGCCTAGGCAGTTGAGAGTTAAACCATATAGAAGAAGAGTTGAATCTTGAAATTTCATGGTGACCTATAAGAAAATAAAGGGTGTTAAGATAAGTGTTTTTTTTTCAAACTTAAACAATGATTGTCCATATAAGTAGAAAAATAATAAAAAAGGCTATAAAAAGAATTTAGGAGTGAACATAGTTGAAACAAGGAACCCAAGGAAAGGATGAGGGTTTGAATTAGAATCCAAGTAGTAATATAAGTCCAAGTAATCTTGTGCATTACACAATGAATTATTCATAATATAGATAGAGGTATTAAGGTGATGTGGCCTAGGGATACTCATATACTAGTGAAAACTAATGAGTGTGAGGTGCATGTAAGAGAGTGTGAATATGTGTTGAATGAGATGTATGGACTCATGAAAGATATAGGTAGATCCTAAAGAAAAATTGAATGAAACAAATAATACTAGATAATAGGTCTTGAAATAGAATTACATGAAACCAAGAATGATAGTTGACATTGGAGATAGATTGAACAAATTCAATGCATGAGTCACTGAATGTAGGTGTCAGAGCTTGGTTGAGTAGAGTATGAAAAATACCTTTGCATCATTTGGTATCAAAGAATCAACAAGTTCATGGGAAGATAAAGAAATTTATAAATTATAACAAGGTACATGTATTGTTTTGTTTTTAATTGAGTTTTTGATATGATCATGAGATAGAGTTAAGTTATGAGTGAAAGTGAAAAGTTTTGAAGAGTGGTAGGCATCTCTAAAGCTAGTGAGGCTTGTGAATAAGTGAGAGAGATTTTGTATATCTCAAGAGTGAGCTTTAGGAGTGATAAGAGAGTCCTAGTGAAAGGACAAGAGAAGAGATAAACCAAGAGTGAGGTCATAGAGAGAGAGACCCAAGTGAGAGGTCATGAGGTGGAATGTAAAGGAGGCTTGTCAAAGAGGCATAGGTCTAGATGAGACCAAAAAATTGAGAGGCATCTTAGATAAGATGAGGAAAGATAAAATATGGAAAGGTTGATAAGAGATACCACAAGGAGAAGTGGTGCATAAAGACACCAAGAAGAGGATATAAATGGAGAAAGAGATGACTAACGTAAGACAATAGTTGGATTAGTTGTTGGTTATAATGGATCAATTGAAGTAAAGTGAGAACCCATGTTGTGGATGGGTCATGAGAAGGAAGCAAATAAAGTTTCCTATTAGTTTATAAGTCAAGATAAGGCAAGTGAAATCCATGAGAGAGGAAAGAAAGCATAAAAGGTTGATATGCAAATAACTTAAGAGAGAAATGATGAGGTATAAGATGAGAGAACAACCAAGTGAAGAAAGGAAAGAATTTGAATATCACCTTGAGGTGGATGAGGTGAGTTTGAGTAAAGAGAAATAAGATAGTTTCAACTAACCAGATGAAGGGAAGGACAAAGAAGAGGTGGATTAGCTTGAAGGCCTCATTGAAGGATTAGGAAGAGAAGTACAATCCTATGAAGAAGGTATGAAAACTAAATGCAAGTTTGTTTATGTGAGTGGTGATCATTTGGAGGCAGAAGTGGCAGCCTTAGAGAGAGAAATACATGGTGAGCTGATGGATGATGAAGAGAAGGTAGTTACAGTAGATTAGAGTCACATGGTGAAGGACAGAAGATAGCAGGAGGAAGCATTAGTTATAGTAGTGCAAGAGAATAAAGCAATTGGGCATGAAATTGTCAATGTTATTATCGAAATCATGGTGATGATAACAAGGTAAGATGAAATTATAAGTATAACAACAATTTTTTGGGGCATGATCAGTCCACATGATAGAGGTAAAGGAGCAAGAGAGAGTGCACATTAAGTGCAATATGGTTCAAGCAAGCGGTGCAAGTAAAGAGGAAGAATGATGTATGATAGAGGAAATCATGATAATAAAGAGAATTAGATGAAGCATGAAGGATAAATAGTAGATTAGGATGATCTAAGAGAGATAAATTGGAAGATACAAAATAAGCATGCAATAGTTCATTAGAGTTCCATTTCTTTCTTCCCTAGAAGTATGATGTAGGGGCACCAAGAAATTTGTATAAATTTGACCAAATTAAAATATCTTAGGTCTTGTAGCAGGAATTAGAGTGAAATTGAGTCTTTAAAATTCTTTAGGTAACTTAGTGTTGGGTGTTCTTGGCTTGGGATAGTTTCCTACCAAAACCCCATTTCAAATATTTAAATTTGTGTAAGTGTAATTAGGAGTCTTTTGAGAAATTTCAAGTAATGTTATGTAATAAAATGTTGGTGTAAGTTCCTAAGTGAGTCTAGGTGGGTCAAGATAAGTATTTTCACATACATATCATAAGGTAGATGATTTGGACTAAGGTCATTGGATGTGACTAACATGTGAATTTAGTTACCAAGAAAGTTAGTTGTCTAGGAGGTGGTTTATTATGTGTTTATAACTAATTTTTTGTTGTGTAATAGGTGATATATTCATAAAAGAGTTATTAGGTATTAAAAATTTGGTTAGAATGTTATAAGCGATAGGGGTATGGAGGATAACCAGGATACATGAGAATATAATGTAAACACCTCTGTAATCTATCTATGCGATAGAGTAGTTAATGTATATATACATGAGTCAATAACAATTGAATAAGTTGAAGACATACCTCTACTCTCTATGTTGGTATTGTTTTTGGATGCAAATAGATTTATTTAATCCCTTAAAAGCTTTTAGATAGTGGTGTGTTATATATAAAGTTGAGTATTACAGATTTGTGTCAACATTATGTATTGACTGTGAGGGATCCATAATCAAGAACCTTGTCAATAACATGGAAAAGAATTGGAGTATGATCCCAAGTATTATCATATTATAAGTTATTCATATATAAAACCTTGTATTTATTTATAATATAGACAATGATTCAAGTTATCAGACCTTGAGTATCCTATTTAACAAACACAGTCAAGAAACCTTGTATTAAAGATTGAACCATGAAGGAAATGTAATTGATTATGATGTTAAGACAAATTATAATGAAAAAATTATGGAGGAGAGATTAGATCATCAAGAACTTTTGGTAAGGAAAATATACAATGTGAACCCTGTATTCCCATATACAGGTAGATTGTGTGTACAAAAAATTGAGGAATAAGGATTTGAATGTGGGTACAAGTCATTAAAGATAACAAAGGATTGAGGAAGTTGTGTATATACCTTAAAATTTTTAGATAAGTCTTTGAAATTATTGGTAAGAAATAAAATTCATTTTAACCAAAGATAAACCCTCTCAAGTTTACACAATATAAGAAAATTCCTACAAAGTTATAATAAACTGAGTTTTGAGTGAGTCTAATCATTGTTAAAGACATGAAATAGATTGAGAAAGATGTCTAGGTGTGTGAAAAACCTTATAACATTATTTGGAAATTTTAAAAGTATCAAATTCCATTTTAAAATCATTTTAAGCACTCTTGGGCCTGTCATAGTCTTGAAAACCGTAGGTTAGGGATAGAAAGACAAAATATGGAATAACTCACATTTCCACTAATGAAAGTGAGTAAATTTTTTTATTCTAAAGTATTTTAACATGACAGAATATTTTTGAGGATTTGGAGTGGTATGATCATTATTCATACCTTTACAATTGACTATGTGTGGAGTTAAGAGGCCTAATTAGGCCTGGGTAGTTGAGAGTTAAGGCATCTAGAGGAAGAGTTGAAGCTTAAAACTTAATGGTGACCTAGAAGATAATAAAATGTGTTAGGATAAGTGTTTATTTTTTCAAAATTAAAAAGTGATTGTCTATACAAGTAAAAAAATAATAAAAAAGTCTGCAAGAAGAATGCACGAGTGAACATAGTTATAACAAGGAACTTGAGGAAAGGATGAGGGTTTGAATTAGAATCCAAGTAGTCAGATAAGTCTAAGTAATATTTTTAATGGTGTAGACACTATAAATCCATGCACTATGGTTCTAGATGTTGTACTGACCCTTAGGACACCCCTTGACCCTGAGACCATTTTATAACCTTTCAACCACTAGGATTTTACCTTTAACTTCTTAATCATCGATGGTTTGAACCCAATTGTTGATGGTCACCCAACCATCAATGGTTACATAATTGCTAATGGTTAGCCTCAACTGTCAATGGTTGACCTTTAACTACCCTAGGAACTAACTACCTCTCAACTACAACTTGATTTTTTATTTTTAGCTATTTCATCTATGTGCATAATCAATGCATGTTAATGATAAAATTAAATAGCTTGTTGAACCTATTGTTTGAGCTTCTTGTTTCACCTCTCCCTTCCTTATATATAAAAAGAGGAAGAAGAGGTGAAAGATGATCGATAATTATCAAAGCTTCTTATATTATTTCTTAGCAAATCCATTAAAGATTCTAGTGAACCATTAACCAGGTTAGAGATCCTAAGTGCCATTGCAACCCATCAATATCTAAGGTATTTTCACTTTGTCAAAATTTCTCTAGGCTCCATAACAAGATTTTAGCCAACCTCAACATTCTTTAGGCAACAAAAGCTAAGTATCTATTTATTTATTAGAATTCAGTAATTAGCTTTAGTCCTTTATTTCTCTTCCATTCTCCTTTATTATGTTGGAGTTCTTGATACTTCTTCTCTTTCCCAAGACTACCCACAACCTCTTTCAATCATCCAAACACCAAACCCCTAAACTAGACACCCTTGAATATTCCCTTTTGTATCGCAACCAATAACCAACCTAAACCCACCTTCTTGAATCACTCAACAACCCTCCCAACCAAACCTACCTTTACCTAAGCCAAATCTGACAATAACCATTGATGGTCACTTAACCATCGATGGTTTACCACCAAGCACTGATGGTCACCCAACCACTAATGGTTCCCTAACCGTTGCTAGTCTTACCTAACTAGCGATGGTCACTATGTGTCAATTTCCAACAAGCAAATTCCACCTATTAGACCCTGACCAAATCCCACTTTTTGAGTCCCTCCCTGATCACATATGATCACCCTATTTTTTGAACCATGTCTAATTTATTTAGCATTAATATTGATTTATTTATTTTTATGAGTCAAATTCATCTCTTTTCAAGCACTTTTTGTATTTAATTTTACTATATTTTTTTATATATGCAAGTAATTTATATTGCATTTCAAAACTTAATTATTCAAAAGTGTAGATTGATAGCCTCCTAAGAAGCAAGTGTTTCTTAGAGGATCTAGCTCATGCTAGGGAATCCACCTAACTACCCAACTAATCTACAATTTATTTAGTGCTTTCTTATCTACAAGTCATTCCTCCCTAGATAAAGAGGAGTCTCCACAATTATCTAGATCAATGTATGTATAACATATCATGTTTATTTACCACACCCTCGAGTTTTCTCTCTCTTTATTCTAATAAAATAAATGAAATTTTACTGAAACATTTTGACACACTTGGTGGGACCTAGTTGCATATAGGTTCTTTTTATTCTATTTTCTGCTCATACAATGAAATAAATTTTTTATTTTGGGCTTAAAATCAATCTTCATACATTATTTTCCTGCATATTTAGCTAACATAGTTTAATTAAATCAAGTAAATTAACCATAGCTTCACTCTTGTCACACACACAAGACTAAACCACTTACACCTAATAAAAAATAAAAACACTTTACATAAGGCCCGACTGGGATTTCATCACCTAGTGGTCACCTTTCCCTAGCTATCCCACTTGGATTTCATCACTAAAGAGAGAACCAATTGAGTTATCTGGCTGAGTATAATCTTTGGTAATCGGTATATCTTGGCTAAGAACTTGACACCCTTATTATTGTGGTGTGTGAATTAAGGGGGTAGGCCCAACTATCAAGAGATGTACTAATTTTCAACACAAATCCCTTTGAGAGCATAAACTACCTAAAACCAACCATGGATTTATTATCTAGTACCCATTCTACAAATCAAAGTTGAGTCACACAATTCTTAAAAATTAAGGCATAAGACATAAGAGAGACTAAAAATAACCTTAGGATTTAACGTGTTTTAGTGTGTGTTTCATTTCCTTGATTTTTCTTGTCTTCTCTTTGTTTGAGTTGTGAGTTTTCTTGTCTTTCTTTTTCCTTATTTACATGGTTTTAACTCAAAAAATTGAAGAAGTTAAGAAAATAAAGATCCACCTCTATTTCATTCATTCTCCTCTACTTCATCTATAAAGTACATCTCAAATGCAAAGAGTTCTCCCCATCCTTCTAGAAGTCCTATCTTCCCTCAAACATTTTCTTAAATGGATACAAACTTCACCACCTCATATATAATAATCGTATGGCCTTTCAACATTATCTTAGCACCATGTCTCACCCTACCCCTATTTCAATTCTACCTATGGATCCACCTTATGGCATGCCATCCTAGCATGTGGGTGACACCTCTATTTCCACTATCTCCACCCAACCACTAGTCACTCATGTATCTTTCTCTATCGATAATCCCTATAATACCACTATGAAAAACCAACCCATCTAACCTACCAACATTCAAATTCCATCTAACCCAAATGACAACTCTTCTACCTTAGGGGTAACCCAACATTTAACCACCTATACTCCACTTATCATTTGATTACCCACTACTTGCATTGCCACCCTTCCTCTTGTTATCTCCAACCCACTAACCACCACTCCATTCCAAATCTTGGTGATGTCCATACCTTCCACCCATCAATATCAAAGTTACCATATATCCTCTACCTATAAACCCAACCATGCCTCCAAATTAACCTATGTTAATCCCTCAACACATGCCCATTGTACCAAATTTCAGCTACATCCCTAACTCGTAAGGGTATTTACCTCTACCTACTACCCAATTACTTGCATCCACTTACCCATATATAACATCTACCCAACCACCCATCTTCATGTATTCATAATTGGATTCATCTCAACCATCCATACACAAATACTAATATGTGACAGCCTCACAACCTTCCACAAGTTATCCATATTTTACCCAACCTCATCAAAATATACCTTACAACTTTGGAGGTGTATAACCCCAAGTTGATCTAGTAAATATGTTAATAAACAAGATGACTACTTTGGATTCATATATTTTTGGATCCCATAACCTCTTATTTTATGACCAAATCTTTAATGAACCAATTCATCCATCCATCCCCATTCGACCCTATCCTCCTCAATGGGAACTTCCCAAATTTAAAAAATTTCAAATCAAGGAAGACCCTCAACAACATCTGAGAGCATTTAGGAATTATTTCTATTTGATTGCCTACAATGATTCTTTCCTTATTCATACCTTTCCCATATATTTATCTGGTCTGGCACTGGACTGGTACAGTGTTATTATAAATCATTCTCTCTTTTCTTTTGCCTAGCTAGTTCAAACCTTCTTAGATCACTTCTCTATAAACATCTCTAAGAATGTTTCTATCACTAATCTATACTTGATTTTATAATTTGATTATGAGTCCATTGATGACTTCATATCCCATTGGAGAATATTGATAAATCAAATCTCTTTCTCTCTACCCTAACTCGAGCTAATTGAATTTTTCACTCAGGTGTGTACTAAACACATATCTACATTACAGGTGGAGAAGTTTCAAGAACTTCAATGAGGATTTCACCATGGCATGGAAAATATAAAATAGAGCCATTGATGAAGGGAAGTTAAAACTAATAAATAATAATTCCACCTTCAAATAAAATGAAGCTTCCTCCTCCAAGCCTAAAAACAAACCAACACTAGTACCAAAAACAAGGGAACCACAAACATGGTTGTCCTTAAAATGACTCCACCAGTTTTTAACTAGCCTAAATCTTCAAATTCCTCCAATAAAAACACTAAGAACCAAAACCACAACACCAAAAAGATTTACTATGCTAGGAGAGTCATATGATTCAGTTTTGGAGAAGTTATTGAAAGCTAATGTCATCTAGCTTCCTCTAATCAAACCTCCATAATAATTCCATTTATATCATCTTTTACCTAGTTAGTATAAGGATAATGAATTTTGTGCCTTTCATCATGTCATTAGGAATGATGTTATTAGGTGTAATACCTTCAATAACATCATCTAAACTATCATTGACAAGGGGGAAATTATGTTTGATAACCCCAGTGCACCCCCAAACTAATCACTTGACATATTTAGATGACCATTTCCTAACCATGATCCTTCTACAAGCAACAAAAATAAAAAATAAAAATTATCTCATAACCATGAGGCCCATACTATCAATATGGTTCTTGGTAAGCTCATTGCTAAAGAACCCATTACCCAAACCACTTCTTTTTCTCCTCCACATATTGAAGTAGTGGACTCTCCAACCTATAATTTGATATACACACTAGAGGAGGAAACCATTACCACTCTACCTTTATCCTCCATCATATAACAATCCACTCTTCTTTTAGAGAGGATTCATAAAGAAGAAACCACCTTGCCTACACTTCCCATAGAGGAATCACCTTCCCAGATGTTAGAACTTTTTAATGAATAAAAGTACAAGGTAATCACTCCCATCTCTAACTTATGGGCTTATCCTTTGAGTCCACTACTGAAATAACCAGACCCTATATAAACCTTTCTCTAGACTAGTTCAAAACTTGGAATTCCTATCCTAGCCTAACTTGGATCGAGCCACCTTTTGGCAATAACTTGGGCTCCCTTATATAACCAAGAAAGAGACTTATTTGTCAGAATAACCTACCATTTCCACTATCAAATCCACTATCATCACAACCAAACCATTGAAAAATTATACCAACCAAACCATAGTCAAACCATCCCAACCAAACCCACCTAGAATATCCAAGTTATATCTTACCATTCCAACTAAGCCCACCAAAAGTATTGGCATGCTTCCTACCGAAAACCTTAATCACCCATTAGTAAATTTGGATTTAAGCCCAAAAATATCACAAAAGAAACCCCAAACTAAATCAACAAAGAAGGTAAAACCACCTAAGATCCAAAAAACTAAAACTTTACCTCCCCTCTCTATCTTGCCTTCTATTTTGGGACCTCATCCCTCTACCTTAATTGGGAAACCAACCATCCCAAATAAAACCCAAATCCAACCACCACTTTTGGTTACACCATCACTCTTACTTTCATCCACACCGATTTTCACAAACCATTCATAACCAAACAAAATACCTCTCAAACATATATCTCACAACCTTCTAAATCCAAGAAATCTACACTAAAACTAGCTACCAAGAACACTCCCTCATCCAAAGCTCCTACCACCAATCCTACTCCTAAAAAGTCTTCAAACTCAACTACCAAACATAAGACCTTTACTCCCTTGCCACCTTTGTTGGATTCTTACTCAACCATTTTTCAAAGGTTATTTCAAGCCTCTTATTTAACCTTACCACCTATCAAACCATTTGACCCACATAGTCGAAAACCTTCCTAGTATAATGATATCCTAGTATGTGTTTTCAAACAAGTTTTCACTTTTCACATTCAAAAGGAAATGAGAAACTAAGATAAAGTGGTCAAGGTTTTGTACGTACTCGAATGAAGTCTTGCGCACCAGATCTGGATGATAGAAGGAACTCCTCTTTGGTTGTGGAGGATGACACCTATAGGAGAAAGAGACTCAAACACAAAAGTTGTTAGATGGCTAGAAAGTGGACTACCAAGCAAAAGCTTGGTCTTAGAAGTGCAAAGACTTCTTGGAGGATGACAGTCCACTGATAAAAGGCAGAATATAGTCAAAAATAGAAATGATAAAGACTGAATAAAAGAAATGAAAGCAAATGTGTACCTATTTGCAGCAATCTATTTTCCACAGTCACTGACATCGGTGGTTCTATTGGCATCGATCAAGGAAAGTCACCGACATCAGTTAGTCTATCGACATCAGTAGGGGCAATGGTCGAGGTCGGTCGGGGCAATGGCCTGGGACAAATTTCAAGTCTGGTTTATAATCCACAAAATGGTCTGAGAGTCTGTTTGGAGGTCAGAGACCCTATTTGGAGGTCAGAGGGCCTTTTTGGAGGTTTGTGCAGGGCTGTAAGGTAGAAAGTATGGTCTAAATAGGGGACCAGAGAGAGGATAGGGTGACAGGGAGACAGGGATTAGGGAAGGCCTTCTAGCCTCTCAGGGAAGAGTAGGTTGGGTCTGAGTAGTAGGCTGAATGACAGATGAATTCCAAATAAAAATTGAAATGGAAAACAAAGAAATAATTACCTCCTACTTGTTAAAGGAGTGAAGAAGCCCTATTGCTGATGCTATTAATAGACTTGTAATGCCTTTAATCCCATAGTCTAGAGCTATTTCTGTAGAGTACTTATAGCTTGTGATGTTTACTGTGTAAAAGGGAGAGAGAGAAAGGTCAGATGCAAAGATGCAAGAGAGTTCACATTCACACGAGGGTAGAACAAAGGAAAAAATGTAGTTTTAAAGGTAACCAATGCTGGCAGAACTACCAACATCAGCCATAGACTAACTGATGTTAGCGGTCGAAGAATGGAGATAGAGGCTAATTTTAGCCTTTCACCCATTCTTACAAGCTGCCAAGGTCAAATGTCATGGGAAAACGGTTGAGAGGGGCTTAAATGAGCGCGAGAGGAAGGGTTAAGATGGGATTTAGGTCATTAAGGCTTGGCATGGGGTGAGGGGATCCAAGGAGAGGAATCTGAGGTGGCATGAGGTGGCATGGGTGAAGTGGCAAGGGGGGCAATTAAATTAAAATATTTGATTATTTTAATTTAATAATTGAGTGGGCTAGGATTTGTGTTAGGAGGTGGACCAAGGGGACCAAGGGGGGAGGACGACCGAGGGGTAAACACAATTTTGGTGTCTACATTTGCCCTTTTTTGTCTTGTTAGTTGTTCTTGACGAACTGCAAGACAAAAATAGGAGTTGGTTGCCCCAGATGTGGGATGAGGTGTTCCCCCCTCAAAGCAGGAGTCGAGGGAAGGGAACCTGAGATCGAGTGTCGATTTAACAGAGAGATGGATAAAGAGGGTGAAGATTGAGTGTGATTGCTGCAAGGAGTGGGATTGCACATATACCACACCACGTGATAGGTAGGTCAAATTGTCATGGTCAAGGGTCGAGAACTGCCAAAATTGAAATAACTAGGCCCTAGCATTTAGTCATAGCTGATTGGGTTATCTGATCTAGGCTATAGCTCCAAAGGGTCATCATGCTCTAGGTATCTCGAGTTCAAGAAGTGCTCCTAAAAAACATGAAAAAAGTCACAAGCAGTAGGGATCAACTTGCTCGCAATCTAATACTTGTGAGGGTCTAGACAATTGGCTGACTAGTCACGAGGTAGCAAAGGCAATCAAAATAACCAAGGCAGAGTTGTCTCAAAAGTGGTCATGGTCAGGGGAGATAAGTGGAGGTAAAAATGATCTCAAGTGTGCCTTAGGAGGCTAAGATGACTTCTACTGGGAAAGTTGACTGATTGGGGGCATGATTTTGGTCAGAGTGAAGAATTTGGAGGCTTGAAAGCTGCCCACATCAGTGATACAACTGATGTTGGTGGCCCAAAGGGACTAACGGTGGTAGAAATTGGCCAACATTGGTGGCCTAGGGCACGCCAATGCTGACATCGGTGGCCTACCAAATCTGACAAAACTAGATTGGTGGCCCACCAAAAGTCATTTGTGATTTTTTGACTAAGAGAGAAAAAAAAGAGCTCTGGAGTTTAGTGTGTGATAGTGACTGATTGTTGACTGATTAGCATTGCGAGGTGGCAGAGAATGATTGGTGGAGAGAGGGAGAAGATTGGAGCTACATTAGAGGTTACAGAGGTATCTATGGGCCAGCAGGAGCTTGAGAGAGAGAGTGACGTAGAGGCGATGGCAGAGGGTAGTAGAGGACCTGTGGGAGGTCCACCACCAGCGACACCCATTGTGCCACCACGCTGACACTGACGAGATGAGGTAGGAGGCACATTGGAGTGGTTTTGGTTGATTTAATTTGGTTTTATTTGTTTTGAAATTTTTGTTATTTTAGCTAGAAATTGAGGGGGAAGGGTAGTTAAGAGGGTGGGTAGGGGGCTTAAGATAGGTGAGAAACAAGTTAGAGGGATTTTGGGGGGATAAAGGGGGAAGAATGGGGAAGCCCTAATTTTTAGGGCTCACCTCATTTGGCCCTAGGGCCAAACCAGTCATTGATGTCGGTGGGTTCACCAGCATTGACTGACCAGTGACTGGCATCGGTCACTCACCTACCGATGTCGATCACCAAGTGATCGACATCAGTTAGGTGAGTGCCATCACTGGCACGTTAACTGATGTTGATGGCTACCTGGTCAAAAAGAGTGATGAAAAATGGTCAAGTTGAAGGGTCAAAGCTATGCTAAGGGATTTTTGGGGGTTGAGATAGGCATAAACAGTTAGGTAGATTGGTCAAATAGGAAGAGTAGGGAAAGTGGTAGTCATTGGTTAACATGAGCTTGGTTCTGGGTGGATGTAGGTGAGGTAGACATTGATGTTGTGGGATCACCTCACGACCTTATTGACACAGATGTGTAGAGGCATGACCATCGAGGAGTGGACCCACATGATGGCAGTGGGACTAGGTGAGCTGTAGCACTATTGCAGAGTGGTGAGAGATGTGAGCCTGATGGTGGTGTTGATCGAGCGATGGGATCATTCCACTAACAACTTCCACCTGCCCATAGGAGAGATGATGGTCATGGTCAAGGATGTGTGTTTCTATGCAAAATTGATTTCTACATTCAAAGAAGAAATAAGAAACTAAAAGAAATGGTCAAGGCTAGAAGATACCTGATAAAGTCATGCGCACCGAAATCAGACGTTGGAAGATTCTCCTCTTTGGTTGTGGAGGAATGACACCTGCAAAGAAAAGAGACTGAAACACGAAAAAACGTTAGTCAAAGATATGGTGGGCTGTCAGGCGAATGCCCAATCCCGAAAGTATGAAGACTTCCTAGAAGGATATCAACCCACTGATAAAAAAGCAGAATATTGAACTAAAGTAGATAAAATGGAAGATAAAATGACAAAAATAAAGGACAAAAAATAAAATGCATACCTGATAATGAAGTAAAATGTTCTGTGTAGTCACCGATGTCGATCTCTGTGGTGCCGGCATCGGTTAGGGAAAGTGCCGACGTCGGTTAAAGTGCCGGCGTCGGTCGGGATAGTGACCGGCGTCGGTCAGGGCAAGTTCTGGACAGAGTCTGGACGAGTTGCAGAAGGTCTGGGAGAATCGAGATAGGGTCTGGTCAAGGTCGGGACAGGGTCTGGACAGGGTCGGGATAGGGTCTTGACAGGGTCTAATCAAGGTAATGTCGAGTCTGGACAGGGTCTGGGGGTTTTGGTTGAGTCTGGACAGAGTTATAGACTGGGATGGTGGGCAGAGATGTAAGGAAGGGACTCAAGGCTCAAGTCTATGGTCTAAAGATCCGAGATGATAGAAATAGAAACAACAAACAAATAATAACCAGTGAGAAATAAAACAAATAGAGTAAATACTTACCTGCCAGAAGACATGATAAAAGTCATGATTGAAGTTGTTGAAGCGTTGTCGTAAGTTGATCGAAGCGAATGCAAATTGGTTGAATGCTGGAGTTGATTGATCACCAGAGTTTTTGTGAATGTTCGAGTTCGGGGGTCGATTGATTGATTGATTAGTTGATCAGCCTTCGGGATTGACCGGCAGACACTGATGAAGGTGAGGGACGGTTCGAGAGACAGTTTGATAACCGTTCAGAAAACTGATTGGGAACTGAATGATAACTGATAACGGATAACGGGAAGGTGACCGACATCGACAGGATTGCCGACGTCAGCCGATAAGTGACAGACATCGGCGACATCGGTTGGGTAACGACCGTCGTCGGCAGATGCACAATGGGGATAGATTCTAGCTTTAGCTCCGTGCTCATTATTACATGCTGCCAAGGTCAAGGCTAGTGGAAAAAGTGATCGACAAGGGTTGAATAGGAGAAGAAGAATAAAACGGGGGGATGAGCAGGGGAGTCGACACGATTTCGGTGTCTACATTTGCCCCTTTTTTTCTTGTTGGTTGTTTTGGATGAATTGCAAGACAAAAATAGGAAGCGAATTGCCCCGATTATGGATGAGGTATTCCCCCTCAAAGCAGGAGTCGAGGGAAGGGAACCGGGAATTGGGTGCTGATTTGACAAAGAGTGGATAAAAAAGGGGTGAGGGTGAACGCTACAAAAGGTGTGATTGCGTGCATACCACTGCACAAGATGGTTAGGTCAAAGTGTCACAGGTCAAGGGTCGAGGAGTGCCAAAATTGAAGTAATCAGGCCCCAGCATTTAGTCGTCTGCTGATCGGATTACTCAATCTAAGCTAAAGCTCCAAATAGGTCATCGTGTTCCAGGTATCCCAGGCTCAGGAAGTGCTCCTAGAAACACGAAAAAGTCACAAGTAGTGCGGATCAACCGGCGTGCGATCCTATACTTGTGAGGGTCCAAAAAGGTCTGTGCACAATTCTGCTAACCAGTCATGAGGTAGCATACATGCAAAAACAACCAAGGCAACAGTGTCTTGGAAGTGGTCGAGGTCAGAGGAGATAGGCATGATCTCCAATGGTTAATGGTCAAGGGGATGGATGGATGAAAAGATGTGGCTAAGCTAACCCCAAAAGACAGTCGTGTCATCTGAGTGCTGCCTACATAGCCCTTGTATGAAGGGCCTCAGGCCAATGTAGTTCAGACAAAGGGTCCGAGTAGTAGATAGGTGGTCAAAATGGTTGATAGATTGGTCTTGGTTATGATGAAATGATGAGGGGAAGAGATGTTGCAGCCTTTTCCAAATGGTGTATTTTGCAACATTGGTCGAGAGGTCTTTCATCCCTAGCAATATTCCATATTTGTGATGGATGTATGCTAAAAATGAATTGAGGTCTATTTATGCTTCAGCAAGTATTGGTTTATGCTGAACATAAATTGCGGCGAGTCGATAGTTTCCATGTGTATTGGTGTCCATAGAAACTAGGGTGAATAGGTTATGGGAGTGGTCTGAAAAGAGAGTTGAGGTGAGTTGATTGACAAGTGATGAAGGTGAATGTGACCAAAGTGCAGAAGAAGTGAAAAGCATATTGCTCTTTCATTGACAAGGACCAAAAAGATAGCATAGATAGGGGTTATGAGAACCAAGAGCCCCATTCATGCGTGACGTCGTTGACCATAGTTATGTTAGAGCGGTAATCGAATCACTTTGACATTAAAGTGAGCTCGAAGTCCCTTGAGCAGGTGATAGGAGGAGGAAAGAGGGTAACCCGTTTTAAGAGCAGAGATAACTATGCCCCTTTTTATAGGAGACCCTGAGACAACTATAAGTCAAGTCCATGACTCTTTCATTTTATTTTATTTTTTTTATTTTTTTTTTAGGTGCAGACTGATCAATGCGGGAAGTCCACAAAAAGATGTTGTTTGCTTGGTGGTTAGTTGTGAAGCTGATCAATGCGGGAAGCTTCTAAAATAGTGCTGTTTATTGCCAGATTAGTCATAGCCATCCTTCAAGGGAGTGGTCTAGATTTTTGTTTAATATAAAGGCTTTTGAATAGCTGTCCTTCGAGGGAGCAGTCTATTAATTACAGCAATAATAGTACAGCTGTCCTTCGAGGGAGCAGTCTGCTTTTTGATTTTGATATTGATATAGTGACCATGGATATTGTGACATCTTGATTTTTTTGACAAAAATGTGAGTCGTGGACAAGATTATAGAAGGTCAAGGGCTCCCTTTTATGAGGACAAAAGCATCCATACAGCATAAAAGGGTTATAGGATTTGTTAAGAGGAATAGGGTTGAAAGGAAGTAGGATTAAGAGGACGGGGATTGCTCAAGGGACGAGCTCAAGTTAAGTGTCAAGTGGACGAATACTCGACTAGCAGTAGAATGGTCACAGATGCAATGCATTAAGAGGTTCAGGTTCTAGGCGTCCATCAAGAGAAGACAGACGATAAGTCCCTGATCCATACTTGTGCGTGATAATAAAAGGTCTGAGCCAATTAGGAGCAAACTTGCCTTGTTTACTTCACTCCATATTGGTCACGTGTTGATTCTCTTTGAGGACGAGGTCTCCGATGTTGAAATCTCATTCTCGTAGATTTTTGTCATAGGTGCGCTTGATGCGATGTTGATAGACATGGAGATGATTAAGGGCAGCAAGACGGCATTCGTCAAGTAACTCAAGTTGAGCTAAGCGATCTTGATGAAAGTCATTGTTAGAAAGAATATCATGTAGATAAATGTAGAGAGACGGGATCTGTACTTCAAGAGGTAAGACAGCCTCTATTCTGTACACGAGAGAAAAAGGGGTAGCACCCATAGAGGTTCAGATGCTAGTGTGGTAAGCCCATAAAGTGAAGGGAATGTGAATGTGCCAATCCCTGCCTGTATCACTGACCACTTTCATGAGAATTTTGGTGAGAATTTTGTTGGAAGCCTCGGCCTGCCCATTTGCTTGTGGGTAGTAAGGTGAAGAAAAACTGAGTTTGATGCCGAATGAGTCGCATAGTGTTTGGACAGTTTTGTTTTTAAAGGACTTGCCGTTATCGGTGATGATTTTATGAGGGACACCGAAATGATAGATGATATGGGTGGTGATGAAGTCGATGATCTTGTCGGCTTTAGTGGAGATGAGAGGAATGGCTTCCACCCACTTGGTGAAATATTCAGTGGTTGTGATGATGGATTGATGACAAAGAGACGAATGAGGGTTAACCTCACCGATGAAATCTAAACCCCACTGAGAAAAAGGCCAAAAATCTTGAGCAATTTTTAAGGCGTGACTAGGAAGATGACGCAAGTTAGAGTGCTGCTGACACTTGATGCAACGCCGAACATAGTCGCTACAGTCGTGATGAAGGGTAGGCCAATAATAGCCCAAACGAAGGATGCGTTTGGCAACTGAATTCCCACTGAAATGTCTGCCATAAATCCCATCGTGGACTTGTTGAATGGCTTGAGATGCTTCAGTGGAGGTGAGACACTGAAGAAGGAGGCTGTCGAAGCCTCACTTATAGAGAAGACCCCCTAGCATGGTATAGCGAGCGGTACGCTTGATAAAAGCTCGTCGTGCATTACTAGAGAGGTTGGGAGGAATGACAGACATAGATAAGAAGTCTACAAGTTGCTTATACCAAGCATCTTGTGGGCTAGGGTCTATAGTGTTGACATGATGAATGTGAGAAGAGATATATGAAGGCAACGGCACACGATGCACCGTGACAAAAAGTCTGGATGCAGATGAGGAAGATGGGATATGTGAAGCGAGAGAAGCCATGGTGTCAACAAACTTATTCGTGGATCGAGGAATAGTCTGCAGGAGGAAATGGTCGAAAGATGCAAGGAGAATGTCAGCACGGTTTTTGTACCTTTGTAAAATTTCATTTTTATAGAAGTATGAACCGTTGACCTGATTGACGACGAGCTGCGAGTCACCGAAGATGTTAATGGACTTGATGCTGAGAGAGAGGGCGGTCTAAAGTCCCAAAATTAAGGCCTCGTATTCGGCCATATTATCGGTACAATCAAAGTCGAGTTTAAAAGACAAAGGCATGGGCTCCCCTTCGAGTGGGATGAGAATAACCCCAGCACCCCCACCTAGTTGACATTTGGAACCGTCAAAGAACATAGTCATCTGATAGGTGGTGTCGTCGGAGGAAAGCGCAGTGATAGACTCATCAGGGAATTCACACTGTGAAGGTTGATTGTCAGGAAGAGGGGCATCTGCTAGTTGATCAGCGATGGTTTGCCCCTTGATAGTTTTTTGCTGGATGAATTCGAGATCAAACTCAGCAAGCAGCATGAGCCACCGAGCCATACATTGATTCTGATATGGCTTGGAGTGCATGTACTTGAGAGGGTCGGTGTGGGTGATGACAAAGGTTTTGTGACTAAGAAGATAGTGGCGAAGCTTAGTAGCAGCAAAGACTAATGCCAAACAGAGTTTCTCGATATGGTTATACCGAGTTTCATAGTCGACCAGTGTTCGATTGATATAATAGACTGCTTGCTCACGGTGATGCTCGTCTCGGTGCACGATCATGGCACCTAACGAATGATGAGTGGCTGAGATATAAAGGTAGAAGGGTTGGTCATCTTTAGGTGGAATGAGGATTGGTGGAGAGACCAGATAGCGTTTTAGGGCTTCAAAAGCCTCTTGACAGTTCTTATCCCATGTAAAAGAGACGTCCTTCTTAAGGAGATGATGAAAAGGTTGGCAGCGGTTAGAAAGTTGCGAGATGAAACGACGAATGGACTGGAGCTTGCCTTGCAAACTGCGAAGCTGCTTGAGATTGGTTGGGGGAGGCATTTCGAGGATAGCACGAATCTTGGTGGGATCTATCTCGATGCCACGGAAGGAAATGATGAAGCCGAGAAGCTTACCAGAGAGGACTCCAAAGACACATTTCTTAGGGTTAAGATGAACATTGTACTGAAGAAGATGAGAAAAGATGATTTTGAGAATGGTTAGATGGTCACGGCGAAGCTTGGACTTGCCGAGTAGGTCATCCACATAGTCCTCCATGATTTTGTGAAGGAGATCATGGAAAATGTAGGTCATGGCACGCTGATAAGTGGTGCCTGTGTTTTTCAAGCCGAAAGGCATGACTCGATAGCAGAAAGTCCCCCATGAGGTAATGAAAGTAGTCTTGTGCTGATCTTTCAGAGCAATCAGGATTTGATTGTATCCTGAAAACCTGTCCATAAGAGATAGCATCTCATGGCCGGTCGTAAGATCAACAAGCTGGTCAATGTTAGGAAGAGGAAAGTCATCTTTAGAACATGCTAAGTTAAGGTCACGATAGTCTGTGCAGATCCGAATCCCCCCAGTTGCCTTGGTGATTGGGACGATGTTAGAGACCCACTGTGGATAATTGATGGGCTGGATGAAGGAGACAGAAAGGAGACGTTGAAGCTCCTCTTTGACAAGGAGGGAAACGCGAGGATTCATCTTTCAAAGCTTTTGCCTAACAGGCTTAGCCTCTGGTTTGGTGACAATGTTATGGGTAGCAATGGTGGGGTCGATGCCAGGCATGTCGCTGTAAGTCCAGGCAAAGGCCTTGCTATGGTCTGAGAGGAACTGGGTGTAGTCAAGCTGCTCTTGGGCATCTAAAGATTGGCCAATATTCAAGACATGAGGAACATCGAAAGAAGGAAGGTTGATGTCAATGGTTGATTCATTTAACATAACCTAGGTCTCAGAAGGGAGGGAGCGCTGGATGAAAGAATCGTCAGCGCCCATGTAAGAAAGAATGGCGTCATCGTCAACGCAGTGAATAGTGTGAATAGTTGCTGACTCATCTTCGATCATGCTAGGAAAAATGAGAGGGAGAGAATTAGACACCCCATTGAGCTAATAAGTCAAGGGGTCCAGGCGGATGGTGTTTATGGGCAAGAAAAACTAGGAGGAATGGAAACCACTGACTCCGTAGGTGAAGGGGGTGAAACAGGCGAGTGTGGAGGAGATTGGTCAATGATTGGTTCAGGACAAAGGTCTAAAGGGTCTTGAGTAGGGTCATGATATCCCAGACCATATCGTTTCTTGGCGTCGTCATCATTGAGCAGTTGGATAGGCTGATGGGAGCCTTGCTCATAGTGTCTGAAACCAAAACCCTTCCATGCACACCTGTAAAGGTAAGTGTGTGCAAAAGTGGGGTTGCTAAGAAACAAAAAGTCTGATGTGAAAGGTTGAGGTGAAGAAAGAGGATTACCATCAGTAGGAGCTTGATTAAGCCCCCCATAGACGAGGTTAGTGCGGAGGTGAGGGGGACCATAAGGTATGATCATCCCTATCCGATGGTCGTAGCTGGGGCTGTGATGAAGGCGTCCATACTCTTGTGGAGTTTAGAACATGTCTAAAGCCAACAAGCGATACTCTCCCAATGAAAGTCTTTGGAAGACGTCTTCCATGGGATTTGTGGTCATTGCTTGAAGGGGAGGTGTAACGGAGACCGCCTGTTGCGAACTAGTCGAAGCTTCCGCAGATGGAGGCAGTGCCGGGGTTAACGGCTTGATAGGGATGAGGACATCATTTAGACGGTAGGTGGTGTTGCATGTTTTGAAAGGTGAAGGGTCAGTAGGAATGGTGTGGACTTGTTCGTCATGCTCAAATTTCACACAACAGTGCAGGGTGGAGGGGACACAGGGCATGGTGCGGATCCAGGGTCGGCCCAGCAAGATGTTGTATTGAAACTCTCCTTCGATGATGTAGAAGAGCTTCGGGACTGTGCATGGACCAACGTGAATATGAAGAACGACTGTGCCAATGGTCGTGGCAGTAGTGTCATTGAAAGAGCGCAAGATTGTGTCAGTTTTAGAGACGCAATTCTTGGGAAGAGCCAACTGATCAAAGGCATGGGTGGAGATGATGTTGATGCTAGCGCCCCCGTCAATCATAATGCGTTTAATGTGTGTCCGATCGATATAGGTAGTGATGAAGAGGGCAGCGTCCTGATCTTTTGTGTTGGGTGTAGGAATCTCAAAATCACTGAATGTAATGGAGGCGATAGGGGCTAAAGAGTGGACAAGGGCAGTAAGTGGTTGGGGGTCCTCAGGTTGGACCTCCGCTCCCTGCAGGGCTTGGATGAGGGCCTGACGATGTTGGGGCAAGGTTTGGATGAGATCGTAGAGGGACATCTTCACAGGCGTCTGGTGAAGCTGTTTCAACATGGAGTCGTGGATTGGTCTGGAAGAAGAAGAAGAAGAGGAGGGTTGAGGCGCGCCAAGGATAGAAATCTTTAGTTTAGGCGGTTGAGGTGGATTGACAAAAGGGTAGGTCCAAGGAATGGCAGCTTTTTCTTTTGCCTTGTCCTTTTGTGACCTAGTAGTGATGTGAATGGCATTGATTTCAAATATGGGAGGTGAAGGTGAAGAAGGAGTTGTAATCGGTTGATGAGATGTAGATGGGTTTGAAGAGGTAGAAGGGTTATCAGAAGGAGTTAGAGGTCAGTCGAAAGTGTCCTCAAAGAGAAGAGTGTCTTTCTCCAGATAACGGCGAATGACAGCCTTGACGGCACAGCAAGTCTCGGTGTTGTGTCCTGGTGTACGATGATATAAACAAATCTTCGTGTCGTCGAACCAGGAGGGTTTAGACCCGAGAGGTTGGAAAGGCTTGATGGGTGGAAGAGTTATGCTGGAAGTTTGCAAAAGTCATTGCAAGATTAAAGAGTATGAGCCCACTAAAGGGTCTGTGCTCATCGATGTATGTGATGTCGGTGACTTTTGCTTGGGTGAAGTTGGAGGAGGCTTTCGTACCACCTTCTGGGTTGATGGTGTAATGATAGGCGGAGACGGTACACTCTTCATGAGAGGTACCACCCTTTTGGGAGAGGGTAGGATAGTGGTAGGTAAAGGAAGCAAAGGAGGCAACCGGTTTTGATTAGAGGTTGAAGTGGGAAGGATTTTGGTTAAGGTTGAAGGATGCGGGCCCAAAATGGAGGGCAATAGTGACGAAAGAGGAAGCATTCACCTCTATGGTTTGGCAGTCTTTTGTGATTTGGGTTGAAGACTACTATTGGTTGAAGTCTGGTTTAAGTCCACCTTCACTTGTGGATGAGTGAGGTTGGAGACAGGGCGAACGCCAAGTGACTTGATAGGTTTAGGCGGAGTAGATGAGGGTTTTGGTTTTGATGAGGTTGATGGAGATGTAGATGGTCTAGAGGTGGAAATCTAATTTTTGTTGATAGTCTTAGGAGGTTCTGCCATGGGAGGATTAGCAACATGAGATGAGAGGCCCCGGGCTTGTTGAAGAGCTGTGAGACGGTCCCACAATCCCTGATGTTCCACTTTCCTAGAAGGGAGAAGTTTGAGTCTCTCCACTAGTCGGGAAAATGGCTGAGAAGATGCGGGATGAAGTTTGGGCTCTTGAGAAGATGCCGACGGTTGTGGGACTGAAGGTATGGTAGTTTCAGCCCCAAAGCATGGTGAAGTCTTGACAGGTTCATGTTTGGTTGGAGACGAAGGAGAGATAGGTTCTTCTCTGGGTGGAGAAGAAACTGGAGAATAAAGCTCCTCAAGCAGGTAAAGGGCAGGGATGATAGTGCCCTCCACTTGTGGTTGAGGAGTAGGAAATGTTGGGTCTTCCATGGGCAGCAAGAAGGAAGATGGTGAAACTGGCGGTACTGGTAAGGTCGAGGCGTCCTCCAAAATGAGAGAAGATGAGGGAGAACTAACCGGAAAAAGAGATTCGTCCACATGTGATGGGTTGATGGATGAACTCACCTCTTGAGGTTGGTTAGAAATGAGGGGCGAGACCGTATTGACTGTTCGAATATTATGTTCATGGGTATTGTCAGTCAAGATCTGGACGTTGTTTTGAGTTGGTGGATGATTAGGGAATGGCTGTTTGAAGATATCAATACCCTGATTAGGAGGGGCATTAGGATTGTCGAGGATGAGGTCACCCTTTTCCAACATGTCTTGGATTATGTTTTTAAGGGTTTTACAGTTGCCCGTGTCATGACCTTTAACACGGTGGTAGTGGCAGAAGTCATTTTCCCTATACCATGCAGGGATAGCGCGTGAGGGATCAAATTGTGGTGGTGGTCGGACCTGAGGGAGATTGATGGCCCCTTGTTTGACGAGTTTTTCCAGCACATATGTGTATGATTCTCCAAGTGGAGTAAACTGTCGCTGTATGTATCTCTGCTGAAATTGGTGAGTGGCACTCATAGATGTGGATGGTTCAGATTGATTAGTTGAAGGTGAAGAGGAAGAAGATCTAACAACCACAGCATTTGCTGAAGCTTTAGATTTAGGATTGGACGAGGAAGGCTTAGAAGAGGGGTCATTGGTTTTGGAGTTGGGATTCTTACTCCGCAACTTGACTTTATTCTCCTTGACGACACGTAACTCAAGTTTACGAGCCATCGTGAAGGCTTCATCAAAAGTGCGGAAGGTCTAAACCCTCAAGGTAGAAGAAATATGTCTAGCGTAGGCTTGAGAGAAAAGTTCAATAAGCTCAGGCTGGGGTAAGGAAAATGAAAGTTGATTGATAAGGCCCCTCCACCGAGCGACGAAATCAGCAATGGATTCATCTTCGAACTGGTGGATAGAATAGAGGTCTGTGATGGAGACCTTCTTGGTGATATTGATGGAGAAATGATCGAGGAAGAGCTGGGCCAGCTGAGTGAACGTGAAGATGGAATGGCTAGGAAGAGAGCTGTACCAGTCAAGTGCAGCACCCGAGAGAGACATGGGAAACGTGCGTAAGAGCAACGCATCGTCGTGGGCAATAAGGTAACAGGCGTGTCTGAATGCCCGTAAGTGTTGTTGTGGGTCTTCCTTGCTTTGGAAATGAGAAAACTTAGGAAGTTCCCACTGGCTGGGATATGGTCTGATAGGGACAGAAGGATGGATGGGCTCGTTGCAGATCTATTCGTACGAGAGAGTGTTGCGTGAGCTGGTAACGGAAGTCTCTAAGTTGGACATTTTATCCATCAGCATCTTGATAATATCTACTGATGGATTGGCAGGTGGAACGCCTCCTAAATTGTAAGGCACTTGAAAGAGGCTGGAAGGGGTATACGACATAGTCGGTTGTACCAATAAGGGCACAACGTACGGATGACTAGTCGTAGGGATAGAAGAAGTGACTAAGGATGGTTGGATAGAAGGCATGGCTAGGTTTGATGTTGTCATGGGAGGTTGGCTAGAGGTAACATGGGCCAATGGATAGGTAGCCACCCTAGTGTTGATAGGAGTAAGGGTAGGCGGAATGGAGACGACCAAGTTTTGAAAGGGGGTAGAAAGTGGTTGAGTGGGCTAAGATTGATAGGGGGCCGAAACCCCAGTGAAAGTGGGCCCAATGATGGAAGGAGAGGCCACACTTGGATGGTTGGTAAACGGTTGGTCATTGGTTGAGGCAACAGCCTAGGTATCTAAGGGTTGGACTATGGACGCCGTTGATACGGCCGTAGTTTCGAGGAGAGAAATCGGCATTCCATAGATTGGATTGCCCGAGGAGTCTCACGTTCGGCTATTCGCGAGATAGTATTGCAAGGCTTTTACGTTGAGGTCCAAGAATCGTGTGAAATCTTGGTCCCCTTTTGGGATAATAGGCATTTGGGTCGGAGATGGTCTGGTAGGAGTTCTTTCAGTTTCCAAGTTGAACTCCATTATAGGGCTGGTTGTAGGCGGGGTAGACGGAAGAGGATGATGCCTCGCGTGATCGACTAGAGCCTTGGCTTGGCTACGAGTCAGAACCATTCAAGGCAAGGAAGAACATCCTCACAAGCTCAAACAAGCAGATAAGAACTAAAAAAAGATGAAGACACAAGCAGATCCTAAAACCCTAGAAGTAAATTATTAGGATTATAGTGGCTTATGCCTTAGAATGTGTGTAGAGGAAGATTGGCTTTGTGAGTCAGGTCCTAGAAGAAGCAGTCTATGGATGGTTTTGGGTTTTGTTATGGTGCTCAAGAAGTCTGTGTTAGCTTCCATACAGGCCTGGTGCTAAGGAGCAAGCTCCCCTCACTTCACGATTCCAGTGGTTAGCTGGTTTCGCTTAGCCAAAATATACTTCGACTATAGTTTAGACTCTGCCAGAGAATAGAGTTGGCTCTCCCCTTGGTGATGAAATCCAAGTAAGATTGCCGGGACGGATAAGGTATCCGTTGGGGGATGAAATCCCAGTCGGGCCTTGTCTCAGGTAAGTTAAAATGTTTGTTTTGTGCAGGTGGTTTGGTCGTGTAACATCAAGTGATCTAGATTAATTCAATATGCGGTTTAATTACTATGTGTGGTCTAAGAGATGCAGGCAAACAAAATGAATGTAAAGTGTTTTAATGCCCAAGTCAAAATGTTTGTTCGTATGAAGACGAATGGAGAAAGAGTCGAAGAATATGAGTTTTAGCTAGTCTAGAAGTGCAAAAAAGAAAAGAAAAGTTCGTTTTAGTCCTGCTTATGATGTCATTAAGAAGAGACAAGAGGAGGCGAAAAGGAAGGAACCTAATGCACCTAAATGAACGAAAGAAAGAAAGAAAGAACCCAAGGAGGCCCTAGGGTCCCACCGGGCGTGCTAGAATGTTTCTATGCAAAATTGCTTTCTACATTCAAAGAAGAAATAAGAAACTAAAAGAAATGGTCAAGGCTAGAAGATACCTGATAAAGTCATGCGCACCGAAATCAGACGTTGGAAGATTCTCCTCTTTGGCTGTGGAGGAATGACACCTGCGAAGAAAAGAGACTGAAACATGAAAAAATGTTAGTCAAAGATATGGTGGGCTGTCAGGCTAATGCCCGATCCCGAAAGTACGAAGACTTCCTAGAAGGATATCAACCCACTGATAAAAAAGCAAAATATTGAACTAAAGTAGATAAAATGGAAGATAAAATGACAGAAATAAAGGACAGAAAATAAAACACGTACCTAATAATGAAGTAAAATGTTCTGTGCAGTCACCGATGTCGGTCTCTGTGGTGCCGGCGTCGGTTAGGGAAAGTGCCGACGTCGGTTAAAGTGTCGGCGTCAGTCGGGATAGTGACCGGCGTCGGTCGGGGCAAGTTCTGGACAGAGTCTGGATGAGTTGCAGAAGGTCTGGGAGAATCGAGATAGGGTCTGGTTAAGGTCGGGACAGGGTCTGGACAGGGTCGGGACAGGGTCTTGACAGGGTCTAATCAAGGTAATGTCGAGTTTGGACAGGGTCTAGGGGTTTTGGTCGAGTCTCGACGGAGTTATAGACTCGGATGGTGGGCAGAGATGTAAGGAAGGGGCTCAAGGCTCAGGTCTACGATCTAAAGATCCGAGATGATAGAAATAGAAACAACAAACAAATAATAACCAGTGAGAAATAAAACAAATAGAGTAAATACTTACCTGCCAGAAGACATGATAAAAGTCATGATTGAAGTTGTTGAAGCGTTGCCGTAAGTTGATCGAAGTGAATGCAGATTGGTTGAATGCTGGAGTTGATTGATTGCCAGAGTTTTTGTGAATGTTCGAGTTTGGGGGTCAATTGATTGATTGATTAGTTGATCAGCCTTCAGGATTGACCGGCGGACGCTGATGAAGGTGAGGGACGGTTCGAGAGATGGTTCGATAACCGTTCGGAAAACCGATTGGGAACTGAATGATAACTGATAACGGATAACAGGAAGGTGACCGACGTCGGTAGGATTGCCGACATCGGCCGATAAGTGACCGACGTCGGTGACATCAGCTGGGTAACGACCGTCGTCGGTAGATGCACAATGGGGATAGAGTCTAGCTTTAGCTCCATGCTCATTGTTACATGCTGCCAAGGTCAAGGCTAGTGGAAAAAGTGATCGATAAGGGTTGAATAGGAGAAGAAGAATAAAACGGGGGGATGAGTAGGGGAGTCGACACGATTTTGGTGTCTATAATGTGTACCAGATTTTGTAGCTGCCGGTGCATAGAACATACATATATGTGTGTTCAAGAGAGGTGCATGACATACACATGGTCACACTATTTGGGGAGCATGTCACTAAGACGAGCTACCACTCAACAAGTTTTGCTTACAAGCCCCTCTACACGGTTGATGAGGACGCATAGCGATTAGCGACCCTGATGATGATTGGCATCATGGTTTATATGCTGCCAGATGTAGAGGGAAGCAGGTTTCTAGTCACCATGACCAAAGTTTTGACAGAGATAGTTGAGCAATAGACTGTGTTTACTTGGGCACATGTCTTTTTGGCCCAAGTCTATATAGAGCTATGGAGTATCAGTCGGTGGTAGTGGTACAGTCTATGCATGGGCCACCTTCTACATTGTTGGGCTTACGAGCACGTCATGGTCATGCATCCTCTTAGCCTCCCAATGGTGATCCAGGCTGGGTTTAGAGTTGGCTTCAAGCGATGGTGTGAGGTTATGGCATAGACGTGGGTGGACAGAGTAGTTAGGGACATCGACTACTACTAAGGGTACTGGAGGCCTTGATTCCAACAGACATCATCTAGAGACTGTACCTAGGGTATCCAATATTTAGAGACCAGGGAGAGCAGATGGTCAGAGTTTAGAGCTTGAAATGGATCAGGGGCAGGTGAGTTGGCGAGCTCAAGAGGATACCAGTAGAGAGAGTGCAGTGCCAGTTTGGGCTGTTACAAGATGTGCCTCCTGCCTTCCCACTGTACAAGTAGGATGATATAGAGGCACCACTCCCACTACTAGAGGAGACAAAGGGGCCTGATTTTGAGGAGCTGCTAGTAGACCCAGGGATAGCTGACCCAAGATGCACAGAGGCCTATACAGCATGGTGGGTGGGGTAGTATACAGGTGTATAGGTAGGCCCACAACCTGATCTATAGGCTGTTATCAGAGACAGAGATACAGTGAGGCAAGAGAAGGATGCTGCCATCTAGGAGAGGGATGTAACATGAGGGCAAGTGGCCATTTTGGAGACGCAGGTCATAGGGTTATAGGGGCAAATGGCTGAGTTGACAGGGTAGGTGACTATTTTGACAGGGTAGGTCACCATTTTGTAGGGACAGCTAGCCATAACCTAGGCACAGGTAGTGGTAGGATAGGTTTTTGGGGGTCAGGGCCTGATTTAGCAGCCATCTCAAGGGCCAGCACAATCAGCGTCAGTGCAGCTGGCATTTTCACAGCCACAGGGCTCAGTGCAGGGGACAGCAGCAGGCTGGATGGGTCCACCATAGACTGTACCTATAGTTAGGTACATGACTACATTGGATGAGATCACGTATTATGAGGGAGTTATCAGAGAGTTCCTTCAGATATAGTGATACAATGAGATGAGGGATGAGTAGAGCCACCAGAGGTCTACGTTGTGTGTGACCACTTCGAGTGTGCGTAGATGGTGCAAGTTAGAGAGCAGAGATGATACAGCCTCATCATGACCACCGCCTCCACCACCACAGCCATAGCCTCGAGGCTAGTTTTTTGATATTTTGATGTATATACTGGCTTGCGAGCCAAAGATGTGAGATGTACTATATATTTGAGAGAGAGAGAGACAGACACAGATTGTGTCTTTTATAAAAAAAAAATTGACATATATATGATGAGATTTTTGACCATTGATGTGTTATGAGAAATGTTGATATGGATGTGTTTAATATTTGTAACATTTGATATTATGTTCATGATTATGATGTTATGATGATTAATGTGATGATGTTGATATTGTTATGGTTGATGATTATAATGTAAATGATTTTAATGTTGATGATGTGGATGGTTTGATTATAATATTTATGTTATGACTTTTTAGACTAGATGATTTTAGGATGATGATGTAAATGATGAAAATGATTGTCATGACTTTTAGGTGATAGGTTAATGATGATGATGATTATGTTATGATTATATGATGTAGATGTTTTGATTTTATGATGATGGATGGATTGATTATGCTAATGATTATGAAAAAATGTGATTAGTTGTGGAAGAAAGTGACAAAGATAATGGCCGAGCTAACCCCAGAAGACCCCATGTCAATTGAGTGTTGCCTACATAGCCCCTATTGGTAGGGCCTCAGGCCAATGCAGTTCTCTCAAAAGGGAGGAAGAGGGTCGAAGTGATTGATTGCTTTTAGTCGAGGTCAAGTCATGGTTAGAAGAGGATAGGGTTTGTCCATCAAGTAGACGAACAAATGAGGGTGGTCGAGCTAACCCCAGAAGACATCTTGTCATCTGAGTGCTACCTACATAGCCCTTATCCTAAGGGCCTCAGACCAATGTAGTTCAGACGAGGAGACAAAGTGGTCAAGAGTTGGTCTGGTCATGAGAGTAATTTAGCATGTTCCCACATGTCTGAGAGTTCATGCTTGAAATGATGAGGAGAAAGAAGATGTTACAGCCTTTTCTAAATGGCATATTCTATACCATTGGTGAAGGTTTTTCATCCCTTGCAATTATCCATATTAGGTGATGGATGTTTGCTAAAAATGAAGTGAGTCTATTTATGCTTCAACAAGTAATGGTTTATGCTTGACATAAATTGTGTAGTCGATAGTTTCCATGTGTATTGGTGTTCATATAAACTAGTGTGAATAGGTTATGTGAGTGGTCTGAAAAGAGGTGGGTTGAGTTGGCAAATGATGTGGTTGGATGTGACCAAAGTGTAGGTAGAAAGTGAAAGGCATATTCACCCTTTCATTGACAAGGACCAGAATGAGAGCATAGATTGGGGTTGTTAGAACCAAGAGCCCCATTCATGCATTGCGTCATTGACCATGGGTTGTGTTAGAGAGGTAATCAAATCACTTTGACATTAAAATGAGCTCAAAGTCTCTTAAGTAGGTGATGTAATAGGGGAGGATAAGGTAACCCCTTTTAGAGTAGAGATAACCTTGCCCCTTTTTATAGGAGACCCTGAGATGACTATAAGCCAAGTCCATGACCCTTTTTTTTTTTTTGAGTAGATTGATCAATGCGGGAAGTCTACATAGAGATGTCATTTCGCTTTGTGGTCATTTGTGAAGCTGATCAATGCAGGAAGCTTCTAAAAGAGTGCTATTTGTAGCAAGATTTAGTCATAGCCATCCTTCGAGGGAGTGGTCTATATTTTTACTTTATATATATTTAAGGGCTTTGAATAACTGTCCTTCAAGGGAGCAATCTATTAGCTACAACAATGATAGTACAGTTTCCTTCGAGGGAGTAGTCTACTTTTTGATTTTGTGACTTTGGATATTTTGACATCTTGATTTATTTTTGATAGAAATTTTGAGTCATGGACAAGACTATAGAAGTTCAAGGGCTCCCTTTTATTAGGACAAAGTATCCATAGTTTATAAAAGGGTTATATAGGATTTGTTTAGGGGAATAGGGTTGAAAGGAATGAGGATTTAAGAGGACGGGGGATTGCTCAAGGGACAAGCTCAAGTTAAATGTCAAGTGATCAAGTACTCGACTAACAGTAGAATGGTCATAGATGCAAGGCATTAAGAGGCTCAAGTTCTAGCCGTTCGTCGAGAGAGGATAGACGATAAGTCTCTGACCCATACTTGTGTGTGATGATGAAAGGTCTGAGCCAATTAGGGGTAAACTTGCCTCTTTTACTTCTCCATATTAGTCACATGCTAATTTTCTTTGAGGATGAGGTCTCTGATGTTGAACTCTCACTCTCACAGATTTTTTGTCATAGGCTCGCTTGATGTGATTTTGATAGACATGGAGATGGTTGAGGGTAGAATGATGGCGTTCATCAAGTAACTCAAGTTGAGCTAAGCAATCTTGATGAAAGTCATCATTAGAAAGAATGTCATGCATAAATATGTAGAGAGACAGGATCTATACTTTGAGAGGTAGGATAGCCTCTGTTTCATACACTAGAGAGAAAGAGGTAGCACCCGTAGAGGTTTGAATGCTAGTGCGGTAGGCCCACAAAGTGAAGGGAATGTGAATGTGCCAATCCCTTCCAGTGTCGTTGACCACCTTCATAAGAATTTTAGTCAAGATTTTGTTGGAAGCCTCAGCCTACCCATTTTATTATGGGTAGTAAGGCGAAGAGAAGTTGAGCTTGATGCCAAATGAGTCAGAGTTTTTGGACAGTTTTGTTTTTGAATGATTTGCCATTATCGATGATGATTTTGTGAGGAACACCGAAATGATAGATGATGTGGGTGCTGATGAAGTTGACAATTTTGTCAGCTTTTGTGGAGATGAGAGGAATGGCTTCCACCCATTTAGTGAAATACTCAATGGCGGTGATAATGGACTGATGACGAAGAGATGAGTGAGGGTTAATCTCACTGATGAGATCTAAGCCCCACTGTGAAAAAGGCTAGAAATCTTGAGCAACTTGTAAGGCGTGGCTAGGGAGATGAAGCAAGTTAGAGTGCTCCTGACACTTGATGCAATGCCAAACATAGTCGCTACAGTCTTGGTGAAGAGTGGGCTAATAATAGCCCAAGTGAAGGATGCACTTAGCAACTGAGTTTCCACTAAAGTGTCCACCATAAATCCCATTGTGGATTTTTTTAATGGTATGAGAGGCTTCAGTGGAGGTTAGGCAACAAAGAAGGAGGCTGTCAAAGCCTCGCTTATAGAGAAGACCCCCTAGCATGGTGTAGTGAGCCGTGCATTTTATGAAGGCCCACCGTGCATTGCTAGAGAGGTTGGGAGGAATGAAAGAATGAGATAAGTAGTCCACAAGTTGCTTATACTAATCATCTCGTAGACTAGAGTCTATGGTGTTGACATGGTTGATGTTAGGAGAAATGTATGAAGGCAATGGCACATGATGCACCGTGACAAAAATTCTTGATGAAGATGATGAAGATGGGATATGTGAGGTGAGAGAAGCCATGGTGTCAAAAAAATTATTCATGGATCGAGGAATAGTCTACAAGAGGTAATGGTCAAAAGAGGCTAGAAGAGTATCAGTACAGTTTTTGTACCTTTGCAAAATTTCATTTTTATAGAGGTATGAACTGTTGACTTGATTGATGACAAGTTGCGAGTCAACGAAGATGTTGATGGACTTGATGCTGAGAGAAAGGGCAGTCTAAAGTCCCAAAATTAAGGCTTCATATTTAGCCATATTATTGGTACAATCAAAGTCAAGCTTGAAAGATAGAGGCATGTGCTCACCTTCGAGTGGGATGAGAATGACTCCCGCACCCCCACCGAGTTGACATTTGGAGCCATTGAAGAACATGGTCATTTGGTAGATGGTGTCATCAGTGGAAAGCACGGTGATAGATTCATCGGAAAACTCACACTGAGAGGGTTGATTGTTGAGTAGAGGGGCATCTACCAGTTGGTTAGTGTTGGTTTGCCCCTTAATGGATTTTTACTGGATGAAGTCCAAGTCAAACTCAGCAAGAAGCATTAGCCAATGAGCCATATGTTGATTTTGGTATGGCTTGGAATGCATATATTTAAGAGGGTCAGTGTGAGTGATGACAAAGGTCTTGTGATTAAGAAGATAATGGCAGAGCATAGTAGCGGCAAAGACTAATGCCAAACAGAGTTTCTCGGTATGAGTATACCGAGTTTCATAGTCGACAAGTGTTTGGCTGATATAGTAAACTGCTTACTCACAGTGATGCTCATCTTGGTGCACGATCATGGCACCTAATGAATGGTTGGTTGCAGAGATGTAAAGGTAGAAGGGTTGGTCATATTTAGGTGGAATGAGGACTGGTGGAGAGACCAAATAGTGTTTGAGGGCTTCAAAAACCTCTTGGCAATTCTTATCCCATTTAAAGGAGACGTCCTTCTTAAGGAAATGATGCAAAGGTTGGTAGCAATCAGAAAGCTGTGAGATGAAGTGACAGATGGACTGGAGCTTCCCTTGCAGACTGCAAAGTTGCTTGAGATTGGTCAGAGGTGGCATCTCAAGGATAGCATAGATTTTGGTGAGATCTATCTCGATGCCGTGGAAAGAAATGATAAAACCCAGGAGCTTGCCTGAGAGGACCCCAAAAATGCATTTCTTGGGGTTAAGATGGACATTGTATTGAAGAAGGCGAGACAAGATGATCTTGAGGATGGTCAAATGGTCACGACGAAGCTTGGATTTTCCAAGCAGGTCATCCACATAGTCCTCCATGATTTTGTGGAGGAGATCATGGAAAATGTAAGTCATGGCACGCTGATATGTGGCACCTACATTATTCATGCCAAAAGGCATGACCCGATAGCAGAAAGTCCCCCATGGGGTGATGAAGGTAGTCTTGGGCTAATCTTTCGATGCAATCAGGATCTAATTGTATCCTAAAAACCTGTCCATGAGAGATAACATCTCATGACCAACCGTGAGATCAACAAGTTGGTCAATATTGGGAAGAGGAAATTCATCTTTGGGATAGGCCAAGTTGAGGTCATGATAGTCTATGCAGATCTAAATCCCCCAAGTTGCCTTGGTGATAGGGACATTGTTAGAGACCCATTGTGGATAATCGATGGATTAAATGAAAGAGACAGAGAGCAGGTGCTGAAGCTCCTCTTTGACAAGGAGTGCAACATGAGGATGCATCTTTTGAAGCTTTTACCTAATAGGCTTAGCCTCTAGTTTGGTGATGATGTTATGGGTGGCGATGTTGGGGTCGATGTTGGGCATGTCACTATAGGTCCAGGCAAAGGCCTTGCTATGGTTTGAGAGGAACTGAGTGTAGTCGATCTGCTCCTAGGCGTCTAGAGATTGGCCAATCTTCAAGACATGAGGAACATCAGAAGAGGGGAGGTTGATGTCAATGGTTGATTCATTTAACATAACTTGGGTTTTAGAAGGGAGGGAGCTCTAGATGAAAGAGTCATTGGCACCCATGTAGGAGAGAATGGCATCGTCGTCTATGCAGTGGATAGTGTTGATGGTCACCGACTCATCATCTATCATGTTGGGATAAATGAGAGGGAGAGACCTAGATACCCCATTTAGCTAATAGGTCAGGAGTTCTAGGTGGATGGTGTTTATGCAAAAATAAAATCAGGAAGGATGGAAACCACCGACTTCGTAGGTGAATGGGGAAGAATAGGTGAGCTTGGAGGAGATTGGTTGATGGTGGGTTCAGGGCAAAGGCCTGTAGAAGCCTCAATGGGTTCTTAGAAGCCCAGACCATATCATTTCTTGGCATTGTCATCATTGAGTGGTTCGATGGGCTGATGGGAGCCTTGCTCATAGCGAATGAAGCCAAAACCCTTCCATGCACACCTATAAAGGTAGGTGTGTGCAAAGGTAGGGTTGCCAAGAAATGAGAAGTTGGATGTGAATGGTTGAGGTGAGGAGAGAGGATTCCCATCAGTAGGAGCTTGATTGAGCCTCCCATAGATGAGATTGGTTTGGAGGTGAGGAGGACCATATGGAATGACCATTCTAATATGATGGTCATAACTTGGGTTGTGGTGAAGCTATCCATACTCTTGCAGAGTTTGGAACATGTCTAAGGCAAGCAAGCGATATTCCCCAAGTGAAATTCAATGGAAGATATCTTCCATAGGGTCTTTGGTTGTCACTTAAAGAGGTGGTGTGAGGGTGACCACCATTTGTAAACTATTCAAAGCTTCCACAGATGGAGGCAGTGTCTAGATTGATGTCTTGAGAGGAATAAAAATGTCATTTGGCTGATAGGTCGTGTTACAAGTTTTGAAAGGTGATGGGTCGGTAGAAATGATGTGGACTTGCCCATCGTGTTTAAATTTTACACAATGGTGCAGTGTAGAGGGGACACAAGCCATGGCACGAATCCAGGGTCAGCCTAATAGCATGTTATATTGAAAATCTCCTTCGATGATGTAGAATAGCTCTGGGATAGTGCGCGGGCCAACGTGAATATGGAAGACGACAGTGCCAATGGTTGTGGTAGTGGTGTCATTAAAGGATCATAAGATTGCATCGGTTTTGCATATGTAATTCTTGGGGAGGGCCAATTGATCAAAGGCATGAGTAGAGATGATGTTAATGCTAGTGCCTCCATCAATCATAACTCACTTGATGCGAGTTCGATCAACATAGGCAGTGATGAAGAGAGCAGTGTCCTGATCTTTTGAGTTAGATGTAAGAATTTTAGAATTGCTGAAAGTGATAGAGGCAACGGGAGATAATGAGTGGACCAGGGTAGCCAATGGCTGGGGGTCCTTAAGTTAGACCTCCACTGCCTGTAAGGCTCTGATCAGAGCTTGACGATGCTGGGGTGAACTTTGGATGAGGTCATACAAGGTTATCTCCATGGGCGTCTAGTGAAACTATTTTAACATAGAGTCATGGATTGCCCCTGAAGAAGAGGGTTGAGATGCGCCAAGGATAGAAATTTTGGGTTTTGGCGGTTGAGGCGGCTTGATAAAGGGATAGGTCCAAGGAATAGCAGCTTTTTCTTTTACCTTGTCTTTTTGTGACCTAGTGGTTATGTGGATGGCATTAATTTTGAAGATAGGAGGTGAAGGAGATGAAGGGGTCATAGTCTGTTGATGAGATGTTGATGTGGTTGAAGAGGTTTGAGGGATATGGGAAAGTGTCGGGGGTCTATCGACAGTGTCCTCAAGAAGAAGAGTGTCTTTCTCTATGTATCAGTGAATGATGGCCTTGAGGGCACAACAATTCTCAGTGTCATGTCCTGGTGTAGGCAAATCTTAGTATCAACGAACCAAGAAGGTTTTGACTCGAGGGGTTGGAATGGCTTGATAGGCGGAAGGGTTATGCTAGAGGTCTACAAAAGTTAGTGCAATATCAATGCATATGAGCCCACTAAAGGGTCCGTGCTTGTTGATGCATGAGATGCTGGTGACTTTTGCTTGGGTAGTGTTGAAGGAGGCTTTCGTACCACCTTTTGGGTTGATGGTGCAGCCACATGTGAAGATGACACTTTCTTCATGAGAGGTGCCAAATTTTTTAGAGAGGGTAGGCTTGTGGTAGGCAAAGGAAGCAGTGGAGGCAACTTGATTTAGTAAGGGGGTGGAGTGGGAAGCACTCCTATCATGGTCGAAGGATGAGGGCCCAAAATGGAGGGTAATGGTGATGGAGGAGGAGGAGTTCACCACCATGGTTTAGTAGTCTTCTTTGATTTGGTTAGAGGACTACTATTGGTCAAGGCCTGGTCCAAGTCTACCTTCACTTGTGGGTGAGTGAGGTTAGGGACGGGGTGAACACCGAGTGTCTTGATTGGTTTTGATGTGGTGGATGAGGGTTTTGGTTCTGATGTAGATGTTTGAGATTTTGAAGGTTTTGAGGTAGAAATATGGTCTTTGGAAGTTTTGGGAGATTTTGTCATGGGTGGGTTGACGGCATGAGATGAGATGGAATAGGTAAGCTAAAGAGCTATGAGTCGCTCCCATAATGCCTGATGCTCTACTTTCCTTGAAGGGAGAAGTCCTAGTTTCTCTACTAATCAAGAAAATGGTTGGGAAGATGTCAAATGAGGCTTGGGTCCTTCAGAAGATGTGGATGGCTGTGGGGTCAAAACTGAGGTTGGTGTAGCAATCTCAGACCCAAGACATGATGAAGTCATAATAGGTTCATCTTTGGTCGAAGAAGGCAGAGAGACAAGTTCTTCCCTAGATGGAGAAGGAATCAGAGAATGCGGCTCCTCAAGAGGGTAGAGGGCAAGGATGATGCACCCTCCACTTGTGGTTGAGGAGTAGAAAGGGTAGGGTCCTCCATAGGTAGCAAGAAGGAGGACGGTGGGGCTAGTGGTGCCGGTATGGTCAAGGCATCCTCCAATATAAGGGAAGTCGATGGAGAACTAACAGGAGAAGAAGGTTCATCCATGTGTGATGGACTGATGGGTTGACTAATCTCTTGAGACTGTGAGAGAGGCTGGTCAGGGATGAGAGGTGAGACTGTATTGACTGTGCATATGTTATGTTCTTGAGTATCATCAGTTATGGTCTACACATTATTTTGGGTAGGAGGATGATTGGGAAAGGGTTGTTTGAAGATGTCTATGCTTTGATTGGGTGGCACATTCAGATTGTCCAAGACGAGGTCACCCTTATCTAGCATGTCTTGAATGATATTTTTGAGAGTCTTGTAGTTGCCCATGTCATGGCCTTTAACATGGTGATAATTACAGAAATCATTCTCCCTATACCACGTAGGGATGGTGCATGAGGGATCAAATTATGGAGGTGGTCAGATTTGGGGGAGATTGAGAACCCCATATTTGACAAGTTTGTCCAGCATAGATGCGTATGACTCTCCTAGTGGAGTATACTGTCACTGCACATATCTTTGCTAGAATTGCCGAGTGATACTTTGGGATGTGGATGGTTTGGGTTGGTTGGTTCAAGGTGAAGAAGAAGGTCTAACGACTACAACATTTGTGGATGCCTTAGATTTTGGATTAGATGAAGAAGGTTTAGAGGAAGAGTCATTGGACTTGGTATTGGGGTTTTTACTCTGCAACTTGACTTTGTTTTGCTTGATGGCACATAGTTCAAGCTTTTGGGCCATCATGAAAGCTTCATCAAAGGTGCGAAATGTCTGAACCCGTAAGGTAGAGGAAATATGTTTCGCACATGCCTGAGATAAAAGTTTGATGAGCTTGGTTTGGGGTAGAAAAAAGGAGAGCTAATTGATTAGGCCTCTCCATCAAGCAACAAAATTGGCTATGGATTCATCCTCAAATTAGTTGATAGAATACATATTTGTGATTGAGACCTTTTTGGTGATATTGATAGAAAAGTAGTCAAGGAAGAGTCGGGCTACCTGGGTGAATGTGAAAAGAGAATGACTGGTGAGAGAGCTGTACCAGTCAAGGGCAGCACTAGAGAGTGACATGGGGAATGTGCGTAGAAGTAACACATCATCATGGGCTATCAAATAACAAGCATGTCTGAATGCTCGTAGGTGCTATTGTGGGTCTTCCTTACTCTAGAAATGAGAAAATTTAGGAAGTTCCCACTGATTGGGATATGACTTGATTGTGACAGAGGGATGGATAGGTTCATTGCAAATTTGATCATATGAGAGGGCATTACGTGAACCAGAAACAGAGGTCTCAAGACTAGACATTTTGTCCATCAGCATTTTGATTATGTCTGCTGACAGATTGGTGGGTGGAGTGCCCCCTAAGTTGTAGGGTGCTTGGAAGGTGCTAGAAGGGGCATATGATGTAGTCAGTTGCACTTGTATGGGCGCAATGTATTGATAACTAGTCATTGGGATAGAAGTGGGGGCCAAGGGTGGTTGCATTATGAAGGTGGAAGGCATGGCTAGGCTTGATGTTGTCATAGGTGGTTGAATAGTGACAACATTAGCTAATGGATGAGTGGCCACCCTAGTGTTGATGGGGGTGAGAGTAAGTGGGATAGAGACAACCAGATTTTGGAAAGGGGTAGAGGTTGGTTGAAAAGCCTGCGATTGATGGGGGGCCGAAACCCTAGTTGAAGTGGGCCCTGAGTTGGAAGGAGAAGCCACACTTAAGAGATTGGTCATGGGTTGGTTATTAGTCAAGGTGACAGCCTGGGTATCTATGGGTTGAACCATAGATGCTGTCGATATGGTTGTTGTCTTGACTAAAGAGGTTGGCATCCCATAAATTAGGTTGCCTAAGGAGTCTCGCGTTCGGCTTCGCATGAGATAATGTTGAAGGGCTTTGACATTGAGGTCCAAGAATCTTTCAAAATCTTGATCCCATTCAGGGACAATGGGGGTCTGATTTGGGGTCGATCGAGTAGGAGTTCATTCAGTCTTTGAATGAAACTCCATTAAGGGACTAGTTATGGACGGCGAAGGCATAAGTGGTTGTTGCCTCGTGTGGTCGATAAGAGCCTTGGTTTGACTGCATGTCAAAACCATTCAAGGCAAGAAAGAAACATCCTCACTAGCTCAAACAAGCAGATAAGAATAGAAAAGAAGATGAACACAAGCAAACCCTAAGTGTTAAATTCCTAGGAATAAATTATTAGGATCGTGTTGGCTTATGCCTTAGAATGTGTTTAGGAAGTTGGCTTTTGAAATGGGTCCTAGAAGAAGTAGTCTAAAGATAGTTTCAGGTTAGTTTCAGTGCTCAAGAGTCTGTGTTAGGTGTTTCTATTCAAATTTTGCTTTCTATATTCAAAGGAGAAAAAATGAGAAACTAAGAGATATGGTCAAGGCCTGTATGTACCTGGATATAGTCTGCGCACCATAATCCAGACGCTGTGAGTACTCCTCTTTGGCTGTGGAGGAATGACACCTGCAAAGAAAGAGACTTGGACAAAGGAGGTGTTAAATAAGGAGATGATGGGTTGCCAAGCAAAAGCTTGATCCCAGAAGTATGAAAACTTCCTTAAGGGAGGTCAACCCACTAGTCAATAGAAAAAAGAATCTGATAAAAAGATAGAATGTTAAAGTAATGATAAAAGACTGAAAAGCAAAAGGGAAGCAAAGGCTTACCTGATAGATGTTGTCGGCCTGGTCACAGTCGCCGATGTTGGTGGTCCTACCAGTGTCGGTCGGTCAAGGTGCCGACGTCGGTTAGTATGCCGACATCGGTGGAGGCAGCGACCAGCGTTGGTCTGGTCAGCGGTCTGGTCAGTAGGCTTGGATGGGGTCTGGTCAGTGCTTTGGTCTGTGGACAGGTCTGGTTGTGCAGAATGGTCTGTGTATGGGCTTGAGATAGAGTTTGGGTCTAGTTAAATGGTCTGGGGTCTGGGTCTGATAGTCTGGTTAAATGGGCAGAGTGTATGGTCTGACAGAGGACAGAGGCAACAGAGAGATGGCTTAGGAAGTTGGCTTTTGAAATGGGTCATAGAAGAAGTAGTCTAAAGATAGTTTCAGGTTAGTTTCAATGCTTAAGAGTCTGTGTTAGGTTCTATACGTGGCCTGGTGCTAAGGAGCAAGCTCCCCTCACTTCATGAACCCAGTGATAAGCTGGGCCTGCTTAGCCAGTATATACTTCCCCTAGAGATTATCCTCTGCCAGAGAATAGAGTGGGCTTTCCCCTTGGTAGTGAAGTCTAAGTGGGATTTCCAGGACGGGTAAGGTATTCGCTGGGTGATGAAATCCCAGTCAAGCCTTATCTCAGGTAAGTTTTGATGTTTGATTTGTGCAAGTGATTTGGTTGTGTAACATAAGTGGACTACGATTAATTCATGATGCAGTTTTAATTACTAGATGTGAGAGCTAAGTATGCAGTCAAGAATAAATGAAATGCAATGTATTTTAAGCCCAAATAGAAATGTGAGTTTGGATGTAGACAAATGTAGAAAGGGTTGAAGAGTATGACCTTGACTAGTCTAAGATGCAAGAAAGGAAAAAGAATGATTCTTTTTAATTTTGCTGATAGTGTCTTTTAGAAGAGATAGAAGAAAGAGATGAAAAGGAGAGACCTAATGCACCTATATGAAAAGAAAATAAAAGAACCCAAGGAAGACCCTAGGGTCCCACCAGATGTGCTAAAATGTTTCCAAACAAGTTTTCGCTTTTCACATTCAAAAGGAAATGAGAAACTAAGATAAAGTGGTCAAGGGTTTGTATGTACCTAGATGAAGTCTTGCACACTAGATTCAGATGATAGAAGGAACTCCTCTTTATTTATGGAGGATGACACCTATAGGAGAAAGAGACTCAAACACAGAAGTTGTTAGATGGCTAGAAAGTGGACTGCCAAGCAAAAGCTTGGTCCTAGAAGTGCAAATACTTCTTGGAGGATGACAGTCCACTGATAAAAGGCAAAATATAATCAAAAATAGAAATGATAAAGACTGAATAAAAGAAATGAAAGCAAATGCATACCTATTTGCAGCAATCTATTTTCCACAGTCATCGACGTCGGTGGTTCTGCCGGCATCGGTCAAGGAAGGTCACCGACGTCAGTTAGTTTGCCGACGTCAGTAGGGGCAATGGTCGAGGTCGATCGGGGCAATGGCCTGGGACAAGTTTCAGGTCTGGTTTATAATCTATAGAATGGTCTGAGAGTCTGTTTGGAGGTCAGAGAGCCTGTTTGGAGGTCAAAGGGCCTTTTTGGAGGTCTGTGCAGGGCTATAAGGTAGAAAGTATGGTCTAAATAGTGGACTAGAGAGAGGATAGGGTGATAGGGAGACAGGGATTAGGGAAGGCCTTCCAGCCTCTTAGGGAAGAGCAGGTTGGGTCTGGGCAGTAGGCTGAATGACAGATGAATTCCAAATAAAAACTAAAATGGAAAACAAAGAAATACTTACCTCTTGCTTGTTAAAAGAGGAGTGAAGAAGCCCTATTATTGATGCTATTGATAGACCTGCAATGCCTTTAATCCCATAGTCTGGAGCTATTTCTGCAGAGTACCTGTAGCTTGTGATGTTTGTTATGCAAGAGGGAGAGAGAGAGAGGTCAGATGCCAAGATGCAAGAGAGTTCACATTCATGTGGGGGGTAGAACAGAGGTAGAAATGTAGTTTTAAAGGTAACTGATGCTGGCAAAACTATCGACATCAGCCGCAGACTGACTGACATCGATGGCCGAAGAATGGGGATAAAGGCTAATTTTAGCCTTTCGCCCATTCTTACAAGCTGCCAGGGTCAAATTTCATGGGAAAATGGTCGAGATGGGCTTAAATGAGCATGAGAGGAAGGGTTAAGATGGGATTTAGGTCATTAAGGCTTCGCATAGGGTGAGGGGATCCAAGGAGAGGAATTCAAGGTGGCATGAGGTGGCATGGGTGAAGTGGCAAGGGGGCAATTAAATTAAAATATTTGATTATTTTAATTTAATAATTGAGTGGGCTAGGATTTGTGTTAGGAGGTGGACCAAGGGGACCAAGGGGGGAGGATGCCCAAGGGGTAGACATGATTTTGGTGTCTACAGTATGCTCACATCGTAAAACACCCAGGCATGATATAAAGAACTATAAGGCTCTCCAAGTCTTAATCCATCAACTATATCATGAGGATGACTTATTTTCAGATGAGCCTCCTATAAGCCTACCCCTGATCTAAAAACTAGGAACTATCACCTAACAGCTACTAACTCCCCCACACTCACATAAAGGTGAGGAGGAATAAAAGCAACCCACTACCCCAACTCTTCCTCAAATCCATACCATCCATATGGTCACATGATCACATGTTCAACAAATGGATAAGGGGAAGGCAAAGGTGTCCATCCCATGGACATATCCTTCTTCTACCACCCAATCACTAGATCAAATCCAAATAACTTCACCATCAACCAAACCCAAGGTATCCATCTTGGGTACCTCTCAATCCAAACCTTCTAAATTGATCCAAAAACTAGTTCTAAAATAGCTTCACCAAAAACTAGAAAATATGAACTTATATGAACTGATCACTACCTCACCCCATCACCGTTAAGCAATGATAAAGGCCTTGAAATCCATAGGGGTCCAACCAAAATATATGTAACATCTATCAACCTTTATCATATCTCTTAAGATTTCCAACCTTATTACCTTTAAGGATTTGGAAATACCCTCTATCCATTCAGGCAATCTAGATCTTCCTCTCTTCATTACTACGTACATCAACCAAACTTGCATCAAGAGGGTTATGATTGATAGAGGATCTAGCATCAACATTATTTGATCCCAAACATACGACCAACTCAAATTACCATGTAATATCATGTCAAAGACCTTAGTGGTACTCTAATCATTTAATGAAACCATGGCCACAATTAAAGGAATTGTTATCCTCCACATTCATCTAGGACCTCACATACTTCATGATCTCTTCTACATAGTAGAAGGCAAGTTCTAGTACAATGTTGTGTTGGGATGCCCTTGGAAATGCTCCATGGGTTGTGTGTCATCTACCTTATACAGATGCATCAAATTTGATCACAAGGGTCAAGTTATTACCATACAAGTTAAGTCAAGTCCTTTCACATATGAAACATGACATACAAACCCAATGATGTTCTCCTTCCTCCATCCAATGAGCCTTCATCAAAAAAATATGAACCCCCATCTTATTTTACCAATTCATCGATCCCTTCCACCCAAATTACCATAACATACCTAAATGGAAAAAGAAACATGTCATTGATTGAGTTATCCAATTTTTCACCCAATCATCATAAGTATTTTTATTTTTTATGTTCAATTTTTTCTTTAGAAATCCCTTAGTATGGGAGGACCAGGAAAGATGCACCTCTGGTGTACCAATTATCAATCATCCTTCTTTTGTGATTAGTTCTACTACTTAAGAATTTAATTAGATTTATTTGTTTAATTTAATCTACTATGAATTTTTACACTCTAATAATTGTTAAGTGCCTCAATTAATGGGTCCAAAGGCCAATATATCAATTTGCTAGGTCATAAATTGACTAGAGATGAATCTGTGATATGTTACTATTATGTAGAGGATAATGCCCCAAATAGGGATGACTTGACATGATTTTGAGCACTAATGTCTAATGTGTGGATGAAATTGGGGCATTCAATGATTCATAGGCTTAATTTTCACTATTTGGTAGAAATCAATATAAATTCTGGTTAGAACATAGTTGTGGCTAAAATGGGGTGTATACCATGACTACACCAAACATCCAACATGTGGGTATTGTCAAAGACCACATCTAGTCAAGGAATGCCCTAAATTGCATAAGAAATTAACTCAAGTCTAGATTAGCATAGACAAGGGTGTAATAATGATCAGGTATGAGCCAAAAATAGAGAAATGGGTTGTAAAGGTGCAACCAACCCATATAAAGCCTAGTAAAATACATGCAATTACTCATAGTGGTTTTACCACTCAATCACCAGTTATGCTAGTACTAGAATCATGCCTAGAGTATGGGAAATAAATCCACATTGAGCATATAATATGGCCTAAGCCCAATGATATACCTTGCCTTAACCCTATATGCTATAAGGATGTCTTGAAATATACCATGAGCATTATTCAAAACCTACAAGGAGAATTACAACTGGCAAGACACCTAGAAGTGCAGGTTACCACCTCATACAAGAAGAAATATAGTCAAGAGGCTAAAATCTAGGAGCTAACATAGATATTTTACCTCCTAAAAACTAAAGGAATGTTTCCCTTGATTACAAACTTATTCTTGGAGCACGTAGGGCAAAATCTAGTTGAAATTGCCACATCCCACATGGTTGAAGTAGACATGCCCCACATGTAAAGGGCATGAGAGGTAAGGCATACACAAAATTTGGAGTATGATTAGGAAATCCTCATCAATGCCATAATTGATAGATTGTTGGTATATTAGATCCTTATGGACACTGGTATTGAGGTTAATATTTTGACCAAAAATGCATGGGAAACGATGGGTAGGCCATCCTTGAGGCCTTTCCCCCAAGTGTTTTTCATGACCAATAAGATAGGAGTGCAACCCATTAGAATTATAAAAATTGTCATTTTAGATAATATGGGTGACGAGTTCCACATTGACCTTAAGGTCATCAAATTAGCAGAGCATGATAATTACCTAGTACTTTTGGGAAGGCCATGGTAATATGAAAATAACATAGATATGCACTTTAATAAGTGTTATATGACCTTTAAAAATGGTAAGGAGAGGGTAGTGATCACCCTCTCAAGTGACCAAGGACCCCCTATATGAAAAGTTTTGATTTTGAAGATGAGATCAACCATATTTATAACATCACAATGCAAGGTGTCAAGACTCTTAATCCCGATGACTAAGGAGTGTTATCTTGGGATGATGGACAGTCAACCTTAGACACCATCTATGTTTCTTGTGATTGATGGGTTGAAGAGGCTTATGAAAACACTAGCCAAAGGTGCCATTTAGTGCATATGAAGGCACCAAAACTTATGAGGATCATCTGGGTCCAAATTGATTACACTCTTAAGAAATGGGTCCCTTGTACCAAAAATAAGTGGAAGCGGTTATTTCACTTAAGTAAAGGAAAGTTTGTAGCACTCCTAAAATATGAGGGGAACAAACCTATGTAAGAGTATGTCTATGATCTATAAGCATGCATCCCAAAGGAGGTAGATATAATGGGTGTAATGGTGTATACCTTAAGGAACACTGTCGCTTATTGGTGGGCAGTATAAAATCCTAGATTGCTAACTTGGCAAGATGTAAAAGTAGTAATATGCACCATATTCAGGAAAAGTAATGAGGATATGGAAATATATAAATACTCCAATGATTTTGACCCTATAGTGCATGTGCATTTATCTGAATAAACTTGGCCTATCTATGGTGAGGACACCCCAAGGAACCTATGGGTGAACACCTTTTATAAGTACTTGAAGACATGGGCATGAACATGGTACGTAGTTAACAAAATGTACCACAAGATATAAAATTGGGATGCACTCAATGAGAGGTTTTTGCATACCTTCTCATTTTCCTCATAGAATTAGGAACTAATTGATCCACTACAAATCATTCACAGAGTAGTGTTTGAAGACACTGCAATCCTAGAGGATCACTTAAATAATATGTTTGGGGAGAAAGTGCTTAATAGTGACTTGAGTGAAGAAGATGATGAAACCTAAAAGGAGCACAACTAGATGAATTTGATAATAAAGAAGAAACTAGTGTGCCAAATAGAGGATAATACCCTTGGCAAATAAGATCTAACTCATCTTCACATAGAGATAAATGAGGTAAATTAGCAAGTCAAGGACTTGTACCATGTAAGAAATGAGCCCTTACAACATGCCACTCAAGACCACCAATTATACATTATTATAGAAGGGGAGCCAAATATGGCTACCCTAGGCACATATTGGTCTGATGTAAATCTGACATGAATTGTGGATATCATGAAGGAATTCTAAGACTTGTTCCTTCAAAATTATTGAGACATGAAGGGAACCCACACATCTCTTGGGAAAATGAGAATAAATTTGTTAGATGATACATGACCTATCAAGAAGCACCCTTACATAATGAATCCCAATCTCCATGCTAAGGTTAATATGGATATCAATGGGATGTTAACCATAGGTGTTATCTACCCTATGCAAAAATATAAATGGGTGAGCCCCATGGTGATTAGCATCAATAAGGATGAGTGCATTCATATCTACTTTGATTATACAATGTTGAATGTCACATGCATCATTAACCCCTTCTCAAATTTATTTACTAATAAAGTCTTGGATGGCATCGTAGGATATGAGATCTACACCTCCACTGATGGGTTCTCTGGATACCATAAAGTCTAGATTAAAGAGGAAGACAAGCGCAAAACAACCTTTACAACTAAATGGGGTTGTTTCACTTATAACATGATGCCCTTTGGGCCCAAGAATGCACCTATCGTATTCTCTAGAGTGGTGATCATTGCATTTAAAGAATTCATCCACAAGTTTTTCCATGTGTATCTCAATGATTAAACTAGGTATGGACTCATCAGCGGCCATTATGATAACCTACACATGATGTTTGAAAAGTGTAGGAAAATATAAATATATTTAAACCTAAATAAGCATGTCTTTATGACACCATTTGGAACCTTGCTCAAATATATCATCTATAAATATAGTTTGCTCATTGATCCCATGAAGATTGTAATAATTATTCAGCTTTAGACCCCTTCAATGCAGAGAGATGTTCATTCCTTTCTAGGCCATTACAGCTATTACAAGAAATTTATAATGATCTATGTAAAGATTATGGTGTCTCCAGAGGATCTCTTGTGCAAGGATAACTAGTTCTATTGGGTCGCATCATAAGAGGATGCCTTTGAAACTCTAAAACTCAAGCTTACTATCATGCCTATTTTATAATTTATTAACTAGACAACCCCATTTCACATCCATGTTGATGCATCTAGCTCTATAATTATCACCATTCTACCACAACTCAATGAAGGTAAGATGGATCATCCCATCTCTTTCACAATTAAAAAATTGACACAGGTGGAGTAGAATTACACAACAACTAAGTGCAAGGTGCTCACCATGGTTTATGCCCTACAAAAACTTAGGAAATACCTATTGGTGACTTGATTCATATTTTTCACCAATCATAAGGTTTTGTACCTCATGAACAAGCCTATTCTACATGGGAACATTTGTAGATGGATAATTCTATTTTAGGAATTCTACTTCTCCATTATCATCAAGCCTAGAAAATAGAACTCAGGATTAGACCATTTATCTCACATTGATTTTGGTAATGTAGCAATGCTTATTAAGGATGATATGTTGGATGCATAACTCTAATAAGTCTATCACACCCCTAAGGAATTTGTAGAGATATTTTCTTCTCTAATGTCTAGCTCTACACCCCAGATAATGGCAATGAAAGAGAAAATATAACTCACAATCTGCACTGCCCCTTTTTAGCTTATCAATGAGGAACTATACAAATTAAGCTAAGATGAAGTCCTACACTAATATGTATTAGAACATGAAAATAAATCCATATTATGATAGGTACATGAGGTAATAGTAGGAGGCCATTATGCTAGATATGTAATGACATGCAAGGTATTACAATCAAGGTTATAGTGGCCAAGTCATTTTTGGGATGTAAAATATTAAACCAAAGCATGTGGCATATGCTAGCACATAGGGAATCCTAACCATCAAGATGAGATGTCTCTCATCCCCATTATTTATTAGGTGTCATTTAAGAAAAGGGCTATTGATTTTGTTGGGCCAATTACCCCTATAGAAAGGTGCATAAGCATAAGATACATTCTGGCAATCACTGATTATTTCACCAAGTGGAATGAGGTAGTACTAACCAAAAATTATATAGCTACCATAGCTATAAGGTTTATATGAGAGGACATCATAAGTTATTATGGGTGCACACTCAATGTGACTAGTGATAGGGGCATACATTTCATAAATGAAATGTTGTACATCCTATTGACTGAACATATGATGGGGTACTATAAGACCATGCTTTATTATCCACAAGCAAATGGCATAGTTGAGATGTTCAATAAGATCCTGGGGATGTGCCTCATGAAAATATGCAACATTGGTTGTAAAGATTGGGATGATCAAGTGTTAATGGTATTATGGGCATACCTCACAACCTACAAGCACTTGAACAAAAATGGTGTTTGGTGTTGAGGTGATTCTATCAATGGATTTATTGGTGCCATCATTGTATATTATGCATATTAGGGATTTAGATGACCAAGAATTAGTGAATGCTAGGCTAGAGGACTTGGAGCATTGAGATGAGGTGTGCACCCAAGAAAAGTGGAACCAATAAATAGAAAAGGCACACTAGAATATCTATCATGACAAAAATATTAAGTGTAAGGTACTGACTGAATGAGAATTGGTGTTTTTATATGAATCTAAGTACCTCAAGTGCCTAGGAAAACTATAGATAAGGTGGATGGGTCCATATGTCATCCACAATGTATAAAAAATTAGTGCATGCAAGCTATGCATGTTGTTGCTCCATGGGAATGAAAATTTACTATAACCTAAAAGTAGTAGGATGGTTCTTGCACCATCAAACATTGACTTCCCAATCACAAGTCAGTGGTATTATGCTGACTGAAATAAAGTTTGGCACAAGCCAAACATTTTTTTTATAAATTGGGTTGTTTTATAAATTTTTTAGTGATGAGAATTCAAGAAGTACTTTGAGGCCCATTGGTAAAAACATTCTAGCACTTACACACATAATTCTAGTCAGGTAAGTTGAGTACATATGCTTTATAAGTGTCTGAGGCCATACATATAATTATAGGCACATGAATTTTGCTAGATTCAAGCAAGAGGTGCATAAGATATTTGTGCATAATATTTAGGATTTAGGGTGATAATAGGCCCATGAGAGAACCATTATGGTGCCTCTAAGTATAATACTAGTACGGTGAGTCAAGTGAGGATGCTTTCTAAGAACTTGAGGTTAAACATCTAAGTTTTTGGGTGCAAGAAGGTTGCTAAACTTTGAAAATTTGAGTACCAGGTGATAAAGACATGCATACATGATGATAGTGCATAAATGATATAAAAATGATGCACAAAATAGTGATGTATAAGACCTCCAAAGAGGAGACTAAAGTGTTGGAGGACCAGCATAAGGTATTTATATGGGGTAGGATAGGCTAAGGCAAGAGATAAAATCATATTGAAATCGACCAATAAACGGAAGTGCACTTGAAATAGAAGCGTAATAGGAAGATAAAATGGAACCATAGAGGTTGAATCACATGCATGTGAGGCATTACACCCAGGTTGCCATAAAAAAGGCAAAGGTCATACAAAATGAGAAAATCACAAGAGAAGATAATCAAGACAAGTAGGTATCCACCCAAAGTAAGGTATGAAGTGACCATTTGAACTACACATCACTTCACTAAAAATACCATAAGGATAATTTATTAAGGTGATAGTAGAGACTCAAAAATCTACATTGAATGTGTACGTGGCTATGTATTTTCACAAATTTTATGGGTTTGAGAAAATTCTAAGAAATTTGGGTGTCACCACTCCATTAATCCCCTGTAATTAAGATGGTAGATGAAATTAGGGTATAAATTAGTAAGACACCAACTAGTTTAGGTTTAAAACCTTAAGATAATTTTTAGATAGAATTCAAAGCAAACCAGAGTAAACTAGAGTTGAAGTAAACAAATGCTACTATAATGAGACTTTGAGCACCCTTAGATGCCAAAAGTGAATGATTGTGTAGAGAAAATAATTATTTTCCTTTTAAGAGTGGCATAGAGAAGTAATGGGCATGAATTGGGAAAGAAATATTTACCATAAAAGTTATAATGATGATGAGTTCACCATTAACAACAAGTAAAGCTCTAGATCTGAAGACACAGTCATATACCTCATGACTGTGAGAAGCGCCAATAAAAATTGAAGGCTTCAGTCAGATAAATAGACCATGATTTAATACTATTTAGTTTAGGATGGGAAAAAATCATATGAGTTTGGGTATATAGTAGGTATAAAGGGAAGACAAAAGGGAATGAGTAGTAGAAGTATATACTACAAAAAAAGTAGCACCACTAGTTGAAGGAGTTAGTGTCACTAAATTTGATCATGAGGCAATTGAAAAGATGTCATATTAGGACATGCAATTCCCTAAAGAAGTATTAATAAGAGATAATTGGGAATCCTTCACCCATAATTGACACCTAAAATAATATAACCACCACATGTTAAGCAATACACAATATCTATCACAAGATTAGGTTATAGATATGAGGGTAAAGGCTACATCAAGAACGATGCTACTTTATGTCTCTATTCAAGACAAACTTTAAACTACTAGTGAAAATCAATTATATGAGTTTCCATGTTTTGATAAGATGAAGGTACTCATACAATTGCTCCTCTTGCATGTCTATGAAAACTCCTTCTATTTTATAGGGAGGTGCATGTGATTATCAGCTAACCTCATTAGTAGAATTATCAGGCTCCAAAACTCTAGCATAAACATCCACTAGATGATGGTGGATGATGTTGAGATTGAAAGGGTCATTAAACTATTGGGATACTATAAGGTTGGGTTCACATTCCCAATAAAAGACATCCAAGACCTAGGAATGAGGTCAACTTCACACCTTATGAGTTTAAAAGTTTGCCTCAATGGTCAATGGATAAACATCTTCAAGGCCTACATATACATCACCTACCACATGGTACAGGGGTAAAATTTAACATCACAAAGTTCATTGTGGAAAAAATGATAAATAATATGCTTGAGTGTCATACGATATGAGAGACCTTATAATGGGGATCTATGTTGATTTTTATTGTGATGGAGGAGATCTACATGTCTGATGGTGATGAGGATAACCTATAGGTATTATCAATGCATAAAGATTCCCTAGTGATAAAATACAATAACTTCACTTACCCCCCTTCTTTCACCCCTAAATACAAAACCTAAGTGAAGGGGTGGTGCAGACAATACATCAAGACATTTAGGGAGGAACGGTGCATCTCTAAAGAGATCCCTCAAAACCTAGTTGGGATGGTGACCCTTACCTTTATAAAACACTTCTATGTAGTGTAATTAGTGTTCATAGATGGCAACCAGTCTAGCTAGATAAAACTCCCTTATGAATTTTCATCTAAGTATTTCATGGATGAGCTAAGGAAAATTCCCAATGTATAGCAAGTGGACATCCTGGTGAAAGTCATGGATTTAAAAAAGAGCAAGTTTTAGCACCAATACATTCACCTAGGATGGAAAGCAACCAAGTATGAGGAGGATGACTTGGATCACACTGATATCTATCCCCTCTAAAAATAGGTCATACTTGGGCACATCCACATGTTATTTTATGAGATGAAGCCAAAAAAGAAGGGAACATGTGTCAATAAGGATGATGACCTCCCCCTTCGGGTTGGTGAAAAAGGAAAGATAACACTAGTGGTAAAAAGAAAATCTCCCCAAAAGAAGTGGGGAGAAACCCTAAAGGAAATACAAGAGCACATTTGATTGAAGATCACCTCTAGTGATGAAGCTACCCCCTCTGTGCCAAATAATAAGCGTGTGACCTTCACACCCAAAATTGCTTCACCCAAGAGAAGGGAAAAGAAAAATAAATCCAAGGGGCTAATCAAAATTCCCATAATAACTTTGGAAGATATGGAAGAGAAAGAGGTGTATGAGGAAATAGAAGCATAAAGGGCACAAGAAGAGATGGAGGAGATGGAAGAGGAAGTAGGGATGAGAGTGTATATATCCCAAGAAGTAGTAGAAGAAAAGCTTAATGTTATTGAAGTTCAAGAGGCTCTCCAAGGTAGCACTACCATCATGATTGGAGAAGTAAATAAGCTTGCATCCGCATCTTCTAAGGAACCAAATACACAACATTTAAAACTAAGGAGATGAATAAAATCACATTGAAAAAAATGAGCCACAATAAGAAATAAATAGAGATAGCATTGGCACTAGAAAAGAGAAGGGATGCTATGAGAGCAAAGGGCATGACCATGGAGTAAATTATAAAGGTAAAGGTTAAGGAGATAAAGGCCAAAGAAATGAAGGCCTTAACACAAATCAAGAAAAGGAAAGTAAATAAAAATAAGGCCTAATAAGAAAGGGCCACGAAAGAGAAGAAAGAGAAAAAGGTTACCACAAGCATGGAACCAAGTAAAGAGACAAAAACAAAGGCACCTAACACCCACACCATCATAGCAAGAGAAGCTATACCAGAGGTGCACCCAAGTAGTGAAGGGGTACCTAGAGACAATGAAAGTGATTTTGACAACTTAGAAGAGAAAATAGAGTGTGGAAGAAACTTAGCAGAAATAGGATGACAAAGCTGGCACCAAGGAGGAAGAATAAATAGACCAAGGGGACAAGTCTAAAAAAGAACCCTTTATTGACCAAGTTTGACCCCAATTCAAATTTGGGTCAAAACCTACTATTTTAAACTTTTTAGGAAAGTTTCATGTGTCCTATGGGGTCTCCTATTATCCTATATTTCCACTTACCCTTCCCCTAGTCCTTGTTGAAGTCCATTCTCCTGGTACTAGCCTAGTCAACAAAAGTCAACATTGGTCAACATGGTAAAACTTATTAAAAGGCTCAATTTATTTTTTAAATGTCCCAAAATGGTCTTTGATAGGTTTCAAGGTGTCTTCGAGTCACAAATTGGCCATTTGCTAGGTTTCATGTGGTAAAAAGGTCATTTGGTCACTTTTCTAGCTAATTAATTATCTTGCACAAATGGTGGGAGTTATAAATTATGACATCAAGGTGGATATAAACGTGGATAAGGTCAAATCATATCATAATGAGTTAGGTGATAGTTATAAGTATTTTATGGTCATGAAATGGTAGTTTTTCCTCAAAAATAGGAGCTTTTGTATACTTGTACAGACTTCTCAGGTCCACCATCAGTTGAAAACATGGTGGAGTGACTCTTCACATTAAAATAATCATTTTCAATGCCTAGTTTTCAATAATAATGGAAAAAGTTTCATCTGTAACTTGTTTTCCTCCATTTTCACTTGGCAAGCAAAGAAGGAGCAACTTCATGTACTTGGCATGGGTCATATAAGTGGAATTTGAAGGAGTGTTTCTAGGGGTGGATAATAATCTGATTACACTTCATTTTAATAATAAGAATGTGAGATTTATTGCATCCTCCTTTATTAACAATTAGTTTGATTCTAGGTAGCTTTTTATGCATGTTCAACCATGAGGGGGTCATTATTTGAGCTTGTCTTAGGGTTTCTTGTTTTGGATTGATGGATTCATGTGTTAAAGGTGTCTCTACAAGATTTTCAAGATGTTTACATGCTTTGTATTATTTTGGAGAGTTTAATTTTTTGAGAAAGCCTCTTATAGGCTTGTAAAATGTCTAATTTCCATTCACAGTCATCTCACTTTCTTTGAAAATGTTTCCTTCACATTGGATATGATGTTTTAATGTTGTTTTGGAAATTATCCTAGTGTATGTTGATCATTTAAGTGTTTAAAATTACTCTTGAGGTTTTTTGAAAGCATTCCTTGCATGTTTCTTATCATTTTATGATTTCCTTGTATTTCACAGTTGAAAAGCTCCACCTACAAGAGCATGCTGACATCAAAAATGTAAGTTTTAGGGTTTGACATGGTTATTAACCTCTTGGGAATATTAATGTGTATTAAAATGTTGGATGAAGGTATGTACAACAAACATGCATGTTTAGAGAATGGTCTCAATGTTGCTTGTGTATAGGGAATGATCATCTACAACTAGTGTCATAATATGCAAACATGCATTTTGGAGGTGTTACAATAGTTGGTAAATCCAATTTGAGTGTCCTTGTTATGGGAAGGCTTAGATATACCTATTTATCATCCTAGTTTGACAATAAAGGTATCAAAACATCAAATGGGAAGTTGGATTGTGATCAGGCCCTTTTGCTCCAAAATGACCAAATAGAGGTCCATAAGGTTTTATATGACCTATTTAAGTATGCACCTTAAGTGACATAAGGAATATTGAATATTTAATCCTATATTAATCATATAGGACAAGGCCTATGCTAGTTTTGAGAAGTAAAATATGAGTGGAGATTGGAGCTTGCAAGGTCAAAAGATGACTAGAAAATCACTAAAAAGGGACAATGTTATCTACAAGATATTGATCAAAAAGTTGAATTTGCATCCCATTTTGATGATATTGAACTATTTTATAAATTTTAATGGTGATAATTTCTCAAATTATGCTTTCAATCTAAGAGGGCATGAGATAATTATAAATCCAATGACTTAAACCCCAATACATGTTTCTTTGTTAGTACATAGGACTGTGAGGAATCACCTATAGGCAGAAAGGTCAAAGTTTGTGAAATAGGTATAACCAGGAATAAGGTGAAGAAAGTTTATGGTTTGTGAGAAATCCACTACCTCAAAATCATCATCAAGATCCATTAAAAAGTATATTCTTCACCTAAAGACACTTATAGGCCTAAAATGAATGAAAGATAGCTACCTACAGTTGGGGTAACAATGAAGTGAGATGATGGACCTTAAAGGAGTATTAAGGTAATTTTAGGCTAAAATAGGTGGAAATTATAAACCTAATGACTTGGTAAATCTAATTAAGTTATCAAAACATTAATCAAGGTCAATTTCATGCTAATGACCAACTCTAAAATAGTTATAGGCAGAGACCTAGGACTGTCTTAGTCCAAGAGGACAGTGAACAATTAGAAGCCCTAAAGGGTCAAAATGATAGGTTTGGAGATGAGTTAAAATTGGAATGAAGGTGAGTCAAAAATAATATAGAATTTTTTGAAACCTTGGTTATAATCTCTAAAGAAAGGCACCTAAAAGGAGATCCCCTATTCACTATCACAGTCAGATAGGGTCATAAGTTTGAGAGGAACATGGTGAGAGTTTGATGCCCAAGGAAGGAAGAGGGAGTTTAATATAATGTTATATGGATTAATAATGACAAAATTAAATAAATAACATGTCCAAGACATCCTCAAGCTATCCAAGGCACTTTTGCCACAAGTAAAATAGGCTCAATCTGTATAGGTAGGGTAAGGAAACCCTTGGTTCAAGAGGTGAATATGGGATTCTACTTAGGAGAGATATTCTGGGTGAATCACTAGGATCCAAAAGAATGATATAAAGTTGAATAATATTCATGAATAATTTTGATGCATCAACTAAGTGTGGAAAAAGCATTTATAAGGAGGTTTGAACAAAACATGCAAAAAATAAGGTTTCTTTCCCCTTTTTTGAAAAGATTGAGATGGTTAGACCCCATAACTAGGGAATAAAAATTAAAAAAATTGTAAATTTCATAATTAGGACCTTGTGTATATTCTCAAATACTCATTTTTACCAAAAAATGGGCCTAATACTCTATATTTTATCTCAGAGTAGGGGTAGTCCATGCACAAGAATGGCAATTTTTGGGGAAAAGTGAAGAATGGTGAACTAGAGACCAATTGGATTAATAAATAAGGTTTGAATAGCTAGGAGAAACATGGAAGAACATAATAAAACTTTATATAAGGCTCGAAATCAAACAAGTCACCCTACATAACAAGGGTTACAGTCCAGTGTGAAGGAAAGCCTTAGGGCTAGAAGCCAAATTAGAGGGCATATGCATTTTCAACCATTTATATGATTTTAACATGATCAATTCGTGTTTAAAAAGGTATTTTGGGTGTGTTAAATCCATCACATTTAAAATATAACCATTGGAGGATCAAGAGGAAATCAAATATGTAGACAGACCTACTGGCAAGGTCTAGGCCTAAAACCAAATAGGGATCAATTTCCATTTCAAGCTTTTGGCAATCCATTATAATGGCTGGAGGAATATTGTAGGGTATATATAGATATTTTACAGCCCTTATTTTTCAAATAAAATCTCTAAGATTCCATTTATTTGCTTATGAATCATTCAGATCCCACTAAGAATTAAAAAATGAGCTAGAATGTCAACTTCAAGTGCTTTGAAATTTCACCAAGATTTTCATGGGACTTTGAGCCATTAAAGGAAGTTAAAGGAGGTCCTTAAAGATCCATAAGTGGAATTTTATCATAATTACAATGTGTTATGGATATGAATAAATTATAAGAATGAAAACCACTTCAAAACCCTTGCAAACCCTCCAGAGTGACCTGATTGGGAAGATGAGGCAACTTGAGCATCCATAAGGTATGGAGGTGCCATGAAAACACTTGGATGATGTAGAGGACTCTCCATATATTATTCAAATGTGACTTAGGTGTAAGGACCTATAAAAAATAGGGTGAAATAGGGCTTTTTTTGACCATTTTTTGTGTTTTTCAGGCATGGTAAACTTCCAAGAGACCAAATCACTTTTGGAGGAAAGTTTAGGATTTTTGTAAGTCCTCATGGTCATTGTATCAAGTTTCTAAGCTCCTAAGTGTGAATATTCATTTGGAAAACCTTTTAAGGATTTTTTATTTTAACTAATTCCATAGACACTTGGGATAAATGTCATCCCTCTTCTTGTATAGATTAGATTATAGGTTTTAAGAGTTTTCAGGTGCCAAGTGTGAGAGGTGTGTAGGAAAGGGATATTCTAAGACTACCAAAGATGATTATGTATGTCCAGATGATCATGAGTTGCAATGATAAGGTAGTTTTGAAAGGCCAATCATGAGAGGCAATTTTCTATGAAAAAGGAGTTTCTTAACTCTTAGAAGGTTTTGAATGATTTAAAATGACACTTGTAGCTCATGATGTTTCATGTATCACCCCATATCCTTACCCACATGAATTATAACTAATTTTCACTTTTAGAAACTTGTCCTTGTGCCTCTTGGACTCCCCTTCTCTCTCTCCTCAAAGTTTTATAAATTGATCCATTTTGGCAATTATAAAGGGATTCCAACTCTTATAATGGAAAAATACCTACCAAAATTTTATCTTTATTTGTACTTAAACTAATGAGAAGTAATTTGGTTATACTCTATGTCTATTTTCACTATGTGTTGAAGTGATCTATCTTGAATGTCAAGTATAAATTGAGTTCATCTTGTTTTCATGCAATCCTTAACTATGTTACTACAAATGAATTCTCTCCTAACAAGTTTCATGAAGTGTATGCTACTAAAATAGACTCTTAAAGTGTGTATGAGTTTGGTAGTGTCATATATGACCTTTCCTTCACTTGCCTTCATTTGTTGAGTTGTTATTTGCCTTTGTGAGAAACACTAATGATAGGGACATCATTAATGGTGTTGAGGCTAGTTTGGTTGTCTTATTTCATTATGAAAATTCCAAGTGTATGAATGGAAGAAAATCTTGGTGTATCATCTCCTAGTTTAGGTTTTCTTTATGCCTTTCTCTCCTTTTTCACCCATAATAGGTAGTTTTAGTAGCATAAAAACATCAAGTCATATCTAGGGAGATAGCCCTCATAATCTAGAGATTAATCTCTCATGTATGTTCACTCAAAACATGAGAGATGATTAAATGTTGCATCAAATTGTAGGAGCTTTATAGACTATCCTAAGGTGCATAATTTGATGAAAACACCCCTATTAGAGAAAAATAAAACCTCATAAGGAAACACAAAAGAGAGATCTAATGCTGATGAAGAGGAACAAGAGCAGACATACTTGGCCATCAATGAAGAAGAGGAAGCTGAGCCAAGATTATTTGAAAAGGAACATAAGGGGTTCACCAATGAGAACTATTATATGTTTGATTACATTCCCTCGGAGCTACCATGATAAGGACATGCTATAAATTATCATTTACCTTTGATAATTATATAGATTAGCCTAATTTTGAGTGCATATCAACTAGAAGAGGGGCATGATTCCCTTCTAATTAACCCCTACATGATGAACCCCATCAGGTCAGCCAATGTACTCATCTGAATGGCCTTTGAAGTAGTGCATAAGATCATTATTAATGATTTTATAGCCTTAATTTGGAATAAGATCATGCTAGAAGTGGAAGAGGAAATAAATTCTATGAAATTCAAATTGCAACAATTGGTCAAGTGCATAGAAGAAGCAGATCCATCCCTATTGGATGGCATTGACACTTTGAATTTTTTAAAGGTTGACAATGTATGTACACTAGTGGAGCAGATGATCCCAAGGTTGAAGGCAAAGTTGATACCATAAGAAGAGGAGGACCCTTGCACCATAATAAATCAAGAGCTAGTAGTGATGTTTAAAGAGTTGGAGGACCTCTTCATAAAACTTCAAGAGAGAATGGATGTAGTCAATTCCATATTTTGTAAATTATTCAACTAGGTATTAGTTATAGATGTGTGCCTCAAAAATGCAAAGGGGGAGAAGGATGAACTTATGGTGAATGTATACACTACTATCAGGGCCAAGCGTGCATAGATCATGACACAAATAAATACCTTGAGTGCCCAAATAATGACCTAAAAGCAAGATCTGGAAGAAATCTTAGGTGCTTTATAAATGAAGGATTGAAATCAAGGAGTGATCTTATATGGTAGACTAAGAAATGCAAAGGAGAACATTGAATCCTTTTAGATGGAGTTAGAGAAAATAGATGTTCTCATGCTCAATACCACTTCAATAGACATAGAACATGCCATTGAATAACTCAAGCTTGCCATTTAGGGCTTTGAGGAATTTAATTCTAAACTAATGGAGAATGTGTCAAAGTTTTGTGTGCTTAGGGAATTAGAAGTCTAGTTCGAGGGAGGACTAGAAATTTTGTATGGGGTAATGTTGGGCCCCTTTTTTCACTAAGTATGGGCCTACACCAACTTAGTAGTCAGCTTAGTGTGAGGGAATCAGGTGGAATGATTAATATTTTGGCATCTTTTGGTGCCAGTTGGAGGAATAATTATAGACCTAATACTAGTTGGTAGGTAGTTAATTGGTGCCTAATTTTTAAGTGGCATCTTCTAAAGTAATAAGCATGTGGTGACTAGAACACAAATGATGCAAGGTACTGGATCTAGAAAAAAGATCAACAAAGGCTCCATCTCAACACTCAACATGTGCTCGCCACCCTAGAATAAAGATAATTCTCACTACTATAAAGCCAAGGTCAAACCAGTGTGTAAAGGATAAAAATTAGAGTAGCGAAGATCTACTAAATTAAACCTAGATATGTTATGGATGATATTTGCATAAGTTCTATCCTAAATGCATTTGAGGATCTACATTATAATTCTCAAGCTTGCCTATGAGTCATTGGGCCTTTAGTAGACTTAGATGAGCACTTTCTCTATTTACATTTTTATGTACTCTATATTTGAACTTTTTCAATGAAGAATGGCATTGCACCTATATGAGAATTAATCAAGATTACATGGTTATAATGATGTTCTTTACTTAAGAAATGGATTACATAATGTTTACAATAGTTATAATGCTTAGATTTATATTATAAATACTAAGTTTCAACAAAGATTTCATTCCAACTTATTAATGGCATCTCAATGTAAATGATGATGTTAGTACATTTTATGGAAATACTAAGTTTAGGAAAGACCCCATGCCAAGCAATGAAACATGTATTTAAACTGTGAGCCTAAGCATAAACCCTTAAATCTAAAGTATTCCATTAAACCCTCCAAGTTATTGAATGATGATAAGCTAAGGGAACTAGAGGCTTGTGCCCATGAAACTATAAAACAAATCCCTTAAGTAGGATTTGTGCCTAACAGATAGTCAAGATCCACCTCTCACAACTTGTGCTAATGAACTTGCCAATGTCATTGTTATAAATGACCAAGTCCCTTGAAGATTGAGTTATGTCATGACATGAATAGCACAACACATGCCTCATTTCTTTCTTTCTTTCACTTTGGGTGAGCGCATAAGGTTTTCACCTTATGTGAATTGATGTCAACACAATTGAGTGATAAATGTTGAGCACTACATGATTAGTCTAGGTTTGGTTTTAGTTGTAACAAGTATAAAATTAACTTGGATATCTAGATAAGTTCTTAACAAAGCAAATAGATCAAATAACCCACTTTTATACAACCCTCATCAAGGAATTTAAAGGTGATTATAAACATTTATGCTTTCATGACTTGTTTTGAATCTAGGAATTTGACTCAAGAGAGGATGGTTAGTATGGTGTTAGTTCCAAAAGGAAAACAAAATGAAATAAACACACTAGCTAGCATAACATCTCTAGCCCTAGACACTAAGGAGAGCTTAGTTAAAAAAAATGAACAAAACACACAACTAGAATGCAAAAGAAACCTTCTTTTACCTTCCTTGGATGTTCCAAAATGCTTGTTGTAGTGGCTTGATCGGCTTGTGCTCATGAAGTCCTTAGCAATGGAAGCTTGGATACCTCCATCTCTCCTTGGCACCTTTGGATTATGGATTGGATTATATTGGAATTAATTTGGCATGGTAACGCTAGTTTTTTGAAGCTTTGTAATCAATTTTGCATTATAACTTTGCATAATCATGTGTTAGAAATGATGTTCATAGCCTCTCTATTTATAGATTTTTGAGAATGTCTAGAATCAACCCAAACCATCCATCTTGAGATTGAGATGTGTATTTGAAGATTAATTCAATTTTTGGAATTAAGTTTATAATTATCCTCATCATGAGATTGGAAGAAAGGGAAATTAAGAGGCATGGAGAGCATCATGGAAGGTATTGATGAGGCATGAAGGGCATAAATCCTGATATTTGTGGCATTTATGGTCTAGGGATGTCTTTCCAAGAAATGAGGTCACTTGATGATGCATATATTCCATATTCATTTCCAAGAAAAATTATTTAACAAGGTTCCATGAAATTATTAATTAGGCCTTGATTTGGGTTAATTAGCTCTTAAGCATGTTTAAGCACTTTGTGCACAAATTACTCAAATTGATCAAAATCCCTTGTTATTGATCCAAAATTTGACTGGATTGGAATTGGAAGGCAATGTAAAATGCATTGGAACCATATTCTCATTTAGGATGTTAACAAAAACAAATAACAAAGGCATGCGTCTTGTGCATAAGATTTGATAGGAAAGAACAATCTAGAGCACCAAGTTGCAAAATTAGCATTTTGACTCGAAATGATTTGATCAAAGTTAGCTAGCCCATAAATTGAATTACCCTAGCCAAAATTAGCACTTGAATATGTTTATTTCACATCATTTAACATGTTTTAGTGTTTTTAGGCCAAATTGTGTGTTTTAGGTGAAAATTAGCCAAAAGCCTAGTTGGAGGTTATCGATGGCTAGTGTTAGGTGTCTACACTTGTAATTTAACATCATCACATACCCATCATAAATGGTATGGTTTAGGATGTGGTTTCATTTCAACTCCTAATTTGTTCAAAGCTTATTTAGAAATGATGATAGCTTGAGATCCACTATCAAAAAGAATATCTATCTTAGTATGCGAAGAAATCAATCTAATGTGGAACAATTCATTTCTTTTTTTTCATCATGCATAGATTTAGAATGTAAATAAGAATGAGAATTAAGATATATAGTAATAGAAGAGTAATAAGATGAACCTTTCATTCCCATGGTAGTGATCTTTGTCTCAACACCAAAATCAGAGCCAAGATCTTATTATAATGATGCAATAGTCTTCCTACCTTTCTTGTTCATGAACCATTTTAACCTATGTTTGGGTGGAGATTCCAACACTTATCATCTTCATGGCCTTCTCTCTTGAAATGAGATTAAAAAGGCTTCCCATCCTCTTTATTGACTGTGGAGGTGTGTTTTATCTTACTCTTTCCTTTTATTTTAAGTAGTTTTCTTGGCTTATTTGTGAATGTTCCCTATCTTTAGTCACTTTACCACTTGATTGAATATGGTTAGCTTGGACACAAACTTCATCAAGATTAGTGGGGTTAAACATAAGGATTGTATACCTTAAAAAATTATGTAACCCACTAATATATTTTAAAAGAGTCTCTTGAGTGTAAATAGGATGCATAACACCAAATCCATCTTTCTATACTCTTAAGTGTAATCATGTACACTTTAACCCTTAACTTACCTTAAATTTTGCCAATCCATGGTACCTTATTATAGATATCGTAATGGATACAATATATTTTTAATGTAAAAACAAAATCATACCAAGAAGAGATCACTTTACCATGCTTAAAGAGATCCTCTTATGTATTACTCTCCCACCAAATGAGTGTTATACCACCCAAACAAAGAGTGCATAGCTGAATGTTTTATTCCTCATCATCAATATTTTGAACCTTGCTGTATAATTCTAACTGCTTGATCCAATGATCCAAATTTTATTCACTAAAATCTCCATTATAAGTTGGAAAATAAAATTTAGCATCAATTTTAAGCTTAAAAGAAATAGAATCAGAAATTTTCTTTTGCTTATTGTCAGAGAAAGAAGGAAAAGGTATAGATGGGGGATATTTAGATGATTTTCTTCCTTTACCCTTAATATTAGTTGATTTTTATTCATCTTATTTACCTTCACTTCATGTATTTATTTCATGATACAACTCTTCCACCATGATTTTCATCTCAAGAAAGGCTTGATGAAAGGTTGCTTCTAATTCTAATTCTCTTCTAAGAGAATCTACAGGTTGACTTGCATGTTTTAAACCAATTTCAAGGTTATATTGTTCAAGTGTTCCTTCACCACACTTTGACTTAGACCTGTTTAGCATGTAAAATATATATTTAAAAATATAAAAACCATATTAAAATATCCTTGATTAATTTCTTTGATACCAAACTTGATCTAAAATGCAATATCATACTTATACTTTCAATTTTGCCAATTTTGGTTACTTCCAACACTTTTTTTCAATTTCCCATAAAAATTCATAAAAATTGATATAATAATAAAAACTATATTTTAAACTGATTGAAACATAATAATTAATTGATAAAATGCAAAAAATACAAACCAAATTTTTTATTAGACTTCACCCTTTGAGGGGAAACATCTTTGAGTTCAAAAAAACACCCAAACTGATCTATTAAATGGTACAAAATACACTTTATATACACTATTTAAACCAAAATATGACTTTGATCTGTAAAAATAACCTCTACTCTACCATTAGGAAGTCTCTACAATAATATCCTATATGGAATTTGCTCTTTCTTGCTTGATTCTTGCTCTTTTTCTCAAGAGAGATCTCACACCAAAGAGCTGGAATGAATTTACAAATGAGGCTTATGGGATTATATAGTGTTCCCAAGGCCAAAAATTATGGTTTTAAGCCTTATCACTTCATCCCATACATTTGGAATTATATCCTCTCTTCCATTGCCTTGTTTTAAGGCTTTGATAATGCTCCCACACATTTTGGGTGGGATTTAATCCCACATTTGTGGGGATAGAGATAAACATGGCTTTAAAAGTCAATTCTCAAGCCTTATGAAGTGGTCAAGGAATAATATGTGAAATTGGGTTCCAAACTTATGTGAACTCCATGTGATAGGTGTATGATGTGTCCATCATGGATTATATGGCAGCTTAGTAGATTTTGGTCCTATGCTAACATCATCATTGTACCATAGTTGATTAAATAGTGTTGATGTGGGTTTTATGTACACCCTAATAACCCTATAAGGTAGCATATAATGTTTTAGGATCAATGAAATACTTCATTCCAAGTTATGAGTTGTTAGGTATTCAGTTTTATAACCTTCTAGTGGAATAGAGGTGAACGATACAGATTGTTTACAATAAATGAGTTGACTATGGATAGACCTAGATCTTATTGAATTAAGTAAATGGATGATGGTTCTAACTAAAGTGGGAAATATTTTTTAAACAAACTTAAATATGAAGGTAGGTAAGGTAGAAAAGAGGTATGTGGACTACACAAGATGAAAACTCTTCAAGATCAACACTTAAACTAAGGTAGGAAAAGAAATCAAAGGACCACTATTTCTTGTAAGTTTTTGTATCACAACAACAAACAAACATAGTAAATATTCAAAGGGAACCAAAACACAATATAATTAAACATGCATAAATTAAAGGTTGTCACATTTACTAGATTGTTATTGCACATTAGCAGGGGGATTATATTTCATATGTAAAATACATCCAAATCAATTATAGCTTAAAATGACAACTATATTAAATAAGATAACTCATATACAATATAATAACTAAAATACCAGAATAATACATCCCATAAAATCCATAGAAGAAGACAAGAATCAAGATTTACACACAAAGACCAAGTCAATCAAAACTTCTCAGAATTTCTTATTAATATTAAAAACCAAAAATATCCTCCCTTTGGAATTTAGAGGATATAGATATATATAACTTGGGATGGGGATGCCTCATCTCTTCAATCTTCATCTAAAATTACATGTTCAAAATTATATCTATGCCTAAGATCATGCAAAGGATGCATGCCTCATGTCCATATTTAGAACAATATCTTTATCTAAAAATATAATATATATGCATCATAAATAAGTTGGAAACTAAAGCTCCACTTTAGTAATAACATGAAAAAATGTAGCTATTTTATATCAAGGTGTTGATGTGTCACCACTTACTGAAGAGGTTGATGGAGTAAAGGTAGTTTCAACTAATGTAACTAATGGAGGTCCTTATGTAATAAAAAATGGGCTTGTTAAAGTTTTCATACAATAAATCTAGGGAATTAAGAGATTTACAACATTTGAGAGACGCTGACAGTTGGTTGTGTATGTGAAACTGACCCTAAAGTTATTTTATTAGCTCTCAAATCTTATAATAAGATATAATCTATGTCAAACTCCTTATTTATAATATCGAAATTGAGTAATGAAGGCTTAAAAATCCTAAAAACCTTAGCCATCAATCTTTCTTTGATTTTGAGCTTTTGAATTCAGCTACTAAAACTTTTATGTCCTTTATAAAACTAACTGTAAGATTTCTTCATTAGTTTTATAAATAGTGCCCTCAAATTCATGTTTGAAGTTATTTGCATCCACCTGGAGAAGGTTTTAAAAATTAGGTCTATTGATCAAATCTACTATAGGGGTTATCACATTAGTAACCCACATATCTAAAAAAAATTGTAATGCTTCACCCTCATGAGTGAGGAAATGCTCTAGTAATTTCTTCATTTTCTTGTGTTATTTAAGGGAAGAATACCTTATTTATATTACATAATTTAAGCACCAATAAGCATCCATACTAGACTTAATATTCAATTACTTAAAAGAATCAGTCCTAACCAAAAACATTTAATCTCATTTTTACTTATTTCTTTTGATTCTAAAATGTGATAATAGTTGCCCTAATCAATTGGCTCCCTACCCTAAAAACCCTGACTTTATAAAAAATATTATACAGATTAGTTTTTACACTTTAAATTAACAATAATATCCTGAGGTATTGTATGATTTGGCTTTACTATAACCTTTTCAAGGCATATTAATTACTTTGAAACATTTCTTTAATTGTTGCCCTTATAGAATCCATAAAATAACCAAAATTATCAATATACTTGAGGGGGTAATTTGGTTTTCTCTTGGGTTTCTTTACTAAATGTAAAATATTATACCTTTGTTCAAACTTCACTTCACTTCTCTTTTGGTTTTTGTGTTCATCACCTTCCTCTTCCTTACCCTTTGAATAGTCCCACTCTAGTTATCAAACCAAGTGGAGACTATTGGATGTTTAGTCATAACCAAATTTTGCCTTTCATCTCTAACACTTTGAATTTCCCTTACACATTAGGGAACAATAATTTGTCCCATTTCAATCTCTTGATTTGGTCTTGAGGACTGAGAAGATGGAGGATTCATAGGAGGGGCTATAATTGTGGGGGGTGTCAAGAATGCATTTATCTGAATAGGAAATTAGAGGGGTGTTTGAATAACCTTCTCCCATGGATATGTTTCTTTAATAGGTGTAAATTCAATCAAGAGTTTAGTCAAGCCCAGTGTAATTTGTATAGTCATTGTAGCTATTGGCATGGTCAATGGATGTGGCATGGGGAATTCTAATTGAGATGCCTTTTTATTTGGGACTGGTGGTATTAAAGGATTGAAAATATATATAGTGACCAAGGTTTTAAAATGGATTGCTTGGTGAGTCCTTATTAATTTTGGAGAAGAAAAAGGAATAGTTGAATCAATAAGACTAGACAAAATAGCCCTAAGAATAGCTGGGGGCAAACTTGTAGTTGATATTTGAATACTAGAAATTGAATAAATAATAGAAGACACTACCTTATCAAGGCTCTTGATCTACTCTTGTGTAAGAACTTGATATTTTAATATGTTGGTAGAGGTTTCCTTTAGTCTATGTTCTCCCAGATTCAAGACTTTGGCCCTTTCTAGCTCAGCCTCTATTTCTTCATATGCAGGATAATCAACCAGAGTTATTACATGCTCGAGGTCCTCTTCCTTCATTGGTTCCATTTCATCTAAAACTTCCTCTACCTCCTCATCTTCATTTTCTATGATTGGAATATCAAGTGATGGTCTTTATTTTAGTTGTTTATCCTTGAAAGGAGGGAAAGAGTCTTTTTGCTTCCTTTGATAAATGAAGATGGGTGGAGTGGAAGGTGGATGAGATGGGGAAATAGATGTAGGAATAATGGTGGTAGAATTAATGATTAGATATGGTGGTGGAGTAGTATATATGATGAATGGTGTTGACATGGTTATGGAGGACATGGAACTTATTTGAAGAGACTTAGGAGATTGGGGATAACCTTGAGTAGTAATAATAGATAGGAAAGTAGTCTCTAAGAACTCTAGGAGACTTGAGTGACTATAGCGATGGGTGGAAAAGGTGTCATTACTAAATATCTCATCCTTTGTTCCTCTGAAGAATTTTTTGAACTATGCCTTATGGTGGTTATATCCAAAGCCTAAACATTAGTTTTTACAGATGTAAAAGAGATTTAGGAACCTAAGAGACCCTTCCTAATTTAAGGGTTTGATTCTCTTTGAGTTCCAAAATCATATGTTTCTTCATTTGTAAGATCTATTGAAGGGGAAGGAGGTTTATCATGTAGCTGAGTGTTAGTTGGTTGATTTGAAGGCCATTGATGTCTCTATGTAGCTTGTGTTTTCTCCTCATTTAATTTAGGATCTTATTGAAGGGTTTGATCCCAAGTCATAGATGTTGATTTATTACTCATTTTCATCCATACTTTACTACCATATATTGCATTTATAAATACCATGTCATGGTCATATTCCTCATGGCCATAGGAAACATGTACCTTTTTCTTCTTCTTAAGTTATAGGAGACACCCCCTCACCTTGTTCCTTGGGTCCCATTCTTTGAAAGGTGACACCTATAGATTATATTGATTCCTAGCCTTACTATCATGAATAAAATGTGATCTGATAACATATTATTATTGTCCAATGCTTAAAGGAGTTTTGAAATAATAGGCAAAATGCCTTTAACCTAGTTACTCATAAATGTTGTTATAAATTTGATATGCAATTTCTTGTTCTGCTATGTGGTCTAGAATATGGTGTTGTAGTAGTAGGGGAATGGTCCTTATTTATTTTACCTTGATAATAGTGGCATCTAGGTAGTACTAGTAATCTCCTATTTTATTCAAGATCTTTCTTATATTCATAGATAGTTTGATCATTATAGTGCCTTGTATGGCATAGAATATTTGGGGATAAACCTCCTCACATATCCTCTTGATTTTAGTCTTGTACATATGAATAAACATGAAACAATAGTATTCTCCTACACTATTTACTATATATTCACTTGAGGGATACCAGTCTTGACCATAGGGCTTGTATACCATGCCCATGACTATTTCCAATAGGTAGGGCATCATATAAAAGTTTTTGTCAATTGTTCTTTGATTGGGGTGAAGTAGTTATGAATTTATATTGGCACTTATAATTTCCTCCAATTCCATTAACTTTTCAAATTTCAAGATTATATCTAATAGAGGAACCCACTTAACATGGGTGTATGCAATACTAGGAAACCATACAACATATTCAATATGCCCATAGCTATCCTAATTCCAGGACTAAATTTGATGATGTAATTGGATGAGATAGACCTATTAGGATTTACCCTTTGGCCTTTAGCAAGCCATTGTTTCAATTTACCATCTATTATATTATGCTCAAGCCAAACATTGGTTGATAACTAATTGTAATTAGTTTTAGGTAAGGGGACACTAAGATAACTCTCAATGCTTTACCTGACATGTATGCCATAGAATTTTTAACCTTCCTAACATGTAATATATCACCAAAAATAGTTTTATTAACAAATAAAACTTTGAGCAGGTCAATGCACAACATTGCCTCTAGTTTGGATACCACTTGGTGGAAGCCTTATTCTTTGATTGGTAGAAAGTCATCTATGTAATGCTTCTCTTCAAGAGAAATATGTTCCTTAATAGAATATGGTTTTATGAACACTACCTCTTCCTAGAGCACTTATTAGTGTAGGAACTTGAAATCTAATGTGTTCCTCTTGAATATAGTATCCATGTATGTGGGTCCTCCTATGAATGATTAGGGAGAGGGAACTGTAGATTTTACATGTTTTGAAGAATAAACAATTATTCTATGATAGCTAGTGAAATTTCCTCTATGCACTAATTGGTTCATTATGTGGTTATTAAATAAATAAACTAGGGCTTCTAGGATGCTGGAAGAGAGATCAAAGACATGATCATTGGATTGAAAAAGTAATGGTGAAGTGAAACTCTATTTCATGTAAATTTTGCATATATTTTTCCCAGACTTGAGTATTAAATAAGATAATGAAATTTTATTTTAATTCTCATTTTGATTTGAACTTGTTATTCATTTTTGGTGGGTTGGGATACTTTCTGCATGACAACACTTCATTAATTCTCTATGTCTAGTCACCTCTTTTGAGGTAATTATTGATTATTCATTGACTGGTTATTTTGCCATATTGTCACCCTTTCCTATCCATATCTTAGTTATTTCCCCTTTTTAAAAATCACACTACGGATGATAGAAATTATACCACTAATAAATCAACCCTTCCACCTATAATGAAGGTTAAGGTGGAATTATACCAGTCTAATCATGGGGTTATAAAGGTTCAACTAAGATCTCAAAGACGTGAAGGGGTTTTTATAAGTTCTAAGAAATAATCAATAAGTTATCATATATAACATATTCCATTATAACAATCAAAAATCTATTTTGTCAAATCATGAATCAATTAAAATAAGAATTTGTAATCTATTCTATCCGATAGAAAAAACTATAAATTAGATAATCTCATGAAGAATAGAAATCTGATTCAGTAAATATATTTAAAGTAATATCTTGTTTCTTGTTGTAGTGTTTTCAAGTTAACCTCAAAAGATAAACTAGAAATATAAGAAAATATTTGAGAAAAGACAAAAGATAAAAGTATTCAATCATGTATACAAACAAAAGAGAAACACAACAAATAATAACTAATAAACTAACTAAAATCAGAGAGAGCATAAAATAACTAAGCTAAAAAAAGGACAACAAACTATTTAAAGCAACTATGTATAAACTAAAGACAATTTTAAATAAGATAAAAGCTAAGGAATAAAATGATCAAATAAATAATCTAAGACTAAACCTAAATAGAAATTAATCTAACAATCTATAAAACAACTATCAAATAACAAGTAACAAGTAACAAGTTTAAACTAAACAGAAAAAGACTATTAATCATAAAACTAAATGGATTTAGAATCTAACCATGATTAATATTAATGACTAAAAGAACCTAAAATCTATAATAACAAAAATAAGAAAAGAACGAAAAGAAGTAACCTATTTACTATCTAACCTAAAGAAAGAACAATGAATTAATTTAAGAAACTAATTAAAGAACTGAATCAAAAATAAAATTGGAACTAAAAAAATAAGGATTTAAACTAAGAAATAAATAATAAAACTAGATTAAATAAATCTAAAAGATAAAGTATATTAAAAATAGAGTCAATATAAAATACAATGAAGTTTGTGAGTCTCAAAGGAGAGTCATCTTACCAGAAAAGATAAATTTTATTGAGAAAACTAACATCTTTCTTTACAATAACTTGAGAGACAACTTTAAAATAAAAATAGATCAATGAAATGTCACAAAATAGCGAAGTGTTCATCATTATTCAAGTTGAATACTTGAATTCTATGTATAAAAATACAAATAAAAATCATCAAAATATGTTAAACTTGACAAACTTTAGATAATTGATTATAAATGATAATAATAACTAGATATACCTACGTTGCCTAAGCAATTACTCAACCATTAGATAAAATACCATTGAGTCTATCTGCAAAAGCCATGTTGTCTCAAGGAAGTTGTATAGAAAGAAGAGAGATGAATAATTGACTTCACAAATGTATAAGTCCTCAAATACTTATGTTGTTCTTCTATCATCAAATAAATCCTTGATTTCCTTTTATGCTCCAAACTTAGTTGAAAAATAAGTTATAACTAAATTTAACTGGTTATTAGTTTATGTTAACTAATTGAATTTATTCAATTAATGATAAATAATTATTGGTTAAGGAAATGTTTAATTAAGACTTAAAGACTTAATTCATCAAGTTATTTAAATATAGACTGAGTACTAATCTTAACAGGTGGGGACCCTTATCAATTAATAATATAATAGAATACATATATCAACTTTAAAATAGATAAGTCAGAGATTAATAAAATTCCATTTGTATTAACTATAATGCATGTAAAAAATAAAATAAGCATATATATTTATATCAAAATTAAGTTTGTTGCATTTACAAAATATTAGCATTAAAAACTATCAAAAGTTGAAGTTAAAGCATCAAAATATAAATAAAAGTTCTGTCATGTAAAAGTTCAACTGAAAAAAAAATCTATCTTGTGGACATCCAATAATCATTTGAGTCTAAAATCACTTCAATCATAGGCTTATCTTGTGCATTAAGATACACATTATACTCCATCTTTGTTGTAAGAAACTACACCAAATTTATTCCAAAGTCACTTGTGATATCATCAACATACAATTTGATTCTTTATAGCATTCTGACCTCCATAGGAGTATTAGATTTAGTTTCACTTTCAACTCTCTCTTCTCTAGTTTTTTCTCTACAGTGAGAAGGGAAATGCTCATTGTCTTTCTCCTACTAGCATAATCATGTATTTCCATATTCAAATTTCTGGATCCCAAGATAGGCTCACCATGGCAAGATGTCAAACCTAACCTTTTACCTTTCATAATAGGCTCTTGATGAGATGGTGAAGGTTCATCAGAAGGAATGGCCAAATTCACATAGTTTTTTGCATGTATTGTCTCCATTTCAAGTTGGTTGGCCTAATTGGCAGGATTAAGTTTAATTACTAGTTGAATTATTTTAGGAGATTTAATTGGAAGGTATTATGGGTTATTATAAAAATGGTATGAATAATTTCTTTGTGAGTGGGTTCTTGCTCTAAACCTATGACCATAAAAACATTTGTTTCCTCTATGACCTCTATTAACTAGATTGAAATGTAGGTTGTTAAGTACATTCCATAATTTAGGATATGAGGCATCAAAATGTATAGACATCCTAGTTCCTCTTTTGAATCTAGGACTGAATCTTCTAGCATGAAAACCACCTCTAGGAAAGTTTCTATTAGGATTACACTGATTTACATCACTAATAGAATTATTTTTCCAACCCTTATCATCACTACTCCTAGTTGACCCAAACTGGTCCCCCTAGACATTTTGAAAAAATCTAAAATATATCAAAATTTATGACTAAAAATCAAAAAATACTTAGCCATAACAAAACATAACTGATCTTACTACACAGTAATTTTTTAACAAAACTAAACTAAATTGTAGCACAAATTGAAATATCTTATCTAAATCCAATTATCATTGAATCCCTCAAATAATAGTATCATAATCTACTTTAAAACATTATGATATATCTTCAATTAAATTATAATCTCTATCAAGCCAATTATAAACCAAGTATCTGACTTTCTTTAAATTACTCCACTGATCCATCAATACATATCAATATCTCAGAAAAAATAAAATTATAAGAACATAGTTTTATTTCAAAATATCTTGGTATATCTTCACTCCTTATCAAATCAACTGAGAGATAATCAAGTTTTTAAAGAACCTTTTTTTCAATCTCTATTTTAAAATGAAACCCATGACTTCAATTCTAAGATATAGATTCAATGAAAACCTCATATCTTATTTAGTTTTCCTTTAAAGCTAACACCTACGAATGAAATTGATAGATGAAACTTGAGAATGTAGACCATCCATTAATATATTGACAATCCCCTAAAATATATGTTTTTATAATGGCCAATTGAAAATTTCCTATATAAACCAAATTAAGAAATTTTTAGAATGAATGGAAGCTATCTCTACAGAAACCCAAGCATACATCACAATCCTTCAAATTTTCTAAAAATACATGAACAAATTTTTTTCATGAAGATCAAAAATTCAATAAATATCTGCACAAATGCTTACAAATACATCATTCTAACTATCCTAATAGAATCTCAAAATATATTTGGAAAAGCAAAGCCTTAGAAAAAGTGAGAACCCAAACATTAAGAAAAATACGTCTGTAATTTTCTAGATTAGGGTTTAATAAAATATTTGAAGTCTTTGATTTATTCAATATAACTCACACACATAAACCTTTCTAAAGTCATTTTGAAACTATCAGATACCCATGACAATAAACAAATATGTCAACTTAAAAAATCCATCATGCCAAGTTATTTCAAAATTTTGAAGAACCATCAAATATAAAATTTCGCATAGAGGCCAAAAAATTTTGCTTTATTTCAATCTTGATAGACTTATTTCACAAAAATTAGGCCTCAAACCAAAAAACCTTTTATTCTTTCAACAAAAACTAGACTATATCAAAACCAAAAAGTTTATCATCCATATCCATGTATGAGAAAAGATAATCAAATTGAGCATCCATTCCTCTTCAAAATATTAATGCACATGAAAAACCATTTGATCATATATCAGGGAATCAAACATGTAGATCCATTTTCATAAACTTCAAGGTCTGACATAAACTTTCAACTGTAATGGCTTGTAATATCATATTTTTGAACTGAATCTTTTAATAAGAGCCTTTTTAAGACAATACTATTCTCAAATATACCATTAAACAGATAGGAGATTCTTTGCATGCATGTAAACAATAACCAAAAAACCACAACCTTTATTTATTTTCACCATACAAACAAACTTACACACAACTGACAACATCTCCAACCATGCAGGTAACAATCTCTTAAATATATTTAAGAAAATCATCAGAAACTTCTAAAACCATCTACATGAAGATAGATTTGTAAAACTTTCTCATACCATAGCCTATATTTATTCATAAAACCATTCAAAAATAACTCGGAGTTTCCATGAATGTCCATGCAGACTAAAACTTATTCTATTCATGCAACTAAGGAATGATTTCCTTCATATTACTATAAGTTTATTCAAAATCACCAAAAATACATTCCAAATTTGTTCTATAATGTAGGAAACATACCTGGTAATGAAATTTGAAACCTTTTTATCTAAAATCCTCTAAAATTACCCCTCTGTAACCTCAAGAACTCTATGAACTAGAGCTTTGCTTCTATGAGAAGATTTCCAAAAAATAAAAAAAACCAAGAAAATGAACACTTATATCCACCACCATGCCCCATCGTAACCAATTCAATGAGGTATTTGTTTCTTATTAGCTCATGTTTAATCAAGTGTACTTTAGTGATCCTACCAACCTTATTACTGGTATAACTAAATTTAACCATCACTAACTTGTTACACTAAACCTTTACCAACTTCCTTTTTTTGAGGTGGGACTATTTTGCATTAAATTCTCCAATACCACCAAATCTCCCATGATGATCTTGAAACATCAAAATGTGCTTTGTATTAAATGTTCATGCCAACTCACCATACCATGATGGGTCATGTTACCAACCAAACACCTGCTCATCATACCAATGGAAGCAATGAATATGCTTTACAATCAACCAAACAACTCTAGACTTAGGTATATAAACATATCTCATAACGAACCATTATACCTTTTGCAAATACTTAGGCCTTAACACCATGACTGAAGGGTCTTAAATAATGCCATTAGAAAACTTAGGATTATCAATCTTAAAGTAAATATTTAGAAAATGAGATATCATCATAGGTTTTAGGATTAAGAAAATATTTTGAATTAAGAACTTAGTAATAAAATAATTAGGCCCCAAGATTCCTTTAATATCTTCACAAGTGACTAAATGAAGTGCCAATCTACTTTAATAGTTATTGAATGATAAAATCAAAATGAGTGTTCAATCATAATTATGCCTTCAAAAGGGGTTTTCAATGTGAAATACATTGTTTCTACATATTATTTTCAAAACTACAACAATCATCCATATACCATCATTATGTGTTTCAAACCAAAAATCATATTCCTTAAATATGCCAATTTTTTCAAATGATCAAATTGGAAGAACAACCCAAACGGTTATGAAAATACATATTAAAAAAGATCCAATATATGTACTACCAATTTTGAGAACATTCCCAACTAAAATATTATCTCAAAACCTTTTTTGATAGAAATCAAGATAACTGATCACATTCATAAATATATACATGTATTTTATTTATTTATCCACCATGCCTTTCAAAACCACTTCTAAATATAAACATAAATTCATTAAATAATCATTATCATTTCATAATAAAAAAATATGCATCTAAATATATTATTAATTAATTAGGTCCCTGACATAACTTTTGATTTCATGACGGGGTCATCTCTATGGCAGAAAGTATTGATTTGGAAAAATTGAGGGGTGTGGAAAATAAGCATAACACTAGTGACCTTGCTAATTAGTTTTGTGTAATAAAATTGAGTAGAAAAAAAATTGCTATTGATAAAGACATAATCTTATTGAGAGTGTGATCCAAAAAAATCATTTCTCAAGTAGCTAAGTGTGAACCCTTTAAATAATGAATTTAGCAAGAGATGGATTGTTTCGCTAGCGTGGCATGAAGAAATGGAATGATATAACAAGGAAATTCAAGCTAGATGCATAATACAATACAAATACCTTAAGTACAAAATCTGAAAATGAAGTAACACTTTAAAAACCAAATACAACTCAGCATATATTATTCATTTATTACAAAAAATTGAATTTGTGAGTAACTTCTAAAAAATGAATTTATACGTATAGTAAATTTTCTTATTTCTTGTACTCTTCCTTCACAATATGATATTTACCCATTTACAACCTTCCATTAATCATTTCAAAAGTAAAGTACATCAAAGATAAACAAGAAACCAAAATAGAAACAATAAACTAAAAAGTAAAGAATGGAACAACAAACCAAAAGAAAGCAAAAAACAAAGCAAAAAAATAAATGAAAAAGTAACTAATCATGGAATAGTTTTAAATAATGGTCATTAACTGAGTAAATCAGCCAATTTCCTTCGAGATGTTTTAGATGAAAAACATTATTTCCAAGAACTATGACAATTTTATAAGGTCGAAGCCATAATAAATCAAACTTATGGTGCTTTCCAAGATCATCGTGGGCTTTGTCCTAATATAAGACTAGATAATTAACTTTAAACTTTTTGTTAACAACCTTTTTATTGAAAAACTTCTTTAATTTTTGTTAGCTCTTTTTAATTTTTGTAATGTTGTTTCTTTAGATTCATCAAGATTTACTAAATCAGGTAATATTTGTGTTGGAAATATTGTCATTGATGTCAAAGGTCTAGCATTTTTGGGGATAAAGGCCCTATAGCATTTAATGGTGCTTTTAATGTTCATATCTTGGATAATATATGTTAATATTTATTTAATATTAATGAATATATTTTTGGTTGCATAAAGTCAAAATAGGCCCCATGTAGAAGTCAAAGAGTCATGGGGTAAAGACAAAAGAGGAATGGGATGCATTTGCCCATGAAAAGTCATCTTGAGGAATTTCAAGTGTCACCAAGTGAAGACAAAAGAGTAAGGGTACAATTTCTCATGAAGCGACACATTAAGGAATACGAAAAGTCACCAAGATAAAGATAAAAAGGAAAATTATGCATTTTCTCATGAAGGGTCATCATGTGACTTTTCAAATGCAAGGATTTGAAGGGTCATGCAAGTTTGGTGCCATTTTCCATGAGGACTGAAGGGTCACAAAGGGTTAATGCCAAAGGTCATTTGGCAAGCTATAAATAAAAGCTTGGGAAGCCATTTGTAATGTTTAGAAGAGAGCATGGTTTGTAATTGTCATATCTAGCTTAGAAGAGCAAATGAGAGAAAAGAAAGAGATATTGTAATGTCCTATCATTTGTTGAGAAAGAAACATTGAGAGATAGTTGTGTGGTATACACAATAGGGGTTGGTGCTCCTGTGGGTTGGTGCTCATGAATATTTGTTTTGTTGGTGATCAACAAAAGAGTTGGTGCTCTTATAAGTTGGTGCTTATGAACATTGTAGTTTGATTTGGTACTCATTCACATACTTGAGATTGTTCTCTATGGTTTTTCTCACATTGGGTTTCCATGTTAAAATTCTCTCTCTCTCTCTCTCTCTCTCTCTCTCTCTCTCTCTCTCTCTCTCTCTCTCTCTCTCTCTCTCTCTCTCTCTCTCTCTCTCTCTCTCGTGGTGCATATTGCTTTCAATTTTATTACATATCTTGAATGAATGGTTAAGTGGAATTTGATTAAGTAAAATATTTATAAGATATATGATATACTGATTCACCCCCCTCTTAGTATATCACATGATTAACACTTTATTCAATTAAATTTGTATATTTAACTACATATTGTAAAGCAATCATAGATGAAGAAATTTTAAGTTCTATTGGCAAGGTAGTCTCAAATCCATATGCTAACATAAAAGGTGAATAACCAATTTCTACCTTAACAACAGTCCTAGCATCCCATAAAGCTTAAAAAAATTTGGGATGCCAATTTCTTTTATTATCATAAACTAGTTTCTTCATAATTGAAATCAAATTTTTATTTGTGGGCTTAACTTGTCCATTACCTTGAGAATAATACTTCGACGAATGACTAGAAACAATAGAATATTTTCTTAATAATTATATAAATTTATTTAAAATAAATTGAGATCCATTATCTGAAATAATCTCGTATGGAACTCCAAATCTAAAAAAAATCTAATTGTTTAAGAACGAGATTATTTCACCTATTACCCAACACTTAAGTGATTTGGCTTCAGGCCACTTAGTCAAATAATCTATGGCTATTAAAATATATCTATGACCTATAGATGAAGGTGGGTGAATAGCTAAGATAAAGTCAATGCCCTATTTTGTATAAGGTTTTTTAGGAATAACAAGATTTAAAGGCGTTGTAGACAGTTTATCTCTTCCAACAAATAGTTGACAAGGTATGCAACAATGAACTAACTTATAAGCATCTTGAAATAAAGTAGGCCAATAATAATCTGCTCTTAAGATTTTATAGGCAGTTGTCTTATCAACATAATTTTTACCATAGTTTCTTTCATGACAACCTTTAAGGACCTTTTGTGTTTGACTATGTGTAAGACATCTCAACAAAACTCCATTTTTATTATGATAAAATAGAAAATTTTCTAAAAAATAAAAATATAATTCCTTTAATCTTAAAGAACATTTTTTTAATCTAAGTTATTAAGACATGCCTGATTTAAAAAAAAATAAACTAAGTTATGGTACCAATCATCTTTAGCCAACAAACAGTCCTATTCATTAATTTCAAGACCAAACTTAAAATTTTTAGAAAAATTAACAATCTTCATGGTCTTTAAATATGGTTTTGAATTTAAGTTTTCATCAACTGAAAAAACTAGGACGTTAATATTTGAAGAAACATTTTTAGCTAAGTGTTTTTCCAATTCATTACCTTTGATTGTTTTGAAAGTTTTGAATTCAAGATCAAATGCTTGAATGCATAAATCCACTTAGCAAGCCTTTCTTGAATGGTTGGTTGTTTTAAAAGATAAATAAGACAAAATATGTACATTAGATCACACAATTTTTTTTCCATCAATAAATATCTAAATTTAATTAAAGAGGAAACTAATTAGAAAATGAATTTCTCAATAAGGGGTACCTAGTTTCTACATCTTTTAAAACTTGGCTTATATAATTGATTGGTTTTTCTTCATTATTTTCAAATTCTTGAGTTACTACATCTCTAATAGATTTTTATGTAGCATTAACATAGATAATGATGCTTTCTTCAAATCAGGTTTAGTAAGGACTGGAGCATTTGTAATGGCATTTTTAACACAATTAAAAGCTAACTCAACATCTTCATCCCAAGTAAATATTTTATTTTTCTTAATCAAAAATTGTAATGGATTAGATTTTGGTGTAGGCCTTTTTTTTATAGGCTTTGGTTACATGACTACATTAGCTTGCTTAGGGATCTAGAGGTCATTTAGGAAAATTAGTACCACATTCACTAGAATGTGGGGTTTCACTATCTCTCTAACTTATAAATACCTCTCTCCCTTTGTATTCTTCATTCAGTGAGTCTGGGCAATTGGGTAAACTATTTTTATTTCATTGACTTTTTTAAGTCCATGGAAAAAATTTAGTTCTAACAGGTGGTTGTAAGGCATATTTCACCTCATCTAAGGGTACCTTTTTAAAAGTTTCAAGTGCATGTTTTTTGTCATTGGCCTATTTACAAAAAATTATTTTATTAATATCTTGAAAATGGTAACTCAAAATTGAGTACTGTCTTTTGTAAAATTATCTATTTTATTATTTCTCATGCATTAGGCTAATTTTCCTTATAAAACACACTACTTTATATAGTTCCAAAACTTGTGGGAGCCACTTGACTAGTTCACACATTTACTTCTTCTCATACAAATACATTATCGATAGAGTTTGATGTCCTCTGACTTGGATTATTTGTATTTTATGTTTACTAATTTGATATATTTTACTAATTTCTCACTCTTGTGGATGCATTATCAACTGAGTCTGACATCCATTTATTGAGACATGTATTATCAGTTTTTCATTTTTTACTCATACTTGTTTGGACATATTATTAGTTAAGTCTGATGTCCTCACATTGAACATGGTTGCAATTGCAAACATGAGGGGCCCACTATTAATTATCTTTAGAAGTCATTATGGGCCTTATATTCTTTCTTATGCACATTAAATTATCATAACTGTTATCTGTGCTCATTTAGTGACTACTTGCATAGATTGCTCTTGTACATTTAGACACATTATCAGCATATCCTGATGTCCATTAGAGTGTGCATTATCACTTTGCACTGATTTCTCTCATTTAACTGGACTCATTTTTTGTAAAGTCTGAAGTTTATTTCTAGAGTATTAACTTTTACTCTCAGTTGTGGTCATGTTGACTCCATTTGAGAGATCCCTATTGAGGAGTGTTGTTTCATCTCCAGTTATCCTTATTGAGAATTAAAACTATGCTTCATGGTGGTTATACATGGAACACTCACTCAAAAAATGAGAACTTATTCTACTATTTTATAGACATATTCATGCTCCTATTGACCTAGTTTAATATGATGACTTGGTCAACTCTTGTGACTATGTCTATGGTCACTTATTATTACATTTTCATGAGATATACACCACCATGTAGAGCTTACAGAGTGTCCATGCACTATTTAAAGCATCCTCTAGTCCCTTTTCGATGATTCTATTGAGACCTACATCACACCTCCTCCACTACCTATGATCTTTTTAGAGACAATTGTACTCTCGCTTCTTACTTTTATTTCCTATGATGATACATCCATGGTGGATAGTGTTCTTCCTTATATCAATCCCCCACTATAGGATGAGATTCTTCCAGACCTTATTTATCTCATTGTATATTTTAAATCCATTCTTGTACAGATTATTTCTCATTTAGAGCCTTCACAAACTTGCATCTTGGAGGACTTGATTGATTTTAGTGAGAGTATACCTATTGAGAGTATCGATGAATCATATGTTCTTATAGATGTTCATCTTTTAGATCTGAGTGTTTTATCTATAGGCCAATCTTTAGTTTCAATGGTTGTTGAGATTTGCTCTCCTATTTCCATGGACATTCTTTCAATGAATGATCCATGTCTATCTTCTTCTCTAACTATTATTTCTCTTTCATTGCATGTTTCTTCATTACCATATTCTACTATTAGGCTTATGATACCTGATTAGACTTTGGCACATTCAAACATTATCAAGGAGACATTTGAGCATTTTTTAAATATATACATCATGAATCCTATACGCATTCCACTTGAGTGGGAATTCAATAGTTTAATAGCTCATGGTTTCTTTTTTCCAAAAAGAAGAGACAACATTTATTGTAGAGGGACCTACTAAAACATTCACCATGTAAAATTTTGCATTCACATTCTCTCTATTTTATGTGGATGTACACATCCTTCATGTTTTGTAAGATATTAGGGATCATCAATATTTTACTTGAAGTGTTGATTATTTTAGCATCATCTTCAAGGGGGGCTTCTAGCCTCTTAATTTATTATTTTCTCTCTTTTGGGGGAGATTTTTTTCCCACTTGGGTTTCTCTTTTTTTGTACTTTATGAAATATTTCATTGTACCTGATTACCTCATCAAGCCTTGTTGTCGAGACCTATTTTTTGTATCATCATCTATATAATTTATGCTTATGATGGGGTATTGGTGTGGGCCTTTTTCTTATGGGTTTTGGCTATATGGATACATTAGATTACTTAGGCATCTAGAGGTCATTTAGGAAGATTAGTGCCACATTCACTAGAATGTGGGGTTTCACTATCTTTCCAACCTATAAATACCTCTTTCCCTTTGTATTCTTTATTCAGTGAGCTTTGATTTATTGAGCTTCTTAGTTTTGAATTGTGATATCTTTGAGAGTTGTGATATTTTTGAACTTCATCTCTTTGTATAAAAAATTCATCTCCATTATTAAATACATTGTGTTCAATTTCTACTCTCTTCTAGATTTCTTGATTCAATAGTTATGTGTGTTCACTCTACAGTCATCAGTCTTGGACATCCAATTATGGATAAATCTTTCATTAAACTCGTTAGCAAAATTTAAAATGATTTTCCCAAAAAAATTATCTTATCAATGAAAGACCTTAAACTAGATTGATCTTTGGAAGAAGGTAGTTATTTAATTGCTTTAACATGTTTGAGGTCAATTAAAATACCATATTTTGAAATAATGTGTCCTAACAACTTACTTTTGGTAATACCAACAATTGATTTATTTGGATTCAAATAAATACCAAATTGTCTACATCTTGTGAATACTTCGTGAAGATGGTCTAAATAATTTTTCCTCTTTTTAAAATATACAATGAGATCATCTAAATAAACCTGTATAACAATGTCAATCAAATCATTAAAAGTAACATGCATAGCTCTCTAAAAATTAGTTCTTGTATTTATCAATCTAAAATACATTATGTCACAAGTGAAAGTACCTTTATGAGTAGTAAAAGTAGTTTTATGTCTATCTTCAAGCTTAAAAAAAATCTGATTATAATCTAAAAGTTCATCTAATAAAGACATCATTTTTGATCCTAAAACTTGCTATAAAATCTGATCTATACTTGGTAGAGGAAAATTATCTTTAACACTAGCTTTATTTAGATCTCTAAAATTGACACACAATTTAATGTCATTATTTTTATTCTAAATATGTTACAGGGAAAATGACACCAGCATCAATCATTCTATCTAACTCTTTGTTAATGGTGTCTTTTAATAAAGGGTTGATTCTTCATATTTTCTATCTAGCAAGTTTGATGCCAGGATTAATAGGTATATCATGTTTAATAATTTTATTATCATAATATTTAATATCCTTATATGACCAAGAAAAAACATCAATGAATTTATGAAACAATTTAATAAATTTAACCTTCTCACTAGCAATAACCTAAATTTCTAAATAAACATATTTTGGATCTTCTTCAGTATCTAAGTTTATAGGAATGGTTTCACCTATGATTTTTATTGATAATTATTCCATTCTAAAGATTTTAATTTGATCATTAGGTGTGAACATAAATTCTAAACTCACTAAACCAGTAGGCAATCTGTTAGTACTTAATTGCAAATAATCTCCATAATTTAATACATGGTCATCACGATCAAAATAATTTCTTTTAATAAATGAATCTATATGTTCATCACAACTAAACATAGGTCAATTCACTTAAATCAAGAATCTTAGGATAAAAAATTTCAGCAAAAGAAAAGTTTGTAATAGATTCAGTCTCACTTAGAGTTAGATTGACTGCATAAACAATAAGTTTATCATCTCTAATATTGAATTCTCTAAGAATATGCATAATGTTAAAATCTTCAAAATTTTCAATTAATGACCAAATATTTTGAGTGTAATGATGTAGATGAGTTTGATTAGTCTTATAAATCTTACGAACTTGTCTAACAACTAACTCTAAATCTTCAAAGACTTCTAGATGTTTAATGTTAAGTTCTCTAGCCTTTTCTAATCTGAAACATAATGTTTCAAAAAAAATTGTATTGTTAGTATTTTCAAAATACAATTTGAAGGCATAATAAAAAAAATTATGTATAAGAGAAATCAAACAAATTCCAACACCATTATCTTGTTGAGAGTAAGCTCCATCAAAGTAAAGTGACATAAAATGTTCTTTTCAAATATTTCTTCATGTTGGTTTTTTGGTTCACTTAAATTAAATAATTAATAAGTCCCAATTCTAATTTCAATGTAAAAAATATTAGAAGAAGAAGGTGATTTAATGGATGTATTAGAAAAATCTTCTCTTTTTATGAAAGCAATTTCATTATTAACAAGAACCCATGTTATATATTTCCCAACAAAAGCCCTAGTTGTTTTAGACCAATCTCTTCCTAATAACATTACATAATTACTAAGAATATCTAACACTTAAACATTATTCATGCATCTAATTTTTTCATCTTATAAAATTTTAATGACTATGTCACAAAACTTACCATAGCTCTTAGTTTGTCTAAAATCAAAACTAGTAAACTTCCTAGGATCCACTTTATAAGATATACCTAATTGATCTGAAATGAATTTAGGCATAATATTCTTTGAGGCACCTATATCTAAGATATAATTATGAATTATTTTATTAGCAATCTTAATTGTAACATAAAAATGAGGAATGTAATTAGCAAGAGGGTTAAAATGCTAAGCATAAATATGTTCATTATTGCTTTCTTCTTGTAAGCCTACATCAACTCTAGGATTCTTAATAGCCTCATTAATCTTATCAAGCTACTTTGAGAGACTAATTACTTGTAATAAAGACAATACAGCCTTAATTATTGACAAATCATCAATTATATTATAAGTTTTAGTATCAGTTTGTCTAAATTTTTTAGTCTTATAATGTTGATATTGACTATTATTATAACCAATTGAAATAAGAATATTTTGTGCAATATCATCATTTGAATTATTTGCATTATTTTAAACTATTTTTCCTTTATCATCAAAAGAATATTTATCATTTGTTATTTTATTATTATGATAAGAACTATAATCTTTATTTCTATTATTTATAACATAAACATTCTCATTTTCTAATGAATCATCAAGAGTGTTTATATTATACAATAGATCTTCAAATATTTCATCTTTTTTATGAATAAATTTCTTGAACTTAATAATAGCAAGACATGTATCTAGATTATGATCCAATTTATAGACACCGAAATCGTGTCTATTCCATTGGTCACCCCTTGGTCCCCTTTGATCCCCTCCTAAACATTTCTAACCCACTCAATTATTAATTTACATCACCCATGACACCTCACTCCACCTTGGATACCTCTCCTTGGATGCCTCCCTCACCCCATGTAAAATCTTAATTGCTTAACCCCCATTTCATCTCTCCCACTAACCTCTCGTGCTCATTTAATCTACCTTGGACCATTTTCCAATGACACTTAGACCTGGCAGTTGGAAGAATGAGCAAAAGGCTAAAAATAGCCTCTTTTCCCATTCTTTAGCTGCTAATGTCGGTCAGTATTCGATCGACGCCAGTGGTTTCACTGATGTCAGTTACTTTAAAACTACATTTTCTGCTTCTATTGCTCCTCCTGTGAATGTGAATTCTCTTGCTCTAGGCTTCAAGCTCTCTCACTCCTCAACTTCTTGCAGGCATCAACATTTCAATAGCACTCTCCAGGCTCAGAGGTTCTGCACCAGTCATCCCACACCGGATTGAAGGTTGCAAGAAGTCTCTCACATCTACCACAATGAAAATAGGCCTCCTACACTTCTGCCTCTCCACCCTCAACTAAGTATTCCTACTGGTTTTATTTTACTATCCTTTTTAAATACATCAGCAATCAGTCTACTACCTATTTCCAAGCAGTGTTGACACAACCCTCTCTGTTCTTCCCAGAGAGTCTGAAAAGCCTTCTCTCACCCTTATCTCCCTCTCACCCCTGTCCTCCATCTGGTCCCTCTTTTAGGCCACACTCTCTACCCTACAAAACCTAGCACAAGCCACTAAAACTCCCACAGACCTCTTAGACCATTTTGATTGACTACATACAGACCTGAGACTCGTCCAAAGCCCCGTTGCCCTGACTGACACCGGCCACCAGGCCCATTGCCCCTACCGACATCGGCAGACTAACTGATGTTGGTGACCTTAACCTATCGACACTAGCAGAACTACCGATGTTGGCGACTGTGGAAGGCAGATTTCCAAATACAAGTACACATTTATTGTTATTTATTTTATTTAGTCTTTTATCATTCTTTTTTCTAGCAACATTATATTTTTTATCAATCAGTGGACTGTCGCCCCTCCAAGAAGTCTTTGCACTTCTAGGATCAAGCTTCGCTTGGCAGTCCACCACCTATCTATCTAGTAGTTTCCTTGTTTAAGTCTCTCTTATCTACAGGTGTCATCCTCCACAGCCAAAGAGGAGTCCCTTAAACATCTGGATATGGTGCACAAACTTCATCTAGGTATCATCTAACCCTTGACCATTATCATAGTTTCTTTCATCTTCTGAATGTGGAAAAGCAAAAATAGTTAAAAACATTCTGGCACGCCCGATGGGACCCTAGGAATTTCCCTTGGGTTCATACTTTTTCTTTTAAAAGCAAACTTTTCATATAGGTGCATTAGGTCTCTTCTTGCATCTTTTTCTTCTATCTTCTCCGAAAAGACACCATCAGCAAAGTTAAAAGGAATTATTCTTTTTCTTTCTTTTCTTGCATCTTAGAGTAGTAAAATTCATACTCTTCAACCTTTTCTCCACCTGTCTACATCCGAACACACATTTCAATTTGGCCTTAAAATCTATTGCATCTCATTTCTGCTTGAATGCATATTTAGTCCACTCATCTAGTAATTAAAAACACATTATGAATAAAGCATAGTCCACATATGTTACACATCCAGACCACTTTCACAAATCAAACATCTAAACATACCTGAGATAAGGTCTGATTAGGATTTCATCACCTAGCGGATACCTTACCCTTCCTGGTAATCCTACTTGGACTTCAGTACCAAGGGGAGAGCCCACTCTATTCTCTGGCAGAGTATAAACTCTAAGGGAAGTATATACTGGCTAAGTGACCCAGCTTATCTCTGGGCTCGTGAAGTGAGGGGAGCTCGCTCCTTAGCACTAGGCCACGTACGGAACCTAACACAGATCTTGAGCACCAAAACTAACCTTAGACTGCTTCTCCTAGGACCCGTTCTAAAATCCAACTTCCCAAACACACTCTAAGGCATAAGCCAACATGACTCTAAAAATTTATTCTTAGGAATTTAACGTTTAAGGTCTGCTTGTCTTCATCTTCTTTTCTATTCTTATCTGGTTGTTTGAGCTAGTAAGGATGTATTATCTTACCTTGAATGGTTTTCACACATAGTCAAACTAAGACTCTTGTTGACTACGCGAGGAAATAACCACTTCCGCCTTCACCTTCCATAACTAGTCCTCTAATGGAGTATCATTCAGAGACCGAACGAACTCCTACCCAACCGACCCCGACTCAACCCCCTATTGTCCTTGAAGGGGACCAAAACTTTGAAAGGTTCCTTGACCTCAATGTCAAGGCCCTTCAGCATTATCTCACAAGAAGTCAAATGTGAGACTCCTTAGGCAACCCAATTTATGGGATGCCAACCTCCTTAGTTGAGACGGCAGCCATATCAATGGTGTCTGTGATTCAACCCATAGACACCCTGGCCATTGCCTTAACTAATAACCTGCCTATGACTAATCTTCAAAGTGTGGCTTCTCCTTCTATCTCTGGGCCCACTTCCATTGGGGTTTCAGCCCCCCATCAACCACAGACTATTCAACAAAGTTTTACCCCTTTCCAAAATTTAGTTGTCTCCATCCTACCTACTCTTGCCCCCATCAACACCAGGGTGGCTACTCATCCTTTGGCTAATGTTGCCACCATCCAACCACCTCTGGTAACATCAAGCCTAGTCATGTCTTCTACTTTCATGACACAACCACCCCTAGCTTCAACATCTATCCCAATGGCTAGTTATCAATACGTTGTGCCCATACAAGCACAACTGATTATGTCATATGCCCCTCTTAGCACCTTCCAAGCACCTTACAACCTAGGGGGCACCCCACCTGCAAATCCATCAACCGACCTAATCAAAATATTGATGGACAAAATGTCTAATCTTGAGACCTCAGTTTTGAGTTCAAGAAATGTCCTTTCATATGACCAAATTTGTAATGAACCTATCCATCCCTCAGTCCCAATCTAGCCATATCCCAGTCAGTGGGAACTTCCTAAGTTTACTTGCTTCTAGAGTAAGGAAGACCCACAGCAGCATCTGCAAGCATTCAGACATACTTGTTACCTGATAGCACATGATGATGCGTTACTGCTATGCACATTCCCCATGTCACTTTCTGGTGCTACCCTTGATTGGTATAGCTTTCTCACCAATCACTCTCTTTTCACATTCACCCAGCTAGCTCAACTTTTCCTTGACCACTTTTCGATCAATATCACTAAAAAGGTCTCCATCAAAGACCTATACTCTATCAGATAGTTTGATGATGAATCAATAGCTGATTTTGTCGCCCGTTGGAGAGGCTTAATCAACCAACTCTCCTTTTCTTTACCTCAACCCGAGCTCATTGAGCTCTTCTCTCAAGCGTGTGCCAAACATATTACATCTACTCTATGGGTCCAAACATTCTGCACCTTTGACGAAGCTTTCACGATGGCTAGGAAGCTTGAACTATGTGTCGTCAAGGAAAACAAAGTCAAATTGTAGAGTAAAAACCCCAACACCAAGTCAAATGACCCTTCCTCTAAACCTTCTTCTAATTCCAAATCTAAGGCATCAAAAAATGTTATAGTCTTTAGACCATCATCTTCGACAACAACCAACCAATCTAAATCATTCACATCCTAAAGTATCACATGACAATTCCAACAAAGATATGTGTAGCATCAGTATACTCTACTAGGAGAATCATATGCATCTGTGTTGGATAAACTTGTCAAACAAGGAGTCCTCAATCTCCTCCAAATATGACCACCCCCTCAATTCGATCCCTCACATGCCATCCCTACATGGTATAGAGAGAATGACTTTTGCAATTATCACCGTGTCAAAGGCCATGACACAGACAACTGTAAGACTCTCAAGAACATCATTCAAGACATGCTAGATAAAGGTGACCTTGTCTTGGACAACCCAAATGTGCCACCCAATCAAAGCATAGACATCTTTAAACAACTCTTTCCTAACCATCCTCTTAGCCAAAACAATGTGCAAACCATGGCCGATGACTCTCAAGAGCATAATATACGCACAGTCAACACTGTCTTGCCTCTCATGCCTGACCAACCTCTCTCTCAGTCTCAAAAGGTTATTCAACCCATCAGTCCATCACATGTGGATGAACCTTCTTCTCCTATTAGTTCTCCATCGACTTCCCTTATATTAGAGGATGCCTTGACTATACCAGCACCACTAGCCCTACCTTCCTCCTTCTTGCTACCAATGGAGGACCCTACCCTTCCTACTCCTCAACCATAAGTAGAAGGCACAATCATCCCTGCCCTCTATCCTCTTGAGGAGCCACATTCTCCAGTTCCTTCTCCACCAAGAGAAGAAGTTGTCTCTCCACCTTCTTTGACCAAAGATGATCCAATTATGACTCCCTCATGCCTTGGGTCTGAGATTGCTACAACTAACACATTTTTGGCCCTGCAACCATCCACATCTTCTAAAGGACCAAAGCCTCATCCGATGTCTTCATAACCATTCTCTCAATTAGTGGAGAAACTAGGACTTCTCCATTTAAGGAAATTAGAATAGGAAGCATTATGGGAGTGACTCAAAGCTCCTCACCTTAAGTGTCCCATCTCATCTCGTGCCACCGACCCTCCCATGATAAAATCTCCAAAAGTCTCCAACAAACACAAGACTTATAAACCTTCAAAACCTCAACCATCCACATCAGAACCTAAACCCTCATCCACCATATCAAAACTGATCAAATCTCTCAGAGTTTGCCCCGTATCTAACTTCACTCACCCACAAGTGAAGGTAGACTTGAACCTTTTCGTGCCCAATAGTAGTCCTCAAACCAAACCAAAAAATACTACTAAACCATGGCAGTGAACTCCTCCTCTGCCATCACCATTGCCCTCCATTTTCGGCTCTCATCCTTCTACCATAATAGGAGTGCTCCCTACTCCAACCCCTAACCAAAACAAGTTACATCCATTACTCCCTTTACCCACCACAAGCCTACCTCCTTTGAAAAATTTGGCACCTCTCACAAAGAAAGTGGCATCTACGCAAGTAGCCACACCACCAACCCAAAAGGTGGTATGGAAGCCTCCTTCAACACTTCCCAAGCAAAAGTCATCAACACCTCATGCATCAACAAGCATGGACCCTTTAGTGGGTTCATACGCTTTGATATTGTGCCAACTTTTGCAAACTTTTAGCATAACCCTTCTGCCTATCAAACCATTCCAACCTCTCGGGTCAAAACCTTCCTAGTTCGATGATACTAAAATTTTATTATATCATCACATGCCGGGACATGATACTGAGAATTGTTGTGCCCTCAAGGTTGTTATTCGCTAATACATGGAAAAAGACACCCTTCTCCTTGAGGATACTGTTGACAGACCTCTGACACCTTCCCATATCTCTCAAACCTCTTCATCAGCATCTCATCAATAGACTATGGTCCCTTTATCTCCTTTGCCCCCTCTCTTTGAAATTAACACCATCAGTGTAGCCACTAGGTCATAAAAGGATAAGGCAAAAGAAAAAGCTACTATTCTTTGGACCTATCCATTTTTCAAGCCACCTCAACCACCAAAACCCAAAATTTCTATCCTAAGTGCATCCCAACCCTCTTCTTTAGGGGTAATCCATGACTCTATATTAAAATAGCTTCACCAAATGCCCATGAAGATGACCTTGTATGACCTCATCCAAAGCTCGCCCCAACATCGTCAAGCTATAATCATAGCCTTATAGGTAGTGGAGGTCCAATCTAAAGACCCCCAACCACTAGTTGCCCTAGTCCAATCATTATCCCCCGTTGCCTCTATTACTTTCAGTGATTATGAAATTCCTACCTCTAACTCAGAAGATCAAGATGATGCTCTTTTCATCACAGTCTATGTTGATCAAACCCGCATTAAGCAAGTTATGATTGATGGAGGTGCCAGCATTAATATCATTTCTACCCATGCCTATGATCAATTGGCCCTCCCCAAGAATTACGTATCAAAAATTGATGCAATCCTTCGATCCTTTAATGACACCACTGCCACTACCATTGGCACCGTCATCCTCCATATTCGTGTTAGCCCACGCACAATCCTAGAGCTCTTCTACATTATCGAGGGAGAGTTCCAATACAACATGTTATTAAGACAACCTTGGATCCATGCCATGGCCCTTCTACACTCCACCATTGTGTCAAATTTGAACATGACGGGCAAGTCCATGTCATTTCCACTGACCCATCCCATTTCAAGACATGTAACATGACCGATCGACCAAATGACGTTCTCATTCCTCTCAAGACACCGACCCAAACACTGCTTCCATCTATGAAAGCTTTAACTAGTACACAAATGGCGGTCACACTCACACCACTTCTTCAAGTGATGAAAGACCTTATAGAAGATATCTTCTAATGACTTTTACTTGGGGAGTATCACTTACTTATCTTAGACATGTTCCAAACTCCACAAGAGTATGGATAGCTTCATCATAGTCCAAGCTATGACCATCGAATTAGAATGGTCATCCCTTATGGTCCTCCTAACCTTCAAACAAATCTCATCTATGGGGGGCTAGATTAAGCTCCTACTAATGGGAATCCTCTCTCCTTATCTCAGCCATTTACATCTAACTTTTCTTTTCTTGGTAACCCTAACTTTGCTCATACCTACCTTTATAGGTGTGCATGGAAGGGTTTTGGCTTCGAGCACTATGAATAAGTCTCCCATCAGCCTATCAAACTACCAAATGATGAGAATGCCAAGAAATGACATGGTCTGAGTTTCCAAAAACCTACTAAAGCTTTTACAGACCCTTATCCCAAACCCACCATAGACCAATCTCCTCCAAGCTCACCTATTCTCCCCTCTTCACCTACAGAGTCAGTGGTTTCCATCCCTCCTAGTTTTTTTTGCATAAATGCCATCTGCTTGGAACCCCTAACCCATCAACTAAGTGGGGTATCCAGGTCTCTCCCTCTCATTTATCCCAACATGATAGATGATGAGTCAGTAACCATCAACACTATCCACTACGTAGACGATGACACCATTCTCACCTACATGGGCATCGATGAGTCTTTCATTCAACACTCCCTTCCTTCTAAAACATAGGTTATGTTAAATGAATCGACTATTGACATTAACCTTCCATCTTTTGATGTTCCTCATGTCTTAAAGATTAGTCAATCTTTGGACACCCAAGAACAGATCAACTACACTAGCTTTCTCTCAAACCATAGCAAGGCCTTTGCCTGGACCTATAGTGACATGCCTGGCATCAACCCCAACATTACCATTCATAACATCGTCACAAACCCAGAGGCTAAGCTTGTCAGGAAAAAGCTTTGCAAGATGCATCCTCGAGTTGTGCTCCTTATCAAAGAGGAGCTTTAGCATCTTCTTTCTATCTCTTTCATTTAACCCATTGATTATCTATAGTGGGTGTCTAACATCATCCCTGTCACCAAAGTAACTGGCAGGATCTAAATCTACACAAACTACTATGACCTCAACTTGGCTTACCCTAAAGACAATTTTCCTCTTCCCAACACTGACCAACTGGTTGATCTCATGACCACTCATGAGATGCTATCACTCATGGATAGGTTTTTAGGATATAACCAAATCTTAATTGCACTAGAAGACCAACACAAGACTACCTTCATCACCACATGGGGGACTTTTTGCTATCGAGTCATGCCCTTTGGCCTAAAGAATGCAGGCGCCACATATCAACGTGCCATGACTTACATTTTTCACAATCTCCTTCACAAAATCATGGAGGACTATGTGGATGACCTGCTAGGCAAATCCAAGCTTTGTCGTGACCATCTAACCATCCTCAAGATCATCTTCACTCACCTTCTTTAATACAATGTTTACCTTAACCCCAAGAAATGCGTCTTTGGGGTTCTCTCAGGGAAGCTCTTGGGTTTCATCATTTCTCTCCATGGCATTGAGATAGATCCCACTAAAATTTGAGCTATACTCAAAATGCCACCTCTAACCAATCTAAAGCAACTTCACAGTCTGCAAGGGAAGCTCCAATCCATCCATCACTTCATCTCACAACCTTCTGACTGATGTCAACCCTTTCATCATCTCCTCAAGAAAGACGTCTCCTTTAAATGGGATAAGGACTGCCAAGAGGCTTTTGAAGCCCCCAAACACTATCTGGTCTTTCCACCAGTCCTTATTCCACCTAAAAATGACCAACCCTTCTACCTTTACATCTCAGCAACCAACCATTTGTTAGGTGCCATGATCGCGCACTAAGATGAGCAACACCGTGAGCAAGTAGTTTATTATGTAAGTCAAACACTTGTCGACTATGAAAATCGATATACTCATACTGAGAAACTCTATTTGGCATTAGTCTTTGCCACTACCAAGCTCCATCATTATCTTCTCAATCACAAGACCTTTGTCATCACTCACACTGACCCTCTCAAATACATGCATTCCAAGTCATACCAAAACCAACGTATGGCTCGTTGGCTCATGCTACTTGCTGAGTTTAACTTAGAATTTATCCAACAAAAATCCATCAAGGGGCAAACAATCACTGACCAACTAGTAGATGCCCCTCTACCTGACAATCAACCTTCTCATTACGAGTTTCCTGATGAATCTATCGCTGCACTTTCAGCTGATGGCACATTCTATCAAATGACAATGTTTTTTGACGGCTCCAAATGTCAACTCGATGGGGGTACAGGAGTCATTCTCATCCCACACGAGGGTGAGCCCATGCCCCTATCTTTCAAACTCAACTTTAAATGTACCAATAATATGGCTGAATATGAAGCCTTAATTTTGGGACTTCAAACCACCCTTTCTTTAAACATCAAGACCATCAACATCTTCAGCAACTCATAACTTGTTGTCAATCAAGTCAACGGTTCATATCTTTATAAAAATGAAATTTTGCAAAAGTACAAACATTGTGTTGACATCTTCCTATCTTCTTTCAACCATTACCTCTTGCAAACTATTCCTCGATCTATGATTAAGTTTGTCGTCACCATGGCTTCTCTCACCTCGCATATTCCATCTTCATCATCTTCATCAAAAATTTATGTCATGGTACATCATGTGCCATTGCCTTCATATATTTCTACTAACATCAACCATGTCAATACCATAGACTCTAGTCCATGGGATGTTTGGTATAAACAACTTATAGACTTCTTGACTCATTGTCTTTCTTCGCGATCTCTCTAGCAATGCACGGTGGGCTTTCATCAAATACACAACTCGATATACCATGCTAGGGGGTCTTCTCTATAAAAGAGGTTTTGACGGCCTCCTTCTTTGCTGTTTAACCTCCACTAAAGCATCTCATGCCATTAAATAAATCTATGATGGGATTTGTGGCAGACACTTCAGCGGTAACTCGATTGCCAAGTGCATCCTTCACTTGGGCTATTATTGACCCACTCTTTATCAAGACTGTAGCGACTATGTTCAGCATTGCATCAAGTGCCAACAGCATGCTAACTTGCTTCACCTCCCTAGCCATGCCTTACAAGTCACTCAATATTTATGGCCTTTTTCACAATGGGGCTTAGATCTCATCAGTGAGATTAACCCTCATTTGTCTCTTCAACATTAGTCCATTATCACTGCCACCGAGTAGTTTACTAAATAGGTGGAAGCTATTCCTCTCATCTCCATAAAAGCTGACAAAATTGTTAACTTCATCAACATCCACATCATCTGTCATTTTGGTGTACCTCACAAAATCATCACTGATAAAGGCAAGTCATTCAAAAATAAAACTATCCAAAAACTTTGTGACTCATTTGGCATCAAGCTCAGCTTCTCCTCACCTTACTACCCATAAGCAAATGGGTAGGCCAAGGCTTCCAACAAAATCTTAACTAAAATTCTCATGAAGGTGGTCAATGACACTGGAAGGGATTGGTACATTCACATTCCCTTCACTTTGTGGGCCTACCGCGCTAGCATCCAAACCCCTACGGGTGCTACACCTTTCTCTTTAGTGTATGGAACAGAGGCTGTCCTACCTCTCAAAGTACAAATCCTATCTCTACGCATCTTTTTGCATGACATTCTCTCTAATGATGACGTTTGTCAAGACTGATTAGCTCAACTTGAGTTACTCGATGAACATCATCTTGCTGCCCTCAACCATCTCCATGTCTATCAAAATTGCATCAAACGTGCCTATGACAAAAATCTGAGAGAATGAGATTTCAAAATCAGAGACCTCATCCTCAAATAAAATCAACATGTGACCAATATGGAAAGAAGTAAAAGAGGCAAGTTTACTCTTAATTGGCTCGAACCTTAATCATCACGCACAAGTATGGGTCAGGGACTTATCGTCTGTCCTCTCTTGAAGGATGACCAGAATCTGAGCCTCTTAATGCCTTGCATCTATGACCATTCTATTTTTAGTCGAGTACTTGTTCACTTGACATTTAACTTGAGCTCATCCCTTGAGCAATTCCTCTCATCTTAATTCTCATTCTTTTCAACCCTATTCCCTTAAAATAAACCTTATGTAACCCTTTTATAAAGTATGAATGCTTTATCCTAATAAAAGGGAGCCCTTAAACTTCTATAGTCCTGTCCATGACTCAAAATTCTATCAAAAATAAATTGGGATGTCAAAATATCAAAAGGTCATAAACTCTAAAGGCAGACTGCTCCCTCAAAGGACAGTTATACTATCATTGCTATAGCTAATAGACTGCTCCCTTGAAGGATAGCTATTCAAAGCCCTCAAAAATATATCAAGCAAAAATATAGACCACTCCTTCGAAAGATCGCTATGCCTAAAAATCTTGCTACAAACAGCACTCTCTTAGAAGCTTCCCACATCGATCAGCTTCACAAATGACCACAAAATAAAATGACATCTCTATGTAGACTTCCTGCATTGATCAGTCTGCCAAAAAAAAAAGGGTCATGGACTTGGCTTGTAGTTGTCTCAGGGTCTCCTATAAAAAGGGGCAAAGTTATCCCTACTAAAAAGGGTTACCCTATCCTCACATATCACATCACCTACTCAAGGGATTTTGAGCTCATTTTAATGTCAAAGTGATTCGATTACTTCTCTAACACAACCAATGGTCAATGACGTAATGCATGAACAGGGCTTTTGTTTCTAAAAAACCCCCTACTAATGCTATCATTATGGTCCTTGTCAATGAAAGAGCTAGAATGCCTTTCACTTCTTACACACACTTTGGTCACATTCAACCACATCATTTGCCAACCACACCAAACCAACCAAACCTTTTTTTTTCAAATCACTAACGTTCTCATAGCCTATTCACACTAGTTTCTATGGACACCAATACACATGGAAACTATCGACCACACAATTTCTGTCAAGTATAAACCATTACTTGTGAAAGCATAAATAGACTCATTTTATTTTTAACATATATCTATCACCCAATATGAACAATTGCTAGAGATGAAAAACCCTGACCAATGTTACAGAATACACCATTGCATAATATGGAAAAGGCTGTAACATCATCTTCTTCCTATCATTTCAAAGCATGAACCATCAGAAATATGGGATGTGCTAAATCATCAACCACTTCAACCCTTCCTCCCTTCTGGGAGAACTACATTGGCCTGAGGCCCTAACAATAGGGGCTATGTAGGCAGCACTCAGATGACATGGGGTCTTTTGGGGTTAGCTCGACCATTCCTTCGTCACATTCCTTTCTCACATTTCTTCATCACAACTAATCGCATATTTCTATAATCACTAATGTTATCATAGCCAATCACTTTAGTTTCTATGAAAAATAATACACATGGAAACTAGCGATCAAGATGCAAATCAATGTTATAACATACATCATTACACCATCATGACCAGTCCTAACATAACATAATCATCATCATCATTAAACCATAATCTAAAAGTTATAACATAAACATCATCGCATAATCATCAATTATTATCATCATATAATCATTAGACATCAACATTAACATCATAATCATCATCATCATTAAACCATAATCTAAAAGTCATAACATAAACTTCATCACATAATCATCAATCATTTACATCATAATCATTAAATATCCTCATCATCATCATCATCACATCATTACATACATCATTAAACCATAATCTATAAGTCATACCATAACATAATCATCATACATCATCATAATCTTCATCATAAACATAGCATAATCATTCTAATAATTAAACATCATTATAAAAATCAAAGCATCCACATCATAAACCTTAAATATCATCATATAATCATTTGCATCATCGTAATCATTAAATATCATCATTAACATCATCATATTAATCATTAACATCATCATAGACATCATATCTCAGCATGCATCATTAAAACATATGAGAAATGCTGAAAACATTAACATTCAAAACATTTTTATAACACATCAATTAATCCAGCCAAAATCTCATCATATATATATATATATATCAATAGTTTTACAACGGCATAATCTATGCCTCTCTCTCTCTCTCATAAAATAATGTACATTTCGCATCAACAGCTCACAGGCTGGTATATACATCATATCAAAAATCTGCCCTCAAGGTTGTGGCTGTGGTGGTGGTGGTGATAGCCGTGAAGACACTCTATCTTCTCCCCCCTCTGATCTGCATCATCTATGAGAACCTGAAGTAGTCACTCGCAACATAAATCACTGCCGGCTCAACTTAGCCCTCATCTCAGAGTATCATTGTATCTGAGGGAACCCCCTGATGGCCCCCTCATAATACGTGATCTCATCCAGCATAGTATTATACCTAGAAATAGGTATAGTCTACAGTAGACCCATCAAACCTGCTACCGTGCTCTACACTGAACCCTGAGGCTATGAATAAGCTGGCTGCACTGATGCAGACTGTGTTAACTATTAAACTGGCTACTAAAGTAGATGCTAAATCAGGCCCTATCCTCTAAAAACCTACCCTACCAATGCCTGTGCCTAGGCTGTGGCCAATTATCCCTGCAAAATAGTGACCTGTCTTGTCAAAGCAGCCACCTGACCTATCAACCCTGCCACCTACCTTGTCAAAACTATGACCTGCCTCTACAAAATGGTCACTTGTCCCTGGGCTGCATCCCTCTCCTAGATGTCCACATCTCTCTCCTATGGGCTGCATCTCACTCTCTAAACATTGCCTACAAATTAGGCTGTGGTCCCACCTACATGCCTATATACTACCCTACCCACCATGCCAAATAGGCCTTTGTGCATCCTAGATCTATTATCCCAAGTCCTATTGGTAGCTCCTCAAAATTTGGCCCCTTTATCTCCTTTAGCAGTGGGAGTAACGTCTCTATATCATCTCACCTATACAGTGGGAAGGCAGGTGGCACATCCTAAAGCAGCCCATATTGGCGCCGCACTCTCTCTATTGGTACCCTCTTGAGCTCACCAGCTCGCCTACCCCTGACCCATCTGATGCTCTGTACTCCAACTAGCTGCTCTCCTTTATCTTTGAAAGCTAGATACCCCAGGTATGGTCTCTAGATGATGTCCGTAGGGATCAGGGCATCTAATACCCCTCTATAGTAGTCAATATCTCTAACTACCCCGTCCATCCACATCTGTGCCATAACCTCATGCCATTGCCTGAAGCCAACCTTGAAACTAGCCTGGATCACAACTGGAAGGCCGAGAGGATGAGTGACCACAATGTGCTCATAAGCACAATAGTGCAGGAGGTGACCTACACAGAGACTATACCATCACCACCGACTGATGCCCCATAACACTTTATATACCTGAGCCAAAAAGGCAATGACCCAGGCAAACACTATTTACTACTCCATCATCTCTAACAAAACTCCAGTCATAGTAACTAGAAACTTGCCTCCCTCTACATCTGGCAGCACATAGACCGTGATGATGATCATCATCAAGATTGCCAATCAATGTGCATCCTCATCCACAGCATATAGGGGCTCGTACACAAAATTGGCTGAGTGGTAGCTCATCTCAGTGACGTGCTCTCTAAACAACATCACCATCTGAATGTCATGTGCCTCTCTTGAGCACACATATAGGTCTACTATGTGTACTGGTAGCCACAAAATCTCCTCGATGGTCATTATCATCTCCCCTATCAGCAAGTGGAAGGTGTTGATGGAGTGATTCCACCACTCAATTAGAGCCACCATCAGGCTCACATCCCTCACCACTTGGTGGTATCATTGCAACTCATCAAGTCCCACTATACTCATCTGAGCCCACTCCTCCTCGGTGATGTCTTGACACATTCACGTCAGCAATGTTGACAGCTGATCCCTCAGCATCAATGTCTACCTTACTTGCATCCAACCAAAATCAAACTCATGTTAAATGACTACCAATTCTCATGACTCTTCTTCCCTATTGGGAGAACTAACTTGGTCATTTTCCCTTTCATCTACCTAATTGACCAATCTACCTCCCCCTCTATACCTATCCCGACATCTGGGAAGCCTTTGGCGTAGCTTCGGCCCCTCGACTTGGCATTTTTCACAAATTTTTTAGACTCGATAACCACTGACATTAGTTAGCATGCTAATGACAACACTTACCTAACTGACGTTGGCAGGTAAGTGACCGATGTTAGTTGCTAGTCAGCTGATGCTAGTGAACCCATCGATGTCGGCGACTAGTTCGGCCCTAGGGCCAAACGGGGTGAGCCCTAAATTTAGGGCTTCCCCATTTCTTCCCCCATTACCTCCCAAATCCCTCTAAACTACTCCTAACCTACCCTAACCCCCCCACCTACCCTTCTAATTATCCTTCCTCCTCGATTCCTAGCTAAAAATATAAAATTTTTAGAAAAACAAAACAAATGCAAAAACAAACCAAACCAATTCAAATACACCCCTTACCTCATCCCGTCATCACCACCATGGTGGCACAATAGGTGCCGCTAGTGGTAGTCCTCTCATGGGGCCTCCTCCATCCTCTACCATCTCCTCTGTCTCACTTTCTCTACACACTCCTCCTAGCCCACAACTGCCTCTGTAACCTCCAATCACGCTCCACTTTGCTCACTCTCTCCACCAATCACACTCTGACACCTCACACCGCTACACTAGTCAACTTAAAGTCATTTTCACTTAGTCACTCTAGAGCTCACTTTTCTCACTTGGTCAACAATCACAAATGACTTTTGGTGGGCCACCAATCTAGTTTTGTTGGATTTGGCAAGCCACCGATGTTGGCATAAGTGTGCCCTAGGCCACCGACATCGGTTGATTTCTGTCGACATTAGTCCCTTTTGGCCACTGACATCAGTTTTATAACTGACATCGGTGGCCTTAAATCATCCATTCTCTTCCAAATGACCAAAATCATGCCCACCATAGCCAATTCTCATAGTAGAAGTCATCTTAGCCTCTTGGGGCACACTTGAGATCACTTTTACTATGACTTGACTCGACCACAGACCTTAGAGATCGCGACTATCTCCTCTAACCACTTTCGAGACAACTCTACCTTGGTTATTTTGATTGCCCTTGCTACCTCATGACTAGTTAGCAAAATTATTCCTGACCCCCACAAGTATTGGATCATGCTCCAGTTGATCTCTACTGCTTGTGGCCTTTTTGTGTTTTCCAAGAGCACTTCCTGAGACCAGGATACTTAGAACATGATGACCATTGGAGCTATAGCTTGGATCATTTAATCCAATTAGCTACGACTAAATACTGGGGACCAATTATTTTGATTTTGGTACTCTTTAACCTTTGACCACAACAATTTGACCTTATCTATCGCGTGGAGTAGTATACGTGCAATCTCACCCTTTGCAGTATTCACACTCAAAATTTCACCCTTTCCATCCACTCTCTATCAAATCGACACCCAATCTCAGGTTTCCTTCCCTCGACTCCCGCTTTGAGGGGGGAACATCTCAATCCATACCTGGGGTAATCGACTCCTTTTTTTGTCTTGCAGTTCATCAAGAACAACCAACAAGACAAAAAGAGGCAAATGTAGACACCAAAATCATGTCTATTCCATTGGTCACCCCTTGGTCTCCTTTGATCCCTTCTTAAACATTTCTAACCCACTCAATTATTAATTTAAAATAAATTGACTATTTTAAATTAATAACCCCCTTGACACATCACCAATGACACCTCACCCCACCTTGGATACCTCTCCTTGGATGCCTCCCTCACCCCATGCAAAATCTTAATTGCTTAACCCCCATTTCATCCCTCCCACTAACCTCTCACGCTCATTTAATCCACCTTGGACCATTTTCCAATGACACTTAGACCTGGCAGTTGGAAGAATGGGCAAAAGGCTAAAAATAGCTTCTTTTCCCATTCTTTAGCTGCTGACATTGGTCAGTATTTAGTTGATGCTGGCAGTTTCACTGATGTCGATTACTTTAAAACCTCATTTTCTGCTTCTATTGCTCCTCCTGCGAATGTGAATTCTCTTGCTCCAGGCTTCAAGCTCTCTCACTCCTCGACTTCTTGTAGGCATTAGCATTTCAACATCACTCTCTAGGCTCAAAGGTTCTACACCAATCATCCCACACTGGATTGAAGGTTGCAAGAAGTCTCTCACATCTGCCACAATGGAAATAGGCCTCTTACACTTCTGCCTCTCCACCCTCAGCTAAGTAGTCCTGCTAGTTTTATTTTACTATCCTTTTTAAATACATCAATAATCAATGTACTGCCTATTTCCAAGCACTGTTGACACAACCCTCTCTGTTCTTCTTGAAGAGGTTGAAAAGCCTTCTCTCACCCTTATCTCCCTCTCACCCCTATCCTCCATCTGGTCCTTCTTTTAGGCCACATTCTATGCCCTGTAAAACCTAGCACAAGCCACTAAAACTCCCACATACCTTTTAGACCATTTTGATTGACTACAAACAGACCTAAGACTCATCCAAAGCCCTATTGCCCTGATCGATGCTGGCCACCAGGCCCATTGCCCCTACCAACATCGGCAGACTAACCGATGTTGGCGACCTTAACCTACCGACACTGGTAGAACTATCGATGTCAGAAACTGTGGAAGGTAGATTGCCAAATACAGGTATGCATTTATTGCTATTTCTTTTATTCAGTCTTTTATCATTCTTTTTTCTAGCAACATTCTATTTTTATCAACCAGTGGACTGTCACCCCTCCAGGAAGTCTTTGCACTTCTAGGATCAAGCTTCGCTTGGCATTCCACCACCTATCTATCTAACAGTTTCCTTATTTAAGTCTCTCTTATCTATAGGTGTCGTCCTCCACAGCCAAAGAGGAGTCCCTTCAATGTCTAGATACAGTGCACAAACTTCATCCAGGTATCATCTAACCCTTGACCATTATCATAGTTTCTTTCATCTTCTGAATGTGAAAAAGCAAAAATAGTTAGAAACACAGTTCACAAATATTATAGTAATAAACAATATCATCATTCTTATCTTCTTTATTATTTTTATTTGAGGAAGAAGGTTTATCATTTAGCTATCTTTTCACAGTGACCAATCCATTACCTAGACTCTGTATGGCTTTTAAATTTTTTGAATTATTTGAATTTAAGCTTGTGGAAGACATATCTTTAAAACCAATGTGTTTAAGATTTTTTTCATATATGATAAAAGATCTTATAGTTTCATCATATTCTATAATATTTTTATATTCTAAAGCCATTTTATAATTTAAAAGTAAAGCATTGCAAAGATAAAGCCTAGATAACTTTTTAGAAGGTCTAAGATCACATGGGATCTTTTAACACAGCTTAATGAACCTAGAAACAAAATTATAAATGGTTTCACTTGGATCAATAGAAAATTTACAAGATCATTGATTAGATCAAATTCTTCTTTAGCTTTCCCAAATGACAACCTATCCAATCTTCAACGTCTCTCCAAGTATCAATAAACTTGGCAAGCAAAGTAATAAATAATTGGTAAGATTTTTCTTCAAGTGTTTGGGTAAAAACTCTTAAACAAACCTTTTCATTAGTTATCCCAAGAGTAGCACAAAATAATCTAAAAGCTTCTAAATTATCCTCCCAATATTCTCTAGCAACATCAAAAACCTTTGTTATATTCAATCCTTTAAGAGAAGGCAACTTACCAGGACAAACTCCAACATTAATTAGATTAGTAAAAATCTATGGTGTTATAGTTATATATTGTTATACTCGAACCTCTTTTTCATCATCTCCTTCAATGAGATCATCTTCTCTCTATTATTTTTCAACTCATGAATCAGATCCTATAGCTTATGTTCTACTTCTATTTGTTCTCCCGTTGGAAGTTTTAGCAGTTTCTACCTGAATAGATTGATTATTTTGAACTTGATTTACTTGATCTAATTATGGATTTGTAATAGTAATTTCAATAAGTAAAACAAAATCATCAAATGTAAAAGAATCATAAAACAATGAATTATAGGTTTATGATTAGCAACTAAAACTCTAGATCTATCCTCTTGAATTATCCTATTTAAATTTAGAATATCTCATTGAATCTCACGTGTAAGATTTGAATACCAATTAATTTCAAATTTTACAATCTCTTCTTCTTGATTTATGACCTCAATAATCTGATGACGACTTTCAAGATGATTATACCATGTATAACACATTAGATTGAAAACAACATCAACTTGATCATCCTCAATATCTATCCTAGGTTGAATAACAAGAGGCTATTGTCCTCCAAGTACCAAGGACAAGAAGAAAACAAAACTCAAAACAAATCAGATTCTTGAACAAAAATCTCCCGTAGAGTTGTCAAATTTATTGATGATATAAATTGTACCACCAATGAATCAACCCTTTCACTTATTATGAAGGTCAATGTGGAATCATACCAATCTAATCATGGGGTTATAAAAGTTCAACTATGATCCTAAAGATGTGAGGGGGTTTTCATAAGTTCTAAAAAATAATCAATAAGCTATCAAATGTAACATGTTCCATTATAACAATCAAAAATCTATTTTATCAAATCATGAATCAGTTAAAATAAGAATATGTAATCTATTCTATCTGATAGATAAAACTTATGAATTAGATAATCTCTTAAAGAATAGAAATCTGATTCAGTAAATATATTCCAAGTAAGATCTTGTTTCTTGATGTAGTGTTTCCAAGTTAATCTCAAAATATAAACCAAAAATATAAGAAAAGATTTGAGAAAAGATAAAAGTATTCAATCACGTAAATAGATAAAAGAGAGACACAATAAACAATAACTAACAAACTAACTAAAAGCAAAGAGAACATAAAATAACTAAGATAAGAAAAGGAAAACAAACTATTTAAAGTAACTTAGTATAAACTAAAGACAATTTTAAATAAGATAAAATCCAAGGACTAGAATGATCAAATAAATAATCTAAGACTAAACCTAAACAAAAATTAATCTAACAATCTATAAAACAACTATCAAATAATAAGTAACAAGTCTAAACTACATAGAAAAATACTAATAATCAGAAAACTAAATGGATTTATAATCTAACCAAGATTAAGATTAAGAACTAAAATAGCCTAAACTCTATAACAACAAAAATAAGAAAAGAACTAAAATAAGTAACCTATTTACTATCTAGCCTAAAAAAAGAACAATGAACTAATCTAAGAAACTAATTGAAGAACTAAATCAAAAATAAAATTGGAACTAAAAAGATAATGATTTAAACTAAGAAACAAATAATAAAACTAGATTAAAGAAACCTAAAAGATAAACTATATTAAAATTATACTCAATATAAAATATAATGAAGTACATGAGTCTCAAAGGAAAGTCATGTTGGCAGAAAAGATAAATTTTATTGAGAAAACCAACATCTTTATTTATAATAACTTGAGAGATAACTTTACAATCAAAATAGACCAATGAAATGTCATAAAATAATGAAGTGTTTGTTTCCAAACAAGATTCGCTTTTCACATTCAAGAAAGGAAAAATGAGAAACTAAAGAGAAAGGATGAGGGTTTGTACATACCCAGATTGTAGATGTGTGCACCAGAATCAGACAATAGCAGGAACTCCTCTTTGGTTGTGGAGGATGACACCTGAAAGAGAAAGAAACTAAAACACGAAAAATGTTAGATGACAAGAAGGTGGACTGCCAAGCGAAAGCTTGGTCCTAGAAGCGCAAAGACTTCTTGGAGGATGACAGTCCACTGTTAAAAATAGAATATTTAGCAGTAACAGAAATGATGAAAGATAGAATGAAAGAAACTAAAAGTAAAAGCGTACCTAATATGTAGCAATTTACTTTGCATAGTCACCAACGTCGGTTGTGCTGCTAGCATCGGTCAAGGAAGGTCACCGACGTCAGTTAGTCTGTCGACGTCGATAGGGGCAATGGTCGAGGTCGGTCAGGGTAATGGTTAGAGACAGGTTTAAGGGCCGATTTCTAGTCTGCAGAGGGGTCTTGGGTTTTGTCTAAGGGTCTGAAGGTCTGTTTGGAGGTCTGAGGGGTTGCCTAGAGGTCTGTACAGTGGGCTGAAGGTATGGTCTGGAAAGGGACTGAATGGATGACAGAGACAAAAAGGAGGATGAACAGGAGACAGGGATCTAAGAAGGCTTTTCAGCCTCTCAGGGGAGGACTGAGGAGGTTGTGGGCAGTAGGCTGGATTGATAGATAAATTCAAATGAGCAATGGAATGAAAACAAGAAAACTCTTACCTCCTGCTTGTTGAAGGAAGAATGAAGAAACATGTTGTTGATGTTGTTGAAGGACCTGCAATTGCCAAGAGCCTGGAGCTATTCCTATAAGATACCTGTAGTTGCTAGTGTATGTTGTGCGAGAGGGAGAGAGAGAAAGCATGAATGCCAAGTGATGAGAAAGCTCATGTTCATGGGGGGCATAATAGTTGCATAAAATGGTTTTGAAGGTAACCGATGCCAGTAGAACTGCTGATGTCAGCCGCATAATGACCAATGTGGCGGCAAAAGAATGGGGACAGAGGCTAAAATTAGCCTCTATCCATTTTTGCATGCTATCAGGGTCAAAATGGTCATGGGAAAATAGTCGTGGGAAGCTTAAATGGATGCGAGAGGGAGGGCTAAGGTGGGATTTGGGTAATAAAGGCTAGGAGAGAGGTGGGGGCATCCAAGGAGGGGATCCAAGGTGGCATGGGTGAGGTGGAAAGGGGCCAATAAATTAAAATGTTTAATTATTTTAATTTAAAAGTGGAGGGGACTAGGACAAGGGCCAGGACATGGGCTAAGGGGGCCAAGGGGAAAAGATGACCAAGGTGCAAACACTATTTCGGTGTCTACATTTGCCCCTTTTTGTCTTATTGGTTGTTCTTAATGAACTGCAAGACAAAAATAGGAGTTGGTTGCCCCAGGTATGGGATGAGGTGTTCCCCCCTCAAAGCAGGAGTCGAGGGAAGGGAACCGGAGATCGAGTGTTGATTTGACAGAGAGATGGATGGAAAGGGAGAAGAATGAGTGTGAATGCTGCAAAGGGTGAGATTGCACGTATGCCACACCACGCAGTAGGCAGGTCAAATTGTCATGGTCAAAGGGTCAAGGAGTGCTAGAATCGAAATAATTAGGCCTCAGCATTTAGTTGTAGCTGAGTGGGTTATTTGGTCCAAGCTATAGCTCCAAAGGGTCATCATGTTCCAGGTATCCTGGTTGTAAGAAGTGCTCCAAGAAAACACGAAAAAAGCACAAGCAGGAGGGATCAACTTGCTCGTGATTCGATACTTGTGAGGGTTGGGTGACAATTTGCTAACTAGGCGTGAGGTAGTAAAGGCAATCAAAACAACCAAGGCAAAGTTGTCTCGAAAGGGGGCAGAGGAGATAGTCACGGTCTCCAAGGTTTGGCGATCGAGGTAGGCAGAGGCAAAAGTGATCTCAAGGGTGCCCCAGGGGGCTAAGAGAACTTGGTCGGGAGAACTGACTAATTAGGGGCATGATTTTGGGGTAATGGGATGAAAAAAGAGGTTAGAAGGACGCTGATGTCGGTGATAAAAATTGATGTCGGTGGCCTAAAGGAACCGATGTCAGCAGAAATTGGTTGATGTCAGCGGCCTAGGGCACACTGATTTCAATGTCGGTGGCCTGCCATATCTAACAAAATTGGATTGGCAGCCCACCAAAAGTCATTTGTTATTTGTGAAGAAGTCAAAAAAGGAGCTCTAGAGATATTGAGAGTGAAAGTGACCTAGAGTTGACTGAGAAGCGGTGCTAGGTGGCAGAGAGGGATTGGTGGAGAGAGGGAGTCACGTGGAGAGAGATTGGAGGCTACAAAGACGTGTGTGGGCCAGGAGGATCTTGCAAAGATATTGGCACTAAGGAGATGGTAGAAGGGAGTAGAGGCTTCAGAGGAGGACCACCACTAGTGGCATCGATCGTGCCACCATGTCGGTGATGCCAGAATGAGGTAGGAGGGTCTCTGAACCCTATTGGTTGAGTTTTGTTTTGATTTAGTTTTTTGAATTTTTGATTGGTTTAGGTAGAAATTGAGGGGGGAGGGTAGCTAACGGGTGGGTAGAGGGTCTAGGATAGGTTAGGGGCAATTTAGGAGGGTTTTGGAAGGGTGGGGAAGCCAAAATGGGGAAGCCCTAATTTTAGGGCTCACCCCATTCACCCCTAAGGCCAAACCAGTCACCAATGTCGATGAGTATTCACCAACATTGGCTGACCAGTGACTGGCATCGGCTGACTAGTGACCAATGTCGGTCACTCACCCGTTGATGTCGATCACTAAGTGATCGATGTCGGTTAGGTGAGTGCCATTGCTGGCATGCTAATCAATGTCAGTGGCTATCTAGTCAAAAGGAGTGAGGAAAAATGGTCATGTCGAGGGGTCAAAGCTATGCCAAGGGCTTCCCAGGAGTTGGGAGAGGCATAGAGGGTCAAATAGGTCAGTCAAATAGGAATGGAAGAAAAATTGTAGGCATGAGATTGACTTGAGTTTGGTTGCAAGCGAGGTAGACTTTGATGCTGCAGGACCACCTCTCGACCTTGCTGACGCAAATGTGCAGAGGCATGACGGTCGAGGAGTGGGCGCAGATGAGCACAGCTAGACTAGGTGGGCTAAGATGCTACTTTAGAGTGGCATGGGACATGAGTCTCATGGTGGTATTGAGTGAGCGGTGGGACCTTGCCACCAACACCTTCCACCTACCTACAAGAGAGCTGACGGTCACGGTCGAGGACATGTACTAGATTTTGCAGCTGCCAATACACGAGGCTAACATCTATGTGTGCTCGAGAGAGGCGCACAACATCCATATGGTCATGCTGTTTGGGGAGCATGTTGTTGAGATGAGCTACCACTCAACCAATTTTGTGTATGACCCTCTATATACAGTAGATGAGGATGCACATCAGCTGGCTATCCTGATGATGATCAAGATTACAGTGTATGCACTCCTAGATGCAGAGGGAGGCAGGTTCCCAGTTACCATGACTAGGGTTTTGACAGAGATGATGGAGTAGCAGATGGTGTTCACCTGGGCACCCATCTTTTTGGCACAAGTGTATAGGGAGTTATGGGGGATCAGCCAATGGTGACGATACAGCTTATGCATGGGCCACCTGCTACACTGTTGGGCCTATGAGCATATCATGGTTACATGACCTCTCGGCCTCCCAGTGGCTATCTAGGCTGGCTTTAGGGTTGGCTTCAGGTGATGGCATGAGGTGATGGCACAGACGCAAGTGGATGGGGTGGTCAGAGATATTGACCACTATAGAGGGGTACTGGAGGCCCTGATCCTAGTAGACATTGTTTGGAGACCATACCTGGGGTATCTAGCATTCTGAGACTAGGCAGAGCAGATGGTCAAGGCCCAGAGCTTGAGATGGGTTAGGGGCAGATGAGCTGGTGAGCTTGAGTGGATACCAACAGAGTGAGTGTAGCACTAGTATGGGTTGCTACAAGATGTTCCTCCCGCATTCCCACAGTACAGGTGAGATGATATTGAGGCACCGCTCCCACTGCCAGAGGAGACAGAGGGCCCAAATTTTGAGGAGTTACTGGTAGGACCTAGGGTAGCTGACCCTGGGTGCACAGAGGCCTACTTGGCATGGTGGGCAAGTCATTATATAGGGGTGCAAGTGGGTCCCCAGCCAGATCTGTAGGCTATGACCAGGGAGCAGGATACAGCCCGTGAGGAGAGGGACATAGCACGATAGGAGAGGGATGTGGCACAGGTCAAGGTGACCATTTTATGAGGATAGGTCAGAGTTTTGCAGGGGCAGCTGGCAGGGTTGATAGGGTAGGTGACCATTTTGATAGGGTAGGTCACCATATTACAGGGACAGCTAGCTGCAGCCTAGGCACAGGTAGGATAGGTAGGGCAGGGTGTAGGGGGGTAGGGCCCATCTCAGTAGCCATCTTAGTAGCTGACATTTTCACAGGGGCTGAGACAGTCAGCATCGATGTAGCTGACATTTTCACAGCCACAGGGGTCAGTGCAAGGGACAGAAACAGAGTGGATGGGTCCATCGTAGACTGTACCGATTTCTAGGTACAAGACTGTGTTAGATGAGATCACATACTATGAGGGAGCGATCAGAGAGTTCCCTCAGATACAACAATACTTAGAGATGTGAGATGAGCAGAGCTGATAAAGGTTTACATCGCGAGCGATGACTTTGGGTGCGCGTAGATGGCACAGATTAGAGAGCGATGATGACACAACTTCATCCAGGCCACCACCACCATCGCCACAGCCACAGCCACAGCCATGAGGCCCAATTTTGACATTATTTTATTTTGATGTATATATACCAGCCTGCGAGCTGAAGATGAGAGATGTATCATATTGAGAGAGAGACAGACACAGATTGTGTCTATTGTATAAAACTTGAGATATATATATATATATATATATATATATATATGATGAGCTGATTTTAGACCATTGACATGTGTTATGAGAATTTGTTGTTATGGATGTGTTTATTGTTTAAGGCATTTTGAGTTGATGGATGTATTGATATTATGGTTTATGTTTATGATGCTAATGTGATGATGAATGTGTTATGTTTAATGATTATGATGAGGATGATTAATAATATGGATGTAAATGAGTAATGATAATGATGTTTTATGATAATGATAATGATGTGAATGGTTCATGAGTTTAGATTTGATGATGATGGATGCTTAATGATTATGGATGTTTAATGTTTAACTTGAAGATTATATGATGTGGATGTTTAATGATTTATGATGGTGATATTTATGACTAATGACTATGATGTTATGATGAAAATGATTATGCTAATGATTATGAGAATATGTGATTGACTTTGATGTGATTTGACAGGTGACGAGTGAATGAGACTGGAGAAAGTGACAAAGAGGATGGCCGAGCTAACCCCAAAAGACCCCATGTCAACTGAGTGCTGCCTACATATCCCTTGTCCTAAGGGCCTCAGGCCAATGTAGTTCTCCCAAAAAGGGAGGAATGGTTGAAGTGATTGATTGCTCGTGGTCTAGGTCAAGTCATGGGTTAGAAGAGGAAAGGGTTTGTCCATTATGTAGATGAACAAACAGGGGTGGTTGAGCTAACCCCAAAAGATAGTCGTGTCATCTGGGTTTTGCCTACATAGCCCAGATTGGAAGGGCCTCAGACCAATGTAGTTCAGACTAGGAGACAAAGAGGTTGAGAGTTGGTCTAGTCATGAGAATGGTCTAGCACGTCCCATATGTCAGAGAGAACATGCTTGAAAAAGACAAGGTTTTTCACCCTTAGCAATTGCCCATATTAGGTGATGGACATATGCTAAAAAAATGAAATGAGTCTATTTACGCTTCAGCAAGAAATGGTTTATGCTTGACATAAATTGAGTAGTCCATAGTTTCCATGTGTATTGGTGTCCATAGAAACTAGTGAGAATAGGTTAGGTGAGTGGTCTAAAAAGAGGGTTGAGCTGATTTGATAAATGACAAATGATTGAATGTGACCAAGGTGTAAAAGAAGTGAAAGGCATAATCACCCTTTCATTGACAAGGACCAGAATGATAGCATAGATAGGGGTTGTCAAAACTAAGGGCCCAATTCATGCATTAGGTCGTTGACCAGAGGTTGTGTTAGAGCGGTAATCGAATCACTTTGACATTAAAGTGAGCTCGAAGTCCCTTGAGCAGGTGTTATGATAGGAGGAGGATATGGTAACCCATTTGAGAGTAGAGATAACCTTGACCCTTTTTATAGGAGACCCTGAGACAACTATAAGCCAAGTCCATGACCCATTTTTTTTTTTTGTGCAGACTGATCAATGTGGGGAGCCTGCATAGAGATGTCATTTTGCTTAATAGTCATTTATGAAGCTGATCGATGTGGGAAGCTTCTAGAAAAGTGCTATTTGTAGCAAGATTTAGTCATAGCCATCCTTCGAGGGAGTGGTCTATATTTTTTCTTTATATAGGGCTTTTGAATAGTTGTCCTTCGAGGGAGCAGCCTATTAGCTACAGCAATGATAGTACAGCTATCCTTTGAAGGAGCAGTCTGCCTTTTTGATTTGATTTTGTGACCTTGAATATTTTGACATCTTGATTTATTTTTGATAGAATTTTGAGTCATGGACAAGACTATAGAAGTTCAAGGGCTCCCTTTTATTAGGACAAAGCATCCATATGTCATAAAAGAGTTATATAGGATTTGAGGGGAATAGGGTTGAAAGGAGTTAGGATTAAGAGGACGGGGGTTGCTCAAGGGATGAGCTCAAGGTAAATGTCAAGTGGATGAGTACTCGACTAACAGTAGAATGGTCACAGATGCAACGCATTAAGAGGCTCAGGTTCTGGCTATCCATCGAGAGGAGATAGAAGATAAGTCCCTGACTCATACTTGTGCGTGATGATGAAAGGTCTGAGCCAATTTGGGGTGAACTTGCCTCGTTTACTTTGCTCCATATTGGTCACATGTTGATTCTCTTTGAGGACAAGGTCTCTGATGTTGAAATCTCATTCTTTCAAATTTTTGTCATAGGCTCACTTGATGTGATTTTGATAGACATGGAGATGATTGAGGGCAGCAAGATGACGCTCGTCAAGTAACTCAAGTTAAGCTAAGCAATCTTGATGAAAGTCATCATTAGAGAGAATGTTATGCAGAGAAATGTGGAGAGATGGGATCTATACTTCGTGAGGTAGGATAGCCTCTATTCTGTACACAAGAGAGAAAGGGGTAACACCTGTAGAGGTTCAGATACTAGTGCGGTAGGCCCACAAAGTGAAGGGAATGTGAATGTGCCAATCCCTTCCTGTGTCGTTGACCACCTTCATGAGAATTTTAGTCAAAATTTTGTTGGAAGCCTCAGCCTACCCATTTGCTTGTGGGTAGTAAGGCGAAGAGAAGCTGAGCTTGATGCCAAATGAGTCACATAGCTTTTGGACGGTCTTGTTTTTGAAAGACTTGCCATTGTCGGTGATGATTTTATGAGGGACACCAAAACAGCAGATGATGTGGGTACTGATGAAGTCGACAATCTTATCAGCTTTTATGGAGATAAGAGAAATGGCTTCCACCCACTTGGTGGAATACTCAGTGGCAGTGATGATGGATTGATGACAAAGAGACGAGTGAGGGTTAATCTCATCGATAAGATCTAAGCCCCACTAAGAAAAAGGCTAAAAATCTTGAGTGACTTGTAAGGCGTGGCTGGAGAGATGAAGCAAGTTAGAGTGCTGCTGACACCTAATGCAATGCTGGACATAATCGCTACAGTCTTGATGAAGGGTGGGCCAATAATAGCCTAGACGAAGGATGCGCTTGGCAACTGAATTCCCACTGAAGTGTCCGCCACAAATCCCGTCATGGACTTACTTAATGGCATGAGAGGCTTTAGTGGAGGTGAGACAGCAAAGAAGGAGGCCGTCAAAGCCTTACTTATAGAGAAGACCCCTGAGCATGGTATAGCGAGTTGTGTGCTTGATGAAAGCTCACTGCGCATTGCTAGAGAGGTTGGGAGGAATGATAGAAAGAGATAAGTAGTCCACAAGTTGCTTATACCAATCATCTCATGGACTAGAGTTTATGGTGTTGACATAATTGATGTTAGGAGAGATGTATGAAGGCAACGGTACACGATGCACTGTGACAAAAAGTCTAGATGAAGATGATGAAGATGGAATATGTGAGGCAAGAGAAGCCATGGTGTTAGCAAACTTGTTCGTGGATCGAGGAATAGTCTGCAAGAGGTAATGGTCAAAATAGGCTAGAAGAATGTCAGCACAGTTTTTATATCTTTGCAAAATTTCATTTTTACAGAGGTATGAACTATTGACCTGATTGACGACAAGCTGCGAGTCGCCAAAGATGTTGATAGACTTGATGCTGAGAGAAAGGGCGGTTTGAAGTCCCAAAATTAAGGCCTCATATTCAGCCATATTATTGGTACAATCAAAGTTGAGCTTGAAAGATAGAGGCATAGGCTCCCCTTTGAGTGGGATGAGAATAACACCCGCACCCCCACTGAGTTGACATTTGGAGCCATCGAAGAACATGGTCATTTGATAGACGGTGTCATCGGTGGAAAGCGCGGTGATAGACTCGTCAGGGAACTCGCACTGCGAAGGTTGATTGTTGGGAAGAGGGGCATCTGCTAGTTGGTTAGTGATGGTTTGCCCCTTGATATATTTTTACTGGATGAATTTGAAGTCGAACTCAGCAAGCAGCATGAGCCACCGAGCTATATGTTGATTTTGATATGGCTTGGAATGCATGTACTTAAGAGGGTCGGTGTGAGTGATGACAAAGGTTTTGTGGTTAAGAAAATAATGGTGGAGCTTGGTAGTGGCAAAGACTAGTGCCAAACAGAGTTTCTTGATATGAGTATATCGAGTTTCATAGTCGACCAGTGTTTGGCTGATATAGTAGACTGCTTGCTCACGGTGATGCTCGTCTCGGTGTGCGATCATGGCACCTAATGAATGATTGGTGGCAGAGATATAAAGGTAGAAGGGTTGGTCATCTTTAGGTGGAATGAGGACTAGTGGAGAGACCAAATAACATTTGAGGGCTTCAAAAGCCTCTTGACAGTCCTTATCCCATTTAAAGGAGACGTCCTTCTTAAAGAGGTGATGAAAAGGTTGGCAGCAGTCAGAAAGCTGTGAGATGAAACAGTGAATAGACTGGAGCTTCCCTTGTATACTACGAAGCTACTTGAGATTGGTCGGGGGTAGCATCTCAAGGATAGTGTAGATCTTGGCAGGATCTATCTCAATGCTACAAAAAGAAATGATGAAGCCTAGGAGCTTGCCAGAGAGGACCCCAAAGACGCACTTTTTGGGGTTAAGGCGGACATTGTATTGAAGAAGATGAGAGAAGATGATCTTGAGAATGGTCAGATAGTCACGATGAAGCTTGGTTTTGCCGAGCAGGTCATCCACATAGTCCTCCATGATTTTGTGGAGGAGATCATGGAAAATGTAGGTCATGGCACGCTGATATGTGGCACCTACATTCTTCAAGCCAAAAGGCATGACTCGATAGTAAAAAGTCCCCCATGGGGTGATAAAGGTAGTCTTGTGCTAATCTTCTGGTGTAATCAGGATTTGATTGTATCCTGAAAACCCATCCATGAGAGATAGCATCTTATGGCCGGCTGTGAGATCAACAAGCTGGTCAATGTTAGGAAGAGGAAAGTCATCTTTGGGACAGGCTAGGTTAAGGTCGCGATAGTTTGCACAGATCTGGATCCTCCCAGTCACTTTGGTGATAGGGACAATGTTAGAGACCCACTATGAATAATTGATGGGCTGGATGAAAGAGACGAAAAGAAGGTGCTAAAGCTCCTCTTTGACAAAGAGCGCAATGTGAGGATGCATCTTTCAAAGCTTTTGCCTAACAGGCTTAGCCTCTGGTTTGGTGATGATGTTATGGGTAGCAATGGTGGGGTCAATGCCAGGCATGTCACTGTAGGTCCAGGCAAAGGCCTTGTTATGGTCTAAGAGGAACTAGGTGTTCTAGCTGCTCCTAATCATCCAAAGATTGGCTAATCTTTAAGACGTGAAGAACATCAGAAGAAGGGAGGTTGATGTCAATGGTTGATTCATTTAACATAACTTGGGTCTTAGAAGGGAGGGAGTGCTAGATAAAAGAGTCATCGGTGCCCATGTAAGATGAAATGGCATCGTCGTCTATGCAGCGGACAGTGTGAATGATCACCGACTCATCCTCTATCATGCTGGGATAAATGAGAGGGAGAGACCTAGACACCCCATTGAGTTGATAGGTCAGGGGTTCCAGTCAGATGGTGTTTATGCAAAAAAAACTAGGAGAGATGGAAACCACCGACTCTGTAGGTGAAGGGGGAGAAATGGGCAAGCTTGGAGGAGATTGGTCAATGGTTGGCTCAGGACAGAGGTCTGTAGAGCCTTGAGTGGGGTCATGGTATCCCAGGCCATACCATTTCTTGGCATCATCATCGTTGAGCGGTTCGATGGGCTGATGGGAGCCCTACTCATAACGTCTGAAACCAAAACCCTTCCATGCACACTTGTAAAGGTAAGTGTGTGTAAAGGCAGGGTTGCTAAGAAACGAGAAGTCTGATGTGAAAGGTTGAGGTGAAGAGAGAGGATTGCCATCAGTGGGAGCTTGATTGAGCCCCCATAGGCGAGATTGGTTCAGAGGTGAGGGGGACCATAAGGCACGACCATCCCGATCTAATGGTCATAACTGGGGCTGAGGTGAAGGCGTCCATACTCTTGTGGAGTTTGGAACATGTCTAAGACCAACAAGTGATATTCCCCCAGTGAAAGTCATTAGAAAATGTCTTCCATGGGGTCTTTGGTCGTTTCTTGAAAAGGAGGGGTGAGGGCGACCTCCGGTTGTGAACTGGTCAAAGCTTTCGTAGATGGAGGCAGCACTGGAGTTGATGGCTTGATAGGAATGAGGATGTCATTTAGATGGTAGGTTGTGTTACAAGTTTTGAAGGGTGAAGAGTCAGTGGGAATGGTGTGGACTTGCCCATCATGCTCAAATTTCACACAATGGTGCAGGGTGGAGGGGACACAGGCCATGGCATAGATCCAGGGTCAGCCTAGCAATATGTTATACTGAAACTCTCCTTCGATGATATACAAGAGCTCTGGGACTGTGCGTGGGCCAATGCAAATGTGAAGGATGACTGTGCCAATGGTTGTGGCAGTGGTGTCATTGAAGGAGTGCAAGATTATGTCAGTTTTGGACACGTAATTCTTGGGAAGAGCCAATTGATCAAAGGCATGGGTGGAGATAATATTGATGTTGGCACCTCCATCAATCATAACACGCTTAATGCGTGTTCAATCAACATAGGCAGTGATGAAGAGGGTGGCATCCTGATCTTCCATGTTAGATGTAGGAATCTCAGAATCGCTAAATGTGATGGAGGCAATGAGAGACAAAGAGTGGACAAGGGAAACGAGTGGTTGGGGGTCCTTGGGTTGGACCTCCACTACCTACAGGGCTCTGATGAGGGCTTGATGATGCTGGGGCAAGGTTTGGATGAGGTCATAGAGGGACATCTTCACGGGCGTCTGGTGAAGCTATTTTAACATGAAGTCATGAATCACCCTTGAAGAGGAAGAAGAAGAGGGCTGAGATGCAGCGAGGATAGAAATTTTAGGCTTTGGCAGCTGAGGTGGTTTGATGAAAGGATAGGTCCAAAGAATGGCAGCTTTTTCTTTCACCTTGTCCTTTTGTGACCTAGTGGTTATGTGGATGGCATTGATTTCAAAAATAGGAGGTGAAGAAGGGGTCATGGCCTACTGATGAGATGTTGATGTGATTGAAGAGGTTGGAGGGATATGGGAAGGTGTGGAAGGTTGGTCAACAGTGTCCTCAAGGAGAAGAGTGTCCTTCTCCATGTAGCGGTGAATGATGGCCTTGAGGGCACAGCAAGTCTCAGTATCATGTCCTGGCATACGATGGTATAAGCAAATCTTCGTATCGTTGAACCAGGAGGGCTTAGACCTGAGAGGTTAGAAAGGCCTGATGGGTGGAAGGTTTATGCTGGAAGTCTACAAAAGTCAGTGCAATATCAAAGAGTATGATCCCACTAAAGGGTCTGTGCTCGTTGATGTGTGCGATGCTGATGACTTTTGCTTGGGCGATGTTGGAGGAGGCTTCCATACCACCTTTTGGGTTGATGATGCGGTGACAGGTGGAGATAGCACTTTCTTCGTGAGAGGTACCACCTTTTTCAAAGAGGGTAGGCTGGAGGTAGGCAAAGGAAGCAGAGGAGGCAACTTGTTTTGATTAGAAGTTGGAGTGGGGAGGACTTTGATCAGGGTTGAAGGATGGGGGCCCAAAATGGAGGGTAATGGTGACGGGGGAGGAGGAGTTTGCCTCTGTGGTTTGGTAGTCTTCTTTGATTTGGGTTAAAGACTACTAAGTCCACCTTCACTTGTGAATGAGCGAGGTGAGAGATAGGGCAAATGCTGAGTGACTTGATAGGTTTTGATGGGGTAGATGTGGGTTTTGGTTTTGATGGGGTTGGTTGAGGCTTAAAAGGTCTAGAAGTGGAAGTTTGGTTTTTGTTGAGAGTTTTGGGAGATTCTACCATGGGAGGATTGGCAGCATGAGATGAGAGGGCACGGGCATGCCGAAGAGCTTTGAGACGCTCCCACAATACCTGATGCTCCACTTTCCTTGAAGGGAGAAGTCCAATTTTCTCCACTAATCAGGAAAATGGTTGAGAAGATGTTGGATGAGGCTTGGGTCCTTGAGAAGATGTTGACGGTTGTGGGGCCGAAGATGAGATTGGTGTAGCAGTCTCAGACCCAAGGCATGATGAAGTCGTGACAGGTTCGTCTTTGGTTAGAGATGAAGGAGAGATAGGTTCTTCCATGGGTGGAGAAGAAATTGGAGAATGAGGCTGCTCAAGAGGGTAAAGGGCAGGGATGATTGTGCCCTCCACTTGCGGTTGAGGAGTAGGAAGGGTCGGGTCCTCCATAGGCAGCAAGAAGGAGGATGGTGAGACCGGTGGTGCCGGTAAGGTCAAGGCATCCTCCAATATGAGAGAGGTTGATGGAGAACTAACCGGAGAAGGAGGTTTGTCCACATGTGATGGATTGATGGATGGACTAACCTCTTGAGTTTAGTTGAGGATGAAGGGTGAGACCGTATTGACTGTTCGTATATTATGTTCGTGAGTGTCATCAGTCATGGTCTAGACATTGTTTTGGGTCAAAGGATGATTGAGAAATGGTTGCTTAAAGATGTTGATGCCTTGATTGGGTGGCACATTGGGATTGTCTAGGATGAGGTTACCCTTTTCAAGCATGTCTTGGATGATGTTTTTAAGGGTCTTGCAATTTCCCATGTCATGGCCTTTAACACGGTGGTAGTTGCAAAAGTCATTTTTCCTATACCATGCAGGGATGGCACATGAGGGATCAAATTGTGGAGGTGGTCAGATTTGGGGGAGATTGAGAACCCCTTATTTGACAAGTTTTTCCAGCATAGACACGTATGATTCTCTGAGTGGAGTATACTGTCATTGTACGTATCTCTGCTAGAATTGGTGGGTGCCACTTTGGGATGTGGATGCCTCAGGCTGGTTAGTTGAAGGGGAAGAGGATGAAGGTCTAATGACTATAGCGTTAGCTGATGCCTTAGACTTAGGATTAGATGAAGAGGGTTTAGAAGAAGAGGAGTCATTGGTCTTGGAGTTAGGATTCTTACTTTGTAGCTTGACTTTATTCTCCTTGATGGCATGTAATTCAAGCTTGTGGGCCATCGTGAAGGCTTCGTCAAAGGTGCGAAAGGTCTGAACCCACAAGGTGGAAGAAATATGCTTGGCACAGGCTTGGGAGAAAAGTTTGATAAGTTCAGGTTGGGGTAAGGAAAAGGAGACTTGATTGATGAGGCCTCTCCAGCGAGCAATGAAATTGGCTATGGATTCATCCTCGAACTACTAGATAGAATAGAGGTCTGTGATTGAGACCTTTTTGGTGATGTTGATGGAGCAATGATCAAGGAAGAGTTGGGCTAGCTGTGTGAATGTGAAGAGAGAATGGCTGGCGAGATAGTTGTACCAGTCAAGCATAGCACCAGAGAGGGACATGGGAAATGTGCGTAAAGGTAATGCATCATCATGGGCAATGAGATAACAGGCATGTTTGAATGCCCGTAGGTGCTATTTTGGGTCTTCCTTGCTCTGGAGACAAGAAAATTTAGGAAGTTCCCACTGACTGGGATACAGCTTGATTGGGACAGAAGGATGAATGGGCTCATTGCAAATTTTCTCATATGAGAGGGAATTATGTGAGCTAGAAATAGAGGTCTCTAGGCTAGACATCTTATCCATCAACATTTTGATGATGTCTGCTGACGGATTGGTGGGTAGGGCGCCCCCTAGATTGTAGGGTGCTTGGAAGATGTTAGAGGGGGCATATGACGTAGTTGGTTATGCTTGTAAGGGCGCAATGTACTGATAACTAGTCGTAGGGACAGAAGTAGAGACTAAAGGTGCTTGGGTAGAAGGCATGGCTAGGCTCGATGTTGCCATGGGAGGTTGGATGGTGGTAACATGGGCCAATGGATAGGTAGGCACCCTGGTGTTGATAGGAGTGAGGATGGGCGGAATAGAGACAACCAGATTCTGGAAAGGAGTAGAGATTGGTTGAATGGGTTGAGGTTGATAGGGGGCCGAAACCCAAGTGGAAGTGGGCCCAGAGATGGAGGGAGAGGCCACACTTGGAAGGTTGGTCAAGGGCTGGTCATTGGTTGAGGTGATATCTTGGGTGTCTATGGGTTGAACTACGGACGTTGTTGATACAGCCATAGTCTCGACTAGAGAGGTCGGCATTCCATAAATTGGATTGCCCAAGGAGTCTCGCATTTGGCTTCGCATGAGATAATGCTGCAAGGCTTTGACGTTGAGGTCTAAGAATCATTCAAAATCTTGGTCCCCTTTAGGGACAATGGGAGTCTAGATCAGGGTCAGGCGAGTAGGAGTTCTTTTAGTTTCTGAGTGGAACTCCATTATGGGACTAGTTATGGACAGGGTAGACGGAAGTGGTTGATGCCTCACGTGGTCAACTAGAGCCTTGGTTTGACTGCAAGTCAGAACCATTCAAGGCAAGAAAGAACATCCTCACAAGCTCAAACAAGCAGATAAGAATAGAAAAGATGAAGAACACAAGCAGACCCTAAATGTTAAATCCCTAGGAATAAATTATTAGGATCATGGTGGCTTATGCCTTAGAATGTGTGTAGGAAGATTGGCTTTTGAGATGGGTCCTAGAAGAATTAGTCTATGGATGGTTTTGGGTTTGTTTCGGTGCTCAAAAGTCTGTGTTAGGTTCTGTACTTGGCCTGGTGCTAAGGAGCAAGCTCCCCTCACTTAACGAACCAAGTGATGAGCTGGGCCCGCTTAGCCAGTATATACTTCCCCTAGAGATTATCCTCTGCCAGAGAACAAAGTGGGCTTTCCCCTTGGTGATGAAATCCAAGTAGGATTGCCGAGATGGGTAAGGTATCTGCTAGGTGATGAAATCCCAGTCGGGCCTTGTCTCAGGTGAGTTAAGATGTTTGATTTGTGCAAGTGATTTGGTTATGTAACATAAAGTGGACTATGATTAATTCATGATGCGATTATTAATTACTAGGTGTGGACTAAGTATGCAATCAAGAAGAAATGAAATACAATATGTTTTAAGCCCAAGTCAAAATGTTAAGTTTGTATGAAGACAAGCGAGAAGAGGTTCAAGAGTATGACTTTTGACTAGTCTAAGATGCAAGAAAAGAAAGTAGAGTTATTTTTAATCCTGCTAATAGTGTCGTTTAGAAGAGAAGAAAGAGGTGAAAAGGGAGAAACCTAATGCACCTATATGAACAGAAAGAAAGAATCCAAGGAAGACCCTAGTGTCCCACTAGGCGTGCCAGAATGTTTCCAAACAAGATTCATTTTTCACATTCAAGAAAGGGAAAAATGAGAAACTAAAGAGAAAGGATGAGGGTTTGTACGTACCCAGATTGTAGACATGTGCACTAGAATTAGATGATAGCAGGAACTCCTCTTTGGTTGTGGAGGATGACACTTGAAAGAGAAAGAAACTAAAACATGAAAAATGTTAGATGACAAGAAGGTGGACTTCCAAGCGAAAGCTTGGTCTTAGAAGTGCAAAGACTTCTTGGAGGATGACACTCCACTATTAAAAAGAGAATATTTAGTAGTAATAAAAATGATGAAAGATAGAATGAAAGAAACTCAAAGCAAAAGCATACCTGATATGCAGTAATCTGCTTTGCACAGTCACCGACGTTGGTTGTGCTGCCGGTGTTAGTCAAGGAAGGTCACCGATGTTGGTTAGTCTGCCGACATCGGTAGGGGCAATGGTCGAGGTCGGTCAGGCTAATGGCCAGAGACAAGTTTTAGGGCTGATTTCTAGTCTGTGAAGGGGGACTTGGGTTTCATCTGAGGGTCTGAAGGTCTGTTTGGAGGTTTGAGGGGTTGCCTAGAGGTCTGTGCAGTGGGCTGAAGGTATGGTCTAGAAAGGGACTGAATGGATGACAGAGACAAAAAGGAGGATGAACGGGAGACAGGGATCTGAGAAAGCTTTTCAGCCTCTCAGGGGAGGACTAAGGAGGTTATGGGTAGTAGGCTAGATTGATAGATAAATTCAAATGAGTAATGGAATGAAAACAAGAAAACTCTTACCTCCTGCTTGCTGAAGGAAGAATGAAGAAACCTGTTGTTGATGCTGTTGAAGGACATGCAAGTGCTAAGAGCCTGGAGCTATTCCTTCAAGATACCTATAGTTTCTGGTGTCTATTGTGTGAGATGGAGAGAGAGAAAACATGAATGCCAAGCACTGAGAAAGTTCACGTTTGTGGGGGGGGCAGAATAGTTGTAAAAAATGGTTTTGAAGGCAACCGATGCCGGCAGAACCACCGACGTCGGCCGCATAATGATCGATGTGGCAGTAAAAGAATGGGGATAGAGGCTAAAATTAGCCTTTGTCCATTCTTGCACGCTGCCAGGGTCAAAACGGTCGTGAGAAAATGGTCGTGGGAGGCTTAAATAGATGCGAGAGGGAGGGCTAAGGTGGGATTTGGGTAACAAAGGCTAGGAGAGAGGTGGGGGCATCCAAGGAGGGGATCCAAGGTGGCATGGGTGAGGTGGAAAGGGGCTAATAAATTAAAATGTTTAATTATTTTAATTTAAAAGTGGAGGGGACTAGGACAAGGGCTAGGACATGGGCCAAGGGGGCCAAGGGGAAAAGACGACCAAGGTGCAGACACGATTTCAGTGTCTGCAGTGTTCATCATTATTTAGGTTGAATACTTAGAATCTACACATAGGACTACAAATAACAATCATCAAAAGATGTTAAATTTGAAACAAATTAGATAATCAATTATAAATTATAATAATAACTAGATATACCTTTTATAAATCAAAAACTTTAAACTAGATTTAATATGACCATAAATTAGATCTAAATTATGCAATAACATGTATCACAAAAATGCTCCTTAAATCATAGATAGAAAATCTTCTATAGAAAATATTGCATAGATAAATGTTGCACTTTCACTTGCACTTGCACAATACTATATCTCACAAAATGCTATACCACACCCTACAATAAATACCTACAATTTACAAAAACATCTACACTCTAACTCTGATCTTCAAAGCCACACCCTACAAATAAGCTCATCAACCTCTAAAAGACACACCACACCCTGTATATATAGTAAATGAAGGAAATTCCACCAAAAGAGGAGAAACTCACCATGATTATCCAAGATAAGTATTATAAACTCAAGGAAAACTCAATTCCACCTCATCAATCTTATCCAAACTCTCACCTAAGAAGGAACATGTCAAGATTGACTCTCCACCTTTAAAGGGCACATTTTCCAACAACTTGTGATCACAACCAACTCCTAAAAGTAAGGAAGGCATCACATTTTCTAAGAAATAACTAACTTCCTAAGATCAAGAAAGTCAATATGGAAAATAGTCATCTAACAATTAATTCCAAAAAATATGAAATTCATAAAAATTAAGAATACAAGGAATATTTCACTCACATGTGGAGCAAGTTTCCATAAAAAGTGGAATGGGGAAAATTGTGTTCCCCACATATTTGGAGCTCTCTAATCCCCCAAATTATATTCCCATGTTCATGTGATATCCCCAAAGGGATTCACACTCAATAATATCCCAATTGGAGACCATTTCTCTTGAACATAATCTATCACTGCTCCATGACCACTAAGGCCAACCAAATCTAAACATAGTCTTTGTTTGTCCAATGTGGCCACCTTGGTCATCATATCCATATGATTTTGGCTAGTATGAATCATCTCTAGCTTCACCAAGTTCTCCTCCAAAGAACAAGTAGGAAATAGACTGGATCTAGATTCTAGATCAATCATCATATTCTATTAATTTGACTTATTTGACCTTCAAAATTTGCATCAACTGTCGATGGTTGCATTGACACTTTAGTTTAAAATAGACCTAAATATCTTGTAAGAAACACATATTATATCTAGATGCATCCACCTATAATATTCTAGGGTCTTTGTGACCTTCATGCTAGTGTGTTTATATCTAAATCATGGGAAATCACTCCTTAAAAAATAGTAAAAACTTATTTACTCATCTTCATAGTTGTTATGGAAAACATGTTTCATTGATAACTTGATGTTGAGATTACCTATATAATATTCTAAATATGTCCTTATAATTATGTAGATCTCCCCTATGTGTTAGCTTGTGTATGCATAAGGATGTAATGTGTGATAATAAAGTACATACAGTGACCTATATTGTAACTTAAAAAATGTTTCTCATGGGATTATCATCTAGTAATTTAGACTTGTATATGTGTCATCCTTATGATTGATATGGAAACAATGGAAAATATGGAGGCTTTACTCACTTGAGTGCATGATAGAATTCTTTTGGTAAGTTTCCTTATGATTTTTCTAGTTTATTAGGTGAATACTTAATAAGGATTGATCATGTATATATACCAATCCTTTTAGAGAATATATCACATTAAATAACTTAGGCCCACCATAGTTATAAGTTGAAATTTCAATTTAGATGACTTTAGGTTACTGGACACTTGAATTAGTATTATAAACTAGTATCGACATAGGCATTTGACTAGGATGCAAGCGTCTAAAAAGATGGAAAAAGGCATAGGTCTAGAACTTATAGATATGAATGATAAGTAGGTTTATAAAATTTTGGGCATGATAAAAGGTTTGGGTCATCAAAATAACATTGGTCAGAGTAAATGGTAAGAAATTTGGCACAAAGAGAGTTTATGCAAGCCTTTTAATAGTGAGAAAGATATATAAGTTGAATATTCATCCATGATATGTATTTCCAAAGTGTAGAATATTGAGTTGATATATAATTCAGAAATAATGTCTACATTTCCCTCTCTTTGATCTAGTAATGAAATTTATAATTTAAAGGAAAAATAATGTGTACCTAGGTGTGTATAAAATACCTTATCTTTTCATGAGTCTAACTTGAGTGATTTTTAAGAGTATAAATGAGTCTAATTAAAATGCTTGAAATAAAAAGAATAAGGTTTAGGAATACACATGTGTATTGATGCAACTATCTTACCTTTTGGCAACCTGATTTGAAAAGATGTATCATGTTGAATCATTAAAACTAACATTAAGACAAATACAAATTTATAAGGTGTATAAAAATATAAATATTGAAGGATACATTCCCCCAACCTTAAAGAAAAGGTGATTTTCTACCCAATAATTATGATTAGCTTAATTACGTAACATAATCATACTTATAACATGGTGAGTATGAATGAACTAAGGGAAATCACACTATAAATATATTGAGGCTAGATGACATAATCAAGTCTACCCTATAAAATTTGAAAGATTGATTGATTTAGTCACCTTAACCATACCAAAAATGAACCAGCTATTATAGTAGATTGGCTCAATATAATCTATAAAAGTACAACCTAGTGGGTTATGACATTACATAAAAAAAAATTGACATGTGAAATTTAATCTGATTTTATAATATATTTTCCCTTTGAATAAAATATACACCTCATATATGTCTTATGATTAAACTTGGGTATAATAATGGTACCAATGTATATAATTCTACCACAACCATGTATCTGAATCATATAAATGTGAATTTTGAATAATTTAAAAATTATGAAAGTATGCAGGACATGTTTCCAAACAATTATCCAATATAAACTAAAACTAATAACTAGTATGAGTGTGGATAACATGGTAACAAAACATGCCATCACTTTATATCTAAATGTAGTCAACTATGAAAAATGTGTAATCCATGCCTCTATGGCATGTCCCCACTAATATACCCCTCCTTTTGAGATGAGTGGAAGTAGAAACTACTAATCACCCTACCTCAAAATGATAATAGAGTTGTATAATCTATGTATGAATAATGTAGCATATAAAAGGAAAATTTATAGGTAGATATAACAATGAAGTCCATAACATATGATCAAATCAAAACCTAATATGCATGATGTGAATTATTAAAATTTCTATATATTAACAATACAATCTCAAAAAGCAATTAAGCACACACACAAGATAACTCAAAACAGAATCAAAATGTAATGGTATAATGAGACTTTAAAAAACAAGAATATTGAAATGTCACACAGTCAAAGAGTCATGCCTTAGTCAAATGTAATTAAAAAAATTAATTACCTATTGAAATGTAGACATAAAACAAACTATGAGATATACAAATGTCATAATATGAAAATATAGGAATGGGGGACACAATCAATGAAGCATATTAAAATTATCCAATAAATAATATAGGCCATGAAAATATAAAAGGAACATAATTAAATAAGTGAAAAAAGGAAAGCATATATAAGAGGAACAAACATAACCGAACATACTATCCCATGGGTAATATGTGTTAGAAAAAAAATTAGGTACATAACATATTGTTTATATTATGAAACATATAATCATGATTAAATGAATGTGTAATACATAACCTCAAACATGACAATGTAAAGTGATCATAGAAAAATAGAATCTAGATTTATTATTATCAAAGAAGTGGATGTACCAAATGTCCACATGGCATGAGTAGAGGGAAGACCCAACACCATAAAATGTATATTTAATGTTTCTATGTATTCTTGAATCAAACTCAAAATATGTGTGAATCATGTGTATATAGAAATAAATGATATTATATCTACCAACATGGAACCAACAACAAAAGATCTAAAGAGATAATATAACATGTAAATGCTACAATTATTTAGATTTTATAAGTTATTTCATTTTTTATTTTTTTAATATATCAAATAAATAATTATCCTATGATCTCATCCAATGGATGCTCATAAATATATCCCCACTAGGAACCTGGTGTAATAAACTAGTGATAGTATCGAGGAACATGTATCGGTGAAATATCTATCACTATAGAATCTATAATTCTATGTGTATGCATACTATGATTTTTTAACTATGAAAAAAAATTAGGAGTAGGTATTCATGATACCATATTTGAGTGATATGTGGTTTCTTTAGAATAACAATAAGAGGAACATGTTTAGGTGCTCTGTATATTTGAATATGATGTTTATTAGCTGATGATTCCATGGAACCCACTATGGATTTCTGTTATAATGGTATCTCAAGTACTATCCACCTAGGAAAGGAAATTGTCTATTAATTACCCTTTCCATATATTAATGTTATTAGGTTAGATAATTTAATATATGAGTATAAAATTCTCTTTTTCATGTGGATGTTCATATGGAATTCTAAAAACTATAATTTCTTGATTGGAATGAATGCATTTCACATACCCATGCACTATAGAATGTACTGCTCAAAGTTTATGTATCAAAGGTCATCCAAATAACATATCAAAGACACCAATGGAAGGTATAACTGGGAAATTAATAACCACATTTATGAGGCCCACATATATAGGTAGGTTAATCTCATCAAGAACTATTTGTGATATCCCATCACATTTTATAATTAATATTGTCGAAGGATGTAAATCATGATTTGTATAACCAAAAATTTTAAGTAATGGTAAATTTTTTCATGTGTATACCATTATCAATCATAACACTATGTATAGGTTAGTGATTAGGGTATGCTAAAATAAATAAATAATGAAGACCTGAGTCATCATCACTAATCTCGTTATCATCTAAAGTAATAGAGGGTCTCTAAATCATAGGAGGTGTATACCATGTATAAGTACCAATAATCCCATCCAATGGGTTCCTTGATGTGATGTAAGAGGATATGTGTCATATGCCATTTGTACATTTGAATCCTTCTTAGAATGGAGATTATAAAGGATTATTAGATATTTTCTATTTATAATGATCACCAAGTTATGAATCTGATTCCTTTGGAGGATCATCAAATGTAATATTTTAGTCATCAGTGAGGTCTTGTATCTTATGTTTCAAGGTAAAAAACATGTTCTTATAATGCTTGAGGTCTTGGTGATAATTAAAATAAGCATTCCTATCATACCCTTTGAATATAGGTCTAATCATATCAAACTATACAAAATGAGGGAGAGATATGAGTTTAAATTGTATAAGCCATGAGGGTAATGAAGTTAGAGACTTGAGTAAGTATTTAAATTGCCTTTGTGGTGCACTAGATAATATAGGCTGATTACATTATTATGACACCACATTTAATGTGGTGTTTTTTTCCTTTTTAGGTCCTAGGGGTTTTACTTGTAACTTTCTTTGATAGTATAAATGGTATTAGATGTATATGTATTTATTGTGTTTTCTACATACTTTTTTTCAATGAGACATGATCACTAACAATATGGCACAAGTCATTGAAATATTTGAGCTTTATGAAAAAATGGACTCTTGTAAAGGAGGGAAAAAAAATTCTTGAAGATGCCTTCAAGATCTTTATCAACCATAGGATTGGTAATTTTAGTTAACATTTTATTATACCATAAGATATATTCATTAATTGGTTCATTGGTTTCTTGTTTGATTTTTGAAATTTAGGCATAGTAGACCTTTTTGATGATATTGATAGATAAGTATGCCAAAAAATGGTCACAAGAGGTTTGAATGCATTTATTGATTGGGTTGGTAAATCATAGGATGACCTTAAAGCATAGTATTTTAACCTAATTGAAAATAATTTGGTCAAAATTTTATCATTGGAGGCAAAATTAAGGCATGCCACATAAGAACATGGAATATTTTATTCATGATCACCCTTATCATAATAAAATGTGATCTTAGGTGCAATAAGTTTTTTTCAAGGTGTCTAAAGATATATTTAATGTAAGAGGATTAAGCAACACCTCTTGTGAGTCAATAACATAAGACAATTTCATATAATTTTTTTCAATATTTGTAACATTAGTTTTCAAAAAAATTATAGTTTAGATAAGAGCTTTCACCTCTTAGTCTTCAATGTTGGAAATTTGATAAGTGACCAAAGGAGGAGTACCCATATGTTAGGTAGATATAGGCATTGAAACCAAAAATTAGGTTGAAATATTAAGGATTACCATATAAAATGTAGAAATTTCTAGGAAATAAATGTGTGAATACATATATCATGCCCCCATTAATCACACCTCCCAATATAGGGATGCACCTAAGGTGTATGAAAAATAAAATAAGTAGGAATGAAAAAGTACAATAATTTCAAACCATAGCTAACTAAAAACCCTAGGAATCATAAAACATTTGCATTCATAAGATCAAGTTATCCAAATATTTATAAGGGAATTTAAAGTTAAATGTTGGATATATCTTAGGTCACAAGGGTAATAAAGTAGCTCTATAACTAGCCAATTAAGTTTCAAAATTAGATAAACATATAATAAATATAATATGCTAAAAAATTAAAATATAACTATGTTATATACTAAAATGATAATGAGAATAAAATACTTAATTTTTTTTATGCTAGTATAGATTTGGATATAGAACATGTAGGAAATAGACTGGATCTAGATTCTATATTAGTTTTCAGATTCTAAATTTTTTACTTCAATGACTTCAGACACTTGTGTTAACCTCATAAGATTGCCTCGATGCTTTTATCTAACTTGGATGTAAGTATCCTATACATAAGACCTTTAGATCTAGATGTTATGACCTAGAAGATTCTAGGTTGTGTTACCTTCACTCTAGTGTGTTTGGATAATATGGATCATGGGTTTACATTCCTTGTCAAATAGGAAAACCCTATTTATTCATGTTCATAGTTGTTATGGAAAAAATGGGCTAGTGGGCACATGGTGTTGAGCTTCCCCAAGAACCCCTTTGTTAATGAGAATTTCATATATAACCAATACTATAAATATGGCCTCATACTTATGTAATTATCCTCTACATGTTAGATTGTGTGTGCATAAGGATGAAATGTTTGATAAGCAAGTACATATATGACCTAATTTATTACTTGAAAAATTGTGGCTCATGATATACTCCTTCAGTACTTAAGACCTATAGATGTGATGTGTATACACATAATATTTTTAAAATTTTATCAATTACTGATGATTTCTCTCTTTTAAGAACCCATTGAGTCTAAATCTCTCTGAGTGGATGCCTTAAAAGGTACACTAGGAAAGGGGTGGGTAGACCATTGGTGCTTCATAAGATTGTTAAACCCTATACAACTGATTGATATCATTCCAACCTTATCCTAGACACTTTCTTAATCCTTATCTTATCTATTTCACACTTATCTAAGCATTTAACACCTTCATTAGCTTATTCTTAAGCCTAAAACCCTTTTTCATGGTTTATGTTACATTGTCAACTACATCAACCTTATACTCAAATTGATAAAACTCATTCAAGGTTAATGTCATCCCCTGACTGACCTAAACCAAGACCTATTTTGTTTTTATTAATAGTGATATGAAGTCTATTAGGCTGACCTTATTGGCTAAAATTTTGAAAAGGGTTAGGGTTAGATTTGGCTATATACACACATTCATTTCATCATTTCATAGAGACAACAAGAGTTAATTATTCATTTATGCTTCTTTAAATTCTTCTCTTCTTCCATTATACTTGAAGAGTTATAGCTTAGGGTTTACACTTGGATAAGAATCTTGTCTTGTGGAAAAGTCTTGGATGATTTGTACTTGCTTAATGATACTTATAAACCACAACAACCTCTTATGAAAAACCTTTTGCCAAGGGAGAGATTGAGTCTCAATGGGTTTGTCTTCGAGGTAAGTATCTCTAACTTTACTCCTCTATTTTACTAGATAAAAGTATCATAAGTAATGGATTTTTAATATATTTATCTATCTTTATGAATTAGGGATTTACCTATACATAGCTTAATTAGGATTCTCATATGCATGTTTTCTTTTATGTTTAATAACCCCCACTTTGTGACACAAACTTTGGTGAGCACTAGATTATACTTTAATTTACTTTCCATTATACTTAGTGGATATTAAAATATAGGACCTAGCTAAGGTTATTACATAGTGTTTCTTGACTAGAGGCTTTAGAACCCTCTCTAGTGATGTTATCATGATAAGAGATTCCTTGGATAGATTTAGCAGATTCATCTTGGTCATGACCCCAAATATATAATGTATCAACAATCAAAAATGTAGGTAGGATTTATCTTCTCTGAGCTAGGATTAATCAATAAGTCAGTTGTATTTCTATTTACATGCATTTTGGTAAACATGACCTGAATCAAACCCTTGTAGGTTTTATTTAATGCTTTCATTTTGTCAACATATTATATTTTTCTATTTTTTCAGTACAATATTAGACTAGTCAGTATAGTTATAATATTCTATGAATAGTTTTAACACACAGTCACTCCAAAATGACCCTATTCTATTTATGTAGGTATTTTCCAAATACAAGGTTACTGGATCGATCGATTTGACATAGTATTATTTTTTAGTTCTATATTTTCATATATAGTCTAATGAGTCAAATCTATTCACAATTAATTCTCTTCTTTTAGCATATAGTTTTTTCAAACTTTATCAGACCAATCAACCCTACTAGCAAAATTATGATTCAACATTTGAACATCACAACATAAAATTTTGTAATCTAAACATATTAAATCCCATCAAGGTTCATTTATTTATCTCTCTATAATTTTAGGTTTTCTTTTTAGTACTATTTTTCACAAATTGTTAGTCTATAAAATTGCATCCCTACAACCAATTGGTTGACCTATTCGACACACTTTTATATCTTATATTTCATCTAGAATACTTGAATATGACCTATTCAAATGTGTTCTTATAGATATTATTTCTACAAAACAATAGTGACCCAGTCAACTTTATTTTGTACTATTTATATACAATGTTGATTGAAATGACTCTATACTATTCTCAATAAAGGAATTAATCTCTTTTTTATAGTAATTAATTTACCTTTCCTTGCGTGATTAGAGTAACAAACAAAGATTAAGTAGGTGGTTTTTAAAATTAACATTTTATTCAAATTATTTTTTAATTTTTCACACACTTAAAATCATTAAACATTTGTCTTGCCAAGGTCTACCTACTTAGATTTCATCACCAAAGGGTATTCAAATTGGTTTTTTGGCCAAGTATAATTACATGGTTGATGGTATATATTATAAAATCACCTGACACACTTATCAATTTTTGATTACAAAGTGAGGGGGTAGGCCCCAACACCAAACCAAACCATTACCAATATAGATCCTTTTCAGCTTAAACATCTTGAAACTACCTTAAATTACTTTTTAGCTCATTCTTACAACCAAATCCCTATCACATTAAAACTAAATTTCATTATAACTTAACAACACTTAGGATTAAAAATTAGTTATCATTTAATTTCAAGTCATTTCTCGCTCTTTGATCATTGTATGTTGTATTACAAAAATTGCATTATCCAATGTTGGTGAAACATTTATACCATGTTTTCAAACTAGATCAACCATATTAATCCAACTACTTGTGTGCTTAATTTCATTTTGCTTCAAAATTATCTTACAAAACCTTTCTCTATTTCATAACATTGTCATTTCTGTGAACATAGTCTTTTATATGCCCTCATAATATCTACCTATAATACATAGTAAACCTATCTAATTATGTCTCTTTATATCCCTAATTCAATCCCTTGTCTCAATAGTACATAGTCAAAATGTTTGATTATTTATTCATATTTCTTGGCATGTTCCCTATTCAAAAATATATTATCAACCTATATGACTATTTTTTATCTTTATTTTATTTCAATTTCATCCCTTATAATACATAGTCAATCAACTCATATGCATCCTCTTATTTTCTTGTTCTATGAATGTTCTTCACATACTCTGTCGACCAAGTTGACTCTATACCTATTGGCTGACATTGTTATCTATCTAGTTGACTTTGTCCCTATTTTTCACTTGTATTTCTTAATCTTAGATCCTTTCATCAAGCATCATCAATTCCCCTTTCGAAATCTTCATAGACACTTAAATCCATTTAGACACTATATGGGGTGCTCTTTTCTTCCTCTCTTTAATTCCCAAGAAGATTTTTACTCTTAGAGTACCTCTTCTCTTCCCTCATCTTTATATTTAAACATAGTTTAAATCACTCCACAAGATGATATTGGTGGATCATATCCTTTTCATACCTATCAAGATAATTCCCATCTTCAAACATCTCACCATAATGTGGGAGTAATTGACACAACTCTATCGAATAAATCCATGAGGAATCTACCACCTAGAAACCCTACCCCTAATACCAATTAAGGGAATCCTCCTACCTATATGAACTCATCAATTGATATAACCCATATTCTTGAATCAATAGTGCAACAAATGAACATGATGCAAACATATAACACCTCCCAAATGATGCAACTAAAGCATTATTTGATCAACATATCAAATCAACATCCCATTCTTTTCCCTTAAAATAATCATAAATTTATTCCTCTACATCTTAAAGATGACACGAGGAATGCCATCACCCAATCTATCATTCACAATAAGATTCTTCAACATATCCAAAATGAGATTTTATCTCCTTTCATTATTTCTATTGATATTGGTAATATATCTCTAACTATTAAATATGTCGAGAGTAAAGACCTTCCATCTTTTATTAAGGCATTTAGTAATATTTATAAGGAGTGGATACAAACTAATACTTTCACCACAACTAAGATTTTAGTTAAAAGTTTCACTGGTGATATATTAGAATGGTATAACTAATGTCCCCAGCATTTCATATGGAAACTAGAGGATTTAGTGAATCCTTTAGTTAAAGAGTTTTAACATAATGATCTTCTTGAAAATTTCCTTGGTCATTTCATCAATGCTAAAAAATCTCCCACTAAATCAGCTCATGATTTTATCAAATGATGGAAATCTCTATCTCACAAGGCTAATCACAACATGATTTATGTAATTTAATTAAACTCTTTGTAATGACATTAACTCCTTCACTTCAGTTCAAGGTTCAAAATTTCACTCCCTAAATGTTAAATGAAGCTCTTTACTAAACTCAGCATTTATATTTTCTAATGAAATAGTTTGAAACTAATACCAAAATTATTAAAGGATATTTTCAATATTTAACTAGTGTGATAAATGGAAATCCTCCTCAACCTAAACCAATAGTAGACAAAGCTGATAATTCCTAACCTTCTCACACAACATTAACTATGCACCAAATGAAATAGTTTTTAGTGTTATCTATACCTTTCACTTACCCCAACAATCCCCTTAAATGTTATGATCATAATAAATTTTGTTGGTTCCATGTTGACCTAGGTCATTCCCATTAAACATGTAGATGGCTTAAAAAAATTATTGTTTCCTTTATGCTTGGTGATTTATTCAATCATGAAGCCATGATTCAACTCCATCATCAAGATTAACTCAATGCTTCTCAAAAGAGACAAGTTATCAAAGGTTATCCTTATAACAATCAAAAATATTTATCCACATCTAATTCTTAACAAGCCAACTAAGATATTTATGTGATTGTGTTTTACTCAAAATTTCTCCTCATTTCTTAATTTATAAAAGTAAGAAGTAAAAATGAAAGAAAGGGGTGTGTAAGGGTACCTAGTTGAAAGTGTGAACATTGATATCTAGATGAAGTGAGAGCTCTTCTTTGGCTAGGGAAGAAGACCTATAATAAGAAAGCACTAAATGGAATTTGTTGGTTAGATAATAAGATGGGGGGATTGCCTAGCGTATGCTAGATCCGAGAAAGTGATAGCTTATTAAGATGGTTGTCAATCCCCTTTCTAATAAAAGGTTAGATATAAATAAAATATAATTGTAATAAATAACATAAATATAAATTTTATCTAATATAAGATAGGTAAATGCTTGTTTAAAGAGAAAAACTAACTTTAATAAAATGTCAGTCAATGCCTATGGTAAAGTAGTTGGGGTCAAGTTTAGGTTATTTTTTTTAGTCTGTAGGGTAATAGGGACACATAAAATAGAATTTTGGTTGTGGTTTGGTTGGTGGTTTGGTCACAGATAGGTAACCATCAGTGGCTAAGGTTATAGAAAGGTAACCATTGGTGGTTAAGATTAACAGATAAGTAATCGTCGGTATTTAAGGTTAACAAATAGGTAACCATTGGTGGTTAAGGTTAACCATCAGTGATTGAGATAACCATTGATGGTTCCATATAAATTATAGGAGAGGTCCAAAAAAATATGTTGAAGGTTGGGTTAAGGGTTAAACAGGTAATTAGAATAGGTATGAAAGGTGGAGAATGAAATGTTGGTATGTTTTAGTCAAGGTAAGAGACTTAGAAAAGAAATAAAAGAATAGAAAATACTTGTTATCAAATCATGATGAAAATGGTAGAAAAGACTTGGAGAAATCTTGTGAGTGTAATGGCACTCCAACCTTCAAGGATGATTTGGGCATAGTTTCGGGTTATTAATGTTGAATACATGCAAAGAGATTTTGGTAGCATGTGGTTATGGAATATTTAGATCTTTTCTTCTTCTTAAAACTTTGTATTTATAGGAATAATTTGCTAAATATTCAAGAGGAAGTTTTAATTTGATAGGTGGATAAAGATGCTGATTTAGTGCCACAAAGTTCATTTATATCACCAAATAGAAGGTTTTTAAGTTAGGTGCAAAGCTGATCTCACACCTAGCTAGAAATTGCTTAAACATAGGTTGAGAGCCTAACTATCGATGGTTAGGATTAATCATTGATGGTTAGGCTAACCATCGATGGTTAGTCTAACCATCGATAGTTGAGGGTTTAGAGGAAAATGGTTGAAAAGTGGTTAAAAAGAGGTGGATTAAAATGGTTAAGTTAGCAAGATAAAATATGGGCTAGGTTAACTAGGTGGTTAACTAGATCCAATATGGGGTAAGGGTTTAAGGGTGTTTAGACATAAAAAATGGGGTAATTTTTGAGTGTTTACATTTTGCCCCTTTTTTAATGCAACTTTGGGTTGATAAGCTACAAAATAAAAATAAAAGCTAGGTAAGGGTAAAAGTGAAGGGTGATAACTGAGCTGACTTTAGATGCACTAGGCAAGTAGATGATAACTACACAATTTCATGGATGTAATATACAAAAGAAATTTAGGCCAAATGGAGTTCTTGGATGGTTTATGGGGTACCCTAATTTGAAGAATGACATGGTTTGGGTTGGGTGAAGTCATCTCCAAAATGTCATATTACCCTGAGTATGGGAGAAGGTATTCACCCTCAAACTAAGAGTCAATGAGGTAAGGTCAAATTGGGTTAGGGTTTGATAAATGGTAGATGATAAGTCATGAGGTGGTGACAAAAAGGTGAGGTTGGGCATTTGAGATTCTAACATGTACAAAAAATGCAACTAATTATGATAGGCAAGATTATGTAAAGACTAATTTTTCCATGTTGGTAAAAATAAGGTCAGATTCTAAGATAAATGATAAGGTAACTGGTCCCTAGCATTGGTCATAGTTGATTAGGTTAGTCTTATCAAATCTCCTATATAGGGTAGATGTTTAATCAGGTATCTAGGGTAGGAAATGCTCTCAAGAAAAACACAAATGGTCTGGTTATGCATGAGGTGATGAAAATTCAAATGTTCAACATGGTAAAATTGGTATGTACAGTTAAAAGGACCAAGGCAAGGTTATCGTAAACATGCAAAAAGCTTAGGTCAATAATGGCCAACATTGAGGTGGATGTGGTCCAATGGGTTGGTTGGTTTGGTGGAGAAGGGTAATCTCCAAAATTTAAGGGAGAAGGTGACTCCCAAATTGGTTGGTGGAGAAGGGTAAGCTCCATATTTTGAGGGAGAGGGTGACTCCTAAATAGGTTGGTGAAAAATGGTAATCTCCATAATTTGAGGGAAAGGGTGACTCCTAAATAGGTTAGTGGATGCCCAAAAGGGTTCCCCACTTGGTTGGTTTGGGTTGATAGGGTTGATAAAGTTGATAAGATGGGTAAAGTTATATTTGATAGGTTAGGTTGATTGGATAAGGTTAGTTGATAGGTGGGTAAGGTTAGTTGTTAAGGGTTGGGTAGATAGGTATTTTAAAATAGTAGGTAAGGTTTAAGCATTTTGATTGGTAAGTAATGGTTTAATTTGGTAAGGTTGGTTGAATAGGTTGATTTGATGGGTTAGAGTTGGTGGTTGATAATAATTATTGATTGTATAGGTTGGGTAAGGTAGGTAAAAGTTGGTTGATTATTTCTAGTTAATAGGTTTAATAGGTTGGACTTGGTGTGGTGGTGAGGGTGGGTGACACAATGGTTGATGAGGTTAAATAGGTTGAAGTTGAGATTGGTAAAAATAATTTTTAAGTTGGTGTTGGATAGGTTGAAATTGAGATACTTGTTATTGGTTGTGTATGATGATGGGAAAAGGGTTGGCAAAGGTATGAGAAGGGTAATCTCCAAAAGTTTCAAGGTTGGCTAGGTCAAGTTAAAGGTTTGTGAGGGAAGGTAATCCCAAATGGTTTGATGGTTAGGGTAAATGGGTGGTTTTAATGGCTCAAAAGGATGAAGACACATATTCCTAGGTTAGGTTAATTGGGTAAGGGATGGCTGAGCTGACTCCTAATACACTAGGCAAGAGGATGTTGCCTACATAGTCCCATGGATGGTGAATTTGACATGGACTTTAGACCAGATGTAGTTCCTTCAATTTGGTGTTTGATGGGTTTGATTGGAGGAAGATGCAGTGATTGGATAAAAGTAACCTCCAAAGGTTAGGTTAGGTTTGGTTAGCTAGGATTACAAAGAAAGGTAATCTCTAAGGTTTAGGGAGAAGGTGACTTCCTGATAGGATCAGTGGAGAAGGGTAATGTCCAAAGTTTTAGGGAGAATGTGACTCTCAAAGGTAAAAATGTCAATATACTTCATTGGTTGGTTGGTTCGATATGTTAACTTGATTGGATGGGTTAGGTGAATTTGATTTGAGTTGCTAGTTTGGGTGCTAGTTGTTGGTTTGCTTGGATAAGGTAAATAAGATTGGTTTGAGAGGCTGGGTTGATTGATCCAATTTGTGTGGTTGATTAGGTGATGATTTGGTTTTAATGACTCCAAAGGGAGAAGACATGTCTTCCTAAGTGATCATGAAATTATAAGGGGAAGGCTAAATGCTCCAATTGAAAAAGACCATGATGGAAAGATGGCTGGGATTATGAACATAAAACCCCCATCATGATTTTGTTTTATTGTTAGTTTGATGGTTAAAAAAGGTGGCTTGATCACATGATGTCAAGTAAGCTCAAATCCCTTGATTTATGGAGGACAAAAGGGGGAAATGGATGGTAGGTAGTGGATGATAAGTATGGGAACCTTCTTGTGGGGATGACTTACCCATTTTGATAAGTGACCTAAGAACCATGATAGACAAGTCCATGTCATATTCTAGGTGTAGACTGATCAATGCAGGAATTCTACTAATGAAAACCAATTACAATTTTCTTGGGATAACCTTTTTTTTTATAGAATTATTTAAGGTCTATTTTTTTTTTTTTTGATAAGTTTGTGAAGCTGATCGATGTGGGAAGCTTGAACTAATTGCTTTTGATAAAGTTTGACTCAACCATCCTTTGAGGGAGTGGCCTAAGTTTTAGTTTGTTCATGTTTGATAGTTTTCCTTTAAGGGAGCAGTCTATTTGAAGTTCAAGCAATTTTGACTATTTTTGAGCAGCTATCCTTCAAGACAATAGTCTACATGCATGAAAATATTGACCCAAGTTATATTTTGGTATCCCAAAAGTTTATATGCTTATTTAGACATAGACCATATATATAAGCCTAAGGTTTTAATTTATGGAGACAAAGCCATAGTACAAGGAGGTCAATGATGGGTGAAAGAGGTAGTTTTAAGTGACAACGACCATGGAATTTCATCTGATTAGAGATAAAAAGTATCCATGAGGATCATGACATGGGTAGAACCATGGTATCCATGATTAAGATTAGGCTAAGTTTGTGATGGATAATCACATGATCCTATTTTTAATCAGTTGTCCTTAAATATAATGAGATGAAAGGTGATTGAAAAAAAGGGATGAGCCTAAGTTAGACACTCAAGGATAAAGAACTTGGTTTAACCAAAGAACAAACATGCAAGTCCAAAAGTGTTCAATAGGTTTAGGCTTGATATGCCCCAAATCCATGCTTACATGGATGGTTAATGTCAATCAAGAGAGTAGGTGTCCCCCAGTTACTTTCCATCACTTGATTAAATGTGGAAAAGATATAGATTGAAAAAAATATGGGATTGGTTAGGTGATAGTTAGATGGAGAAGGGTTATCTTTGATGGTTGGGGATTGCAAAAAATAAATGTGAAAAAGGTGGCAAAAATTTACTAAGGTTAAAGTCATTTAGTTAGTTGGTTGGTGGAGAAGGGTACTCTCCAATGGTTCGGGGAGAAAAGTGACTCCTAAAATGACTAGGTGATGTTCAAATTGGTTTCCCCAAATTGGTGTACCACTTAGTTGAGATGGTGTTGATGGAGAAGGTACTCTCAAAAGGTATGGGAAAAGGTGGCTTCCAAAATGAGGAGGTAGTGATGACAGTTCCTTTATTAATTATAGATGAAATTCTTTAGGTGATAAGTAAGGTTTGGTTGGTTTTTGGTGAGGTTAGGTAAGATTATTGGGTTGGGTAGGTTGGATAGAGCTGTTGATAAGTTTAGGCAAGGTGAGTAAGGTTGACAAGGTTGATTGGTTAGGTAGGTTGGGTAGGGTTGGTTGGTTAGATAGGTTGGGTAGATTATTTGGAGGAAAAAATGGTAAGGGTTAAATTAGTTTAATTATTAAGGTATGGTTTGAGTCGATAAATGGTCAAAGACATATGGAGGGGAAGTTCCCCTAGTTTGATTTTTCCATAGATGGTCAGAAGATGGGAAAATGATCCCAAGGTGAGGTGATGGCTCGTAAGAAGGTTTATGAGGGGTGAATATGACTTCCCCCATCTTCCCAAGGGTTGTTAGTGGTTAATGGTTAGTATTTATTAGGTCAAATTTGTAGGTGGTGGTTTTGGTGGGATTTCCTTTAGTGCACCAAGGCTAGGAAAAGGCAGTCGGGTTGGATTTAGGTAGGGTAGGGTCGGCTAGTTAAGTTTGATGGTTTGAATGTGATTTAGGTTGTTAGGTAGGTTAGTTATGGTTAGGGGGAAAGGTATGTTGAATATGGTTGATTGGTGAGTTGTATAGGTTGCTTTGATTGGTTGAGATAGGTAAGAAAAATATTTGGGTTGATTTGTTGGTTGGGTTGGTCAAATTGTTTAGTTTGGTTGATAAGGTAAGGTTGGGTGAATGGTTACAGGAAAGGTTAGGTCAATGGTGAGTTTGGTTGGGTTAATGGTAGGTTTGGTTTGGTTGATTGTCATTAAGGTTGGGTTAATAGGTTCCATATAAGTGGTAAATGGAAAAGGTAGGTTGGTTGGTCTCACATGGTTGAGTGGAAAAGGTTGGTTGGTTTCCACTTGGGCAAGTGGAATAGCTTGTTTGGTTGGCTCCATGTGGGTAAGTAGAATAGGTTGATAAGTTGATTCCATAAAGGTGCATGGAATAAGTTGGTTGTTTTATTCCACATGGGTGAGTGGAAAATTTTGGTTGGTTTCCCCATGGGCAAGTAGAAAAAATTGGTTGGTTGATTTCACATGGGTAAGTGGAAAGGATTTGTCAATTTCTACATGGGTAAGTGGAATATGTTGGTTGGTTTTCTCCACTTGGGTGAGTGGAAAATGTTGACTGGTAGATTGTTTGATGATGTTTAAGGCTAGGTTGGAGGGAAAATGGATAATTTACTTTGAAACCTCCTTATGGTCAATAAGGTTTTGGATGAGCCTCTTAAAAGAGACACATCTATCTATCCCATGTCTGTTTGTGTGATGATAGGCAAAAAATTCATCTTTTATAAACCAAATTTGTTTTGGAAGAGAATTATTGATGGTTTTAATTTGATGAAGGTTAATTACATAAGCCTCCAAGAGTTTATCCAGTATTAAGGCATAGGATTCCCCCAATGGGGTGTACTACATTAGAAGAGGGTGTACCAATGGCTCTTGAGTTTACGAGATAATTGGTTGATTTGTTAAGGTTTGTTTTTTGGGTAAGTTGGATGGGTTTGATAGGTTGGGTAGGTTTGGTAGGTAATTATTGGTTGGTTTTGATAAGGTTAATAAGTGGGATAAGGTGGGTAGGTTGAATATGTTGGATAAGTCTGAAAGGTTTGTTTGATGGTTATTGGTTGGGTTTGGTAAAGTTGATGGGTTGAGCCAATTTGATTGGTATTTGATAGTTTGGTTTGGTAGGGTTGGTAGAATAAGTTGATGGGATGGGTTGGGTGAGGTTGATAAGTTTGAGTGGTTTGATAAGGTAGATAGGGTAGGTTGATAGTGGTTGGTTGATATATTGATAGGTTGATAGGTTGGTTAGTTGGTGGGTTTGGTTGGTTGGTGGGCTTGGTTAAGGTTGATAAAGTTCGTTGGGTTGATAAATTAGGTTGAAGTAATTGACATTATGGGTAGGGTAGATGGCCCAAGTTTTGACAAGGTTGGGGTGATTGATGTGATAGATGTTGATGAGTTGTTGGTTGGGTATGATGAGGGTGAAATAGTTGTTGGTATATTTTTGGTTGGTTGATGTTGAAGTTTGGTTGATTATAGGTAAGGTTTGATTCATCATGGACACCAAAAATAGATGACTCCACTTTGGCTATCTAGCTTAACAACATGGTGACCAATTTGGGTGGTAGTTGATAGTTTGGGAGTTGATTATGGTTGAATTTTGATGGGTGATGGGTAGATTTGGGTTGATTATAGGTAAAGTAGGGAACATAACTAGGTCAATATGCCAGGTAATACTCATATGTGAGAGGGTTAGGGTCTAATATTATATCAAAGCTAGGATCTCTAAAAAAGGTTATAGAAGGGCTCTCTATTTAGATAGAGATGAAGGTAAATGAAGGTAAAATGGTGGAGGGTTAATGGTAGAAGGTCAATTACTCATAACTCAAACAAAAGCAAAGAAGAAAAATGTATATAAAGCAATGCACACACTAAATCCGTTAGATACTAGGATAAATTTTATCTTGTGTTGGCTTATACCTTAATAAAAAAATGTGAGGGGAGTTGGCTTGTAAATAGGGTATTAGATAAGCAAGCTAAGGTTGGTTTCAGGTAATTTTTTAGGTTCTCAAGAGAATCTACACTAGACTAGGTACATGTCTTAGTACTAGGGGCTTGTTCCTTGCACTTCATGATCTCAAAGCCAAGCTGGGTCACTTAGAGAAGATATACCATCTATCTAGGGCTTATACTCAACTAAAAAATTGAGTGGGATCTCCCCTTGGTAATGACCTCCAAGTGGGATTACTAGGTAGGATAAGGTTTACCATTGGGGGGTGAAATCCCAGTCAGGCCTTATCTCAAGTATGTTTAGATGTGTTGATTGATTATGTAGTTTAGGTTTTATGTGTGATAAGAAAGTAAATATATGATAGATTACTTGACTTTTAATTAACTATGTATACTAGCATAGAAAGCAAAAAATGGATGCAATGTTTATTGTATACCCAAAGGAAATTTCATATTTCATTAGATGAGCAAACAAGAGAGAGAGAGAGAGAGAGAGAGAGAGAGAGAGAGAGAGAGAGAGAGAGAGAGAGAGAGAGAGAGAGAGAGAGAGAGAGAGAGAGAAAGAGCACACAAAATGCTAAATAAGAAAAGAAAAGGTGGTGGGTCCCACCAAGCATGCCAGACTGTTGTACTCAAATTTTCTCCTCATTTCTTAGTTTATGAAAGTAAGAAGTAAAATTGAAAGAAAGGGGTGTGTAAGGGTACCTAGTTGAAATTGTGCATGTTGATATCTAGATGAAGTGAGAGGTCTTCTTTGGCTAGGGAAGAAGCCCTACAATAAGAAAACACTAAATGGAATTTGTTGGTTAGACAATAACATGGGAAGATTACCTAGCATATACTAGATCTGAGAAAGTGATAGCTTACTAGGATGGCTATCAATCCCCTTTCTGATAAAAGGTTAGATATAAATAAAAGATACTTGTAATAAATAACATAAAGATAAATGCTATCTGATACAAGATAGGTAAATGATTGTTTAAATAAAAAAACTAAATTTATAAAAAATTTGGTTAATGATGTTAAGGTAGTTAGGGTTGAGTTCAGGTTGTTGTTTCTCATCTACAGGGTAATAAGGACATAGAAAATAGAATTTTGATTATGGTCTGGTTGGTGGTTTGGTTGTTGGTTTGGTCACAAATAGGTAACCATCAACAGTTAAGGTTACAAATAGGTAACCATTAGTGGTTAAGATTAATAGATAGGTAACCATAAATGGTTAAGGTTAATAGATAGGTAACCATCAACGGTTAAGGTTAACCAATAGTAGTTGAGCTAACCATCGATGGTTCCCTATCAATTATGGGAAAGGTCCAAAAAAATAGGTTGCAGGTTGGGTGAAGGGTTAAATAGGGAATTAGAATAAGTTTGAAAGGTGGAGAATGAAATTTTGGTAGGTTTTAGTCAAGGTAAGAGACTTAGAAAAGAAATAAAGGAATTGAAAACAAATATAGAATACCTATTATCAAATCGTGAGGAAAATGGTAGAATAGATATAGAGGAATTCCAACAGTGTAATGGTACTCCAACTTTCAAGGATGACTTGGGCAGAGTTTTGGGTTATTTTTGTTGAATACTTACAAATAAATTTTGATAGCATGTGGTTATGGAATTTTTGGATCTTTTCTTCTTCCAGCAACTCTATATTTATAGGAACAAGCTACCAAGAAAGAATGGAAGAAGTTGTTAAATGCTCAAGAGGAAGTTACTAATTAGATATGTGGATAAAGATGCTAATTTAGGGACCATAAAGCTGATTTGTATCACCAAATAGAAGGTTGATAAGTTGGGTGCAAATCTGATCTCACACCCTGCTAAAAATTATTTAAACATAGGCTAGGGGCCTAACTGTTGATGGTTAGGCTTAACCATTAATAGTTAGGCTAACCATTGATGGTTATTTCAACCATTAGTATTTAAGGGTTTAGAGGAAAATGGTTGAAAAGTGGTTAAAATAGGTGGGTTAAAATGGTTAAGTTAGCAAGTTAAAAAGTGGGCTAGGTTATCTAGGTAATTAACTAGCTCCAATTTGGGGTAAGGCTTTAAGGGTGTTTCGACATAAAAAATAGGGTAATTTTTTAGTGTCTACATATTGAAATCAATTATGATAAATATTACATCAATTAATAATACGTAATTGTAGCTAAGGTTAATTATTGACTTAAACTAGCCCACAAAGATCCTGTAACCAAACCTAAAAAACCATCTTTGGAAGTGAAAATTCTCAAAGAAACTACTTCTCTCTTAGATTTAAAAACCAATGAGGAACCATCTCCTCCTTCTGAACCTTCAACCACTTCTCTTCCTCTTAAACATATTTTACCTTCTAATACTCATGATGGTTCTTCCAAAACCCATTAGAACTTCTTAGAAGAAATTAACTACATACCTTCAAAAATTTATTTCATGGAGTTAGTTTGTACCTTTCCTCATCATCATAAGTTCCTCATGCAACAACTTTAAGAAATTGAAGATCCATCTCCTTTAAAATAAGAACCATCTTCTCATTAACCTCAACCAACTGAAGTGCATACCATTATCTATTTCAAATTGATTTCTAAATCCAAAACATCATATGGATAGGCAAATATTCTTTTACATTCTATCAAGCAAGTAGAAGAACATGTAGAGAAGTCAAAGTAAGTGATCTAACTTAGCATCATGTGTTCATTTCTGATATGATTGAGAGTGGTGAACTAGCTATCAGTTGGTCAGATCAAAATATGCAAACATTCTAAAATAAGTGATCTAGACTAGTAGTACATGTTCATTTCTCACACATTTGAGATAAATGAATTGGATGTTAGCTGGCTAGATTAGAATATGTGAATGCATGATTCACACAGTTTATAATAATCATGCAAGTTGTTCAAATATTCAGAGAGTATAAACAAAAATACTCACAAAAAATATTACAATCTAGTTGCAGTGGAATATAAACATACTTATCAATAAAATAAGTCTTCTCTCTCTTCATAACCACCCAAAATCACTTTTTATCTCTCTATCTTTTTTTTATTTATTGCATTTTTTGTAATAACTTAATAAGTCCATATTTACTTTTTAAGTTTTTGGGGGAAGGTAACTATAAAATAGAAATATTTTACTATAAAATTTGTTGTCATGTGGTTACACCCTCATGAGCTATAAATATAAGTTTTTTTCATTATACTAGAGGTTTTTTATAGATAAATTTTGGCAAATGAGAAAAAGGAGTTTTGTATGTACAACTCAATGAATATCAATACGATAAGAGCTTTCTAGAATTTGTGATATAGGATTTTTATATATGAATAGTATGTATGAGTTTTTTGATTCAATTTTATTCTCTTCTTTGAAATATGATAGAACATTACTGTTGAGTATTGAAATTATTTGACATTCTTCATATAAAATATGTTAAGATTTTTATACAAGATTTAAAATTAGGAAAATCAAGTGAAAGTAGGGAAATAAAATTTTATTTATTTATTGAAAAGAATACATAGTTATTTATAAATATTTTTAAGCTCAAAATACATATGGCATATGGATATAATTATTATGTTTGGATCTTATCTTCTTTTCCTTTCTAAATAAAATGATTTCTATTGTCATATTAATCATCCACTCTATAAAACTTTATGTAGTTATATAAAACTTTTTTGTGCTTAAATTGGTAAGTTTACCCATTATATTTTTTCTTCATTTTTATTTCTCCCCTTTCACTTTGTGAAATTATTATTTTTCTTTTAATTTTATTTCATACTACCTTTTTGTACTCTCTGGTTAAAAGTAGAAAACCCCCTTAAAGACACATTTTTGTTATAAATAGTTTTATTTTTTGCATTGTCATTATATTTCAATATAAGTAGCTCCATATGCTAATAGGAGGGGGACTCAATACAAACATCATTGAATATAAGTATACAATTTTTCCCCCTAATATAATTTTCATGTCCAATGGTAACACACCACATAGGTTTTTTAAGTATCATTAAATGTCTTAATAGGATTATATGTGCATATTTTGTTAGGTAATAATGTACTCAAAGTTTGATGTACTATGCTATGAATTTATTTACTTGGGCATGGGTAGTTTATGTACTAAAACATAATAGGTGGATTACTTTATAGGATACATAACGAGTAATAGTGGTAGGTGAGATCATTCATTTTAAGTAGGTGGGCATGTATCTACATAATAATATTGCCCACAAATGTGAGGGAAGTGAAAAATATTATATGTGAAGTGGTTTGTAATGACCCTCATATTTTACATTGATATTCCCCATAAATCTTACCTCAATCATAAGTTTTTATGCATTTTATAGTTACATTAAGAATAAGAGAGATATTTAACCCTCATAGACACTAGACATTATGAACTTCCTAATTTAGTTTTGTCATGTCAAGTGCTTAAATCAGGTTCCCTTACTTAGTGAATTGTGTTATGAAAAGTTTGTTGGAAGATCATGTTGTCAAGATATCAACTACACAAGGGTTGTCACTTAATGGCATCATTGCATGTAATAAAGAAAACATTGTGAGTAGGTTTTGAGATTGTCAATAGACTCATTTCAAATATGAGTTAACTGAAATCCAATTTTGGCATGGGACCATATATCTCATTAAATTTATTTGTGCTGGCATATTATTGTGCAATGTATATATTTTGCCTTCATAGGGAAGTTTAACCTTGACATGCAATCACTCATTTCCATGATCCACACCAAGGGTGAGTCAAACTAATTGGATTAGATCTAATAATCTAGATTGAATTGTTGGATATACTTCCATGTAATCTTGTATGAACTGATAGGTGTGATTATTGAGTTAAATTCATAAAATTCATTCCACTTCATAGACAAGAAAGAAAGGGGAACTATTCAAGCTTTGTTTGTGATTGATTCTATCATCCCATAAAGCTTATTTGAGTAGAACATGCCTTTTACATGTGTTTTAATCTATTTATTTATTTATGAATTAATTTCAAATTCTTATTTATGGATTATACCATATCATTTCCATGGGGATAATATTTTGAGGATAACTTTAGTATGATTCTATTTTTATATTCCCATTTGGTCAATTCAGCTAATTGGAAGGCTAGTATATTATTAAAAATATGTATGAGAGGAGTCCTAAATCATGTTACAATGTACTCTCCCAAAAATTAGATAACGTATTTAGCTATATTATTTCTTGTTACTCTATATTTAGTCCATTTTGTATAATATCCCATTGTAGTGAGAATAAAATAATGACTAGATGATGAGTTGGGATTTATGACTCTAATGAAGTCTTATCTAGACTTGGTAAAAGGGTGTTCCTCTATTACTTATTTCAAAAACATGGAAGCATGAATTTCAATCTTAAAAAATATTTGGAATGAATGAGAAGTCCTCCCATGTGCATATTCATATTTGAATAATGTTGGCCAATAGTATCAAGCTATGAGAATTATGCTAGTTATGCCATTACCAGAAGGATAACCACTTCCTAATTTACCATGAAATGAGCTCAACACTTCTTGTGAATTTTTCTTCAAATAATTATATCAAGTAAATTCCATCATGATTTATGTAGTTAAAGACTCCTCTTTGTAGTATATAACATATAGTCTTCATCCTAATTTCTCTTTTACATGTTTTTTCAAAATTAGTTAGTGGCTTTCCATAAAATAAGTAATGGGCAATGGAATTATAACATTAACAAAATTGAAATTTTAATTGATCAAATTATACAATGGATATTCTTGAATATACTTATGATATTAAATTGTAAAATCCTTGACCATGTACCAATTTTTTAGGATTCACCTCAATGTCATACTTCTAAATATTAGCAACCCAACATCCTCTTATTTCACCCAACTCATTATGTCTTAACATTTCCCTGAATATAGGGTATGGAACTATGAAATCCACCTTGTTCTCTATATATAATGATAAAATTTTATAATTTATTTAACCAATGTGTAGGTTAGTTTATTTAAATTAATATATTTTAGCTCAATTTCTTTCAAATAAATGCTCATAAAAGCTATGGGGTACTCATCATCCTAAAAAAATTGAGTCAACACTACTGTAATTATATGATCATAAGCAAAAGAGTAGAGGTAAAATTATTTAGCATAATCTAGACTCATCAACACTATATCTTTCATAATTAGATTCTTGATATCTTCAAATTCCCTCTTCGAAGAAGTATCCCATTCTACTTTAGCACCATGTTTTAGCATGCCATTCATAGGTTTAGTTATATCAACAAAGACAAAAATTAACTTTCATACAAAATTTAATTTACAAACAAATGATTTTAGATTCTTATTGATATTTAGCAACTAAATTTTTGAAATAAAACTAAATCGTTTAGGATCTATTCGCATACCTTCTTTGGTGATAATGTGGCCTAGAAGCTTATTTTATGTTGCATATAAAACACAATTTTTAAGATTGAGTGATATTCTAAACGTTTATTAGTTTTTTAATATCTTCTCCAGATGACTCAAGTGATATGATCTATGTTTAGAACATACAGTCAGGTCATCCACGTATACTACTATGTATTTACCAATTAGGCATTTGAAAGTAGTGTCTGTATCTCATTAGAATGTGGAACCATCATTGAATAAACCAAATAGATTTTTCTTATAGGAGTACGTGCCCCATTTGGTGGTGAATTTTGTTTTAGATCTATCTACTATGTCCACTAATATTTGATTGTAACCCAAGAATCCATATAGAAAATACATCATCTCTAAAATGTTGATTTGTTGAATGACCTCATTGAGTGAAGGCAAGGAATAATTGTATTTATTTGATGCATGATTGAGATTTATAAAATCTATAAAAGACATAACTCTATGCTTCCTCATGGGTACTAGGATTTCCATATAGGTTAGATGGAGTACATGGAAGATAATTCTAGATGATAACATTTTATGGACATATTTCTAAATGAGTGGTTCCCAAACTAGATTGTCTGGCCTTTAACACTGCCTAAAGGTCTTTTGATTTATTTCCAAGGTAATGTTATGTGTCATAATATAAGTATTAAACACTTTTATATAATTTTTAGTCCATGCTATAATGTCTTGATAGTGAGGCAACATCTTATTGAAACATTGTAACTCTTCATTATTACATTTAGGTCCAAGCAACATGTTTTTAGGATTGTATATGGTTCCTATGTTAATAATTCATATCTTTTGACTCATACAACACTTTTTTTATAATCTAGATGTTATTTTGTCCAAGTCTAACAAACTTTAAAGTGATAATATTCCTTTTAGATTATGAGTGTCTTTTAGTTGAACCACTCCATCAGGGTTATATTGTTGTTCTTCAAAAATGACAATTTATTATTCATCATTATCTATGCATCAAATGTGTTGGAGTTAGATAGGAATTTAATAATTTACTTATAATCATAAAAAAATATGAAAATGCTTAACATTTCCAAGCACTTAGGGATAAGATACTAATTATACTAAAATTTTTTACAAACTAATTTTATCTAATACCCTAAGGTTAGAAACTATAAGATAGAATGGCATGAGGTTAGAAACTGAGATGGATAATGAACCATAGATTACATTTCCTACTCTAGGAATGATTGAAATCTTAAAATAATTAAAATACTCAATCATATCCCAAGCACGATATTTTTTTTCCCTAGATAGGAAATTTTACATTGAAACTTTTTACATACCTAGTTGACAACCAATTTAGAATCACTAAAAACTCTTTATTGATGGACATTAAACATGATTAAAAATTATAGACCCAAGATTAAGGCCATACCCTCTATCATTTTATTAGTATAAGGATACTACAATCTAAAATTTATAACATTTCTTTCACCATTGAGATCAATGAGTGAAATACCATTCCTAGATTCCTTCTTAGAACATGATCTATCAAAATATAATGACCACATGCCTGTATTTTGATCATGATCATCTCTTTTCTTATTCAATGACTTTTTTGACAAATTGTAGACACCTACATCTGTAGAAGTGAATTTAACTCATTCAATGATTTTATTATACTTAGTTATCATCAACTTCATTCGATGCTCTCTATAAATTATGATTTTATTTTTCACTCCTTTTTGTGGTAGTCACATGTGGCAAAAGACTATTTCCATGTAACCATTGAGTGATCTCGACCAATCTCTACTTAATAGCATGACATATGCTTATAGGATCTCAAAAATATTTATATCTATGAATTTTTTCACTCTTGACTCATCTCTTAACCATAATGGACATTAAATAGCTCACCAACAATCTTGACTACAAAATTTTCTAGTTGAACTACCACTTTGTTTGATTCTACCAAAACCAATCCTAGCTTATTGTAAAAACCTAGAGGCATAACATTAGATGATGCACTATAATATGAAAGACAATTGTGAATGTTTTTTCAAAAAATTATGATTGTAATAAATAATGGAAGAACTTCAATCATAGTCTTGTGTATTTAAATATTTGTATTGGTTTGATTCTTTTATTTGGGATGACTATTATTGTCTATAAGAGACTTAAGAAGCAAATCACTTTGTTTAGTTATTTGTGTTAATTCATGAAGAATAATGTTAGCTTTAATATTTTTCATGTCTTCCATAATTTTTGAGACCATTTTTTTAGTAGAGGGATTATTTTAATTTGATTTTGGTGGAGGAGGGTCATTTCTAGCCTTAGGATTAGGTGGTGTAGAAACATTATCTGGTGGAGTTGAGGTAGTCAAGCATTGTTGTGATCTAATCCTATGTGTGTAATTTCCTCTTTGTTACTATTGGAAAGCTTAGATATCATTAGTCTTTTCTTTAGGCTCATTGTCTTCTACATTAGGGGATTCTAGATTTTCTAAGAGCATGGTTGCATTAGAAGACTTTGATGTGCTAGGAACATCTGAATTCATTGAAGCATTTTGATCATTTGGGACAAACTCATATTCATCAATTAATTTATAAAAATTTCAAAGGCTAGACAAAACTCAATGCAATCAAGTTCACCATGTTGGGCTATGTTGTGAACATGACATAAATTGGGAAAATTAATATCCATAATATTAATTTTAGGTATGCTTTTGGATGTAGGGTTAGCTTGTTTACCATCCCTATTGAAGGGTTTGTGATTTCATTGGTATGTGAAATTTGGGGCTGCATTTCCATTAGTCAAGCTACCTACTTGTCTTTTCAAATCCATAAAATCATTAATTAATCTTTGGACCATTATTTAAATTATATCTAATTCAGGATTAGCTACATCTTGAGGGGAATTTTACATTTTGTTGGTTTCTATCAAAATTAAGGTTTAGTTATAAGATTAAGGAGTTGTTTAATTACTCATAATATTGAGGAATCCTAAGTTATGATTAGGAGAAAAAAATCTAATGTCAAATGATTAGTGATTGGGAGAGGCCATGAAAATGGCACATTCTGATTTATAGGTAGGATTAGGTTCATTATGGGCATGCTTGGAAGAATGTTGGGAATGAGATCCAACATGCATCATTATAGATTGAGTTATTTATCCAATTTTATTACCTCCACATAAACAAGAGGTGAGTTAGTGATTGTTAGATCTCTCCTTATAAAAGTGGCCATCCATGGATCTAAGGCATTTTTTTAATTTTTAAAGCTAATTGGGCATTTGGCCTATATAAATCAATCACCTTATTATACATCTTCTAAAAACATGCATTTAAATTATGAATGGCCTCATTGGATTCCATTCTCATATAATCAAATTAATGGTACAAGATGCTTGGATCTATTAATTGACAAAACTAGGCTAAAAATGTGTTATTCAATTAATTTCATCTTGTGATTGATTTTTCAAGAAGGTTAAGGAACTATTCATATTATTGATAAAGCAAGGTGAATGGAAATAACCTATAAGCTACCTCTTTATGTTAAAAATTGATAAATATGAGCGATGTCTTATAAGATGTAACATGTTCTTTTGTAGTCCTTCCAATGTTTAGAGTAAACTTTGAAAGATAATTCTTAGGGTTTATAGGTAAATCATGGATTCCATTGGGTACATTTATATCTAATCCACTTATAAAAGTTACAGCCATTTGGACTAGTCTACTGGTGATAAATTATGGGGATGATTTGGCTAGGAAAGTTATTCTTTTAGGTTTTTATCAGTCAGATATAGAATGTATATGGGATTGAAGAGGAGAAACAATCAATTTTATGTCTTAAATTGATTTTAGACCATGTGACCCTTGAAGAAGACTCTAGGGTAATAAAGCCTAATATTCATTAGTATGGGTTTTAATCACACAATAGACAAAAGCATAAGGATGAATTACTAGTATCAATTCAATGATAAGCTTAGAGGATTCAAAAGTTCTATCTAAAATACTAGAAGTTATAAAATATGGTACTTATGGTCCTCCTTCTAGTGCCCATTTTTATTTATTTATATTTTAGACACACAATGGTAATTAGGATAACTAGAATTAGAGGTGTTAAGAATCAATCAAAAAAATATCCCTTCTACAACCAAATTCATATTGATAAACACAAGGTCGAAGCTCTAAGACTAAACTAAACAAATTCCATTATTCAAAGGTTCAATCCCTCCTAGTGCCAATTTATGTTAGGTTGAAATTTTAACTCACTCAAACATAGTTAAGACTTAATTGATCTAAGTGAACAAAAGAAGTCAACAACCTATGGACAAAGAGTCCCTTTATTTTTATGATCTATTGGTCATCTAAATTCCAAGAAACTTTAAAATATTATAGCATGTGTAGGTTGTGATCTATTTCTACCTAATGTTCTAAATGGTCTTTTCCAAGATATTTAGGTTTTCACTATTGGTTTCCTCTATAAATGGATAATTTCCAATGTAATGGGTAAAACAATCACCATAAAAAATATATAAAAGAGATGGAAAGAGGAGGGTAAGAAAGAGATTAATCCCTTTATTAAGATATGCCTTCTAATACTTATAAATTAGATTATAATGGGTTGCCATCAAATCATTAGGTAACAAGTATACTTACTACACAAACTAGAATACCACCATGAGCAAGACTCAGATAAAAATCATGTGAACATTAAATATATAACTTTATTTAAAGGAAAGCTAACACATAAGCCTACAACTATTTGAACACTATGACTAATGTAAGCTTGAACATAACCAGAATGAGTTCTCAAATCTAATTAAAACAATCCTTTCAAAATCTAATTATATATTCACTTACAAACCATCAACATCAAGAAACTTATTTGCATATATTAATTCTCAAATTAAGATATTTTTGAAACCATTAAGATAAAATAGAGTGGAAAGACAAGTGAAATCCTAGCTCAATATCAATATAGTTTTGGTACTCAAATGTGTCAACCCCTTGAAATAGACAATAATATTCATCTTATAGATATTTTTAATCCATCATGGGATTTGAGGCACCAAAGAGATTGAATGATTTTGATATAATACCAAATGAAATAAATGATTATAAATCAATCATTTATGATAGTACATCAAGAAAGGAGAAGATAAGGCCAATCTAATCATTGCACAACTCCCCATTATAAAATCTTTTAGGATGAATAAAATGCATTCTCCAATGTAATTCAAGATCCAATGGACCAATAAATTTTCTCTATCATCTTCTACCACATTGTTTTTCGATCCAAGGGCCAAGAAGAGATAACTCATTACAGGCCAATCATGATGATAGATATTTAAATTTATGTATTTTCATCTTCCATTCCCAATTTCTCCTGCTTATCTCCAAGATAACCAAAATATCTTCCAAACTTTCAATTATCTTATTGAATTACAATGACCAAGCCTATAAAAATTACAATGATGGATTATTATAATCTATATATAGATGCACTCATCTTTACTTTTTATTCTTTCTTTATGTTTCCATTGCTATTATATATTTAAGTTCATTGATTATGGTAATTAATTCATATCTTCATGTGTGTTAAATCTCCCAAGCCTATGTTTGATTATATCTTCACATTGGTCCATTAAAAATTCATTGTAAACTTCACAATGAATTTTATCATGCTATGGCATGTCCCTAGAATGTACCCAAATCTTCATCACACTGTGCCACTTCCTAAGTATTTTCATGAAATAGTCCAAGCATTCATGTTTTATCTTTTGTGTTTACTCTTCAATCCATAAATGAAATTATTAATGGTTATTTCATGATCACTCACATGATCTACATCATGGCCATTCAAACCTTAGACCCCTTTTTACTAGGTATTCATATCTATATTGAAATCTACATATCAACTACCATCGATCACAGTCCAACCGTCATCAGGTCATCCTCTCTTTTTTTTCTTTGGCTGTCAATTTTAGACTTTCCATCTCTTGACATCATCTAGTCATTCATGTGTCCATATATCATTAGTTTGGGCTCTACTCTATTCTCCTTTGTAGTCTCCAAATTTTTCTAAGTGTCATTCATATGTTGTTTCTTTGGTTTTAAGTTTGCTTGTTTCACTCATCACTCTTTGAGCCTTAAATGCACATGATATTATAACATAGTAACACATCAAACCTTTGGGCTTGGAGGTCACCAAAAATACTTAGTGGTCAATCCTTAAAAAATTCTAACTTTCTATGATGTGACCACATGTCATAATCATAGAAATTAAGGGTCTCAATAATAGTTGATCATGTTAGCATCGCTAAATAAATATTATATTATTTAGTTATCATAGTTAAATAATGGTAGTTATGTAGCGTACCGATCAGGTAGTTACTACCATGTAACAAATTTTGAAATGTATATATTGATCACTTTCCCATGAATAAAATCATTCAAGCATATTTGATCTTTAATATTGGCATCGGAATTCATAACCCTAGAATTTGGTAACTTGTGTATTACTAGAAATCATGATCTATAGATTTTGGTGTAACTAAGTGTAAAAGACCTATAGAAGAAAGTGTAGAAACTATGACACTTGGGAAGGTGCAGTTGGTGTGAAAGTAAAGAATAAAAGGAAGATGTTGAACCCTGAGATGCTATAAATAAGCTAGAAGTCATGACACATAGAGTAGTCAAGCCTGAATATCATTGAAATTTGGTAGTGCTAGATACAGTAGTCTATTACATTTAGGACACAACATATGAAGCCTAAAGTGTAGAAAAAAGTTTATCAATGCCATTCTAGAAGTGGATGAAACATAACCAAGGTGTGAAAGAGAGTGAAGGATGAATAAGAGGCTAAGAAAACATGGGACATGTGCACCAGAAGTGAAAGAAGCTTTCCAGTGAGGAAATTGTAGTTGAAACCTACTCACATGGAAGAATGCAGTCATAGCCTTGTTCATACAAAAGCTGTTAGCACCTAGAATTTGGTGTGTTTGGATTAAATCATTATTATTTCAAGGTACATACATTTATTTATACAATATTTTAAATCTTAAATCAAATATGTCTACTCCAAAATTGCTTCTATCCAATGCCTAACTTCTCAAAGCACTGAACTATGCTACTTAGAAAATTAAGATGATATCATTCTTTAGTTTGAAGGATTATGGGGAATTTTCATAGGGACTATGAAAATTCCTACTGATCTAGAAGAGATCACAAAGTATGAAAAGGATGATGCTAAAGCCTTTATGTTGATTATGTTAAGTATCACTGATGATGTACAATCATATATCAGGGATGCAGACAGAGTAAAGATAGTGTGGGATAAATTAACAACCATTTATGAGGAAAATAATAGGACTAAGATCCTCCATATTAAATCAATGCTTCACATACTCTCTATGGGGTCTAACAAAAAAGTCAAAGAATTCTTATGTCAAGTTGTTGAGCTATGAATGGAACTAATAACACTCTATGAGATAGTAGATGACCAAATCTTGATCCTAATCACCTTGAGGGCTCTCATTTCCCAAATTAAAGTGTTATCATGATGTTGAACATATATAAGTAGTTGGTGTCATTTGAATATCTTATGAATCTACTACAATAAGAAGAAGACATCAACTCATTCCAAGATGAGTTGCAAGATAAAGTTCTTATCTCAAAATAACAATGAGGTCAAAAGTATCACAAGTGACCATTGGAGAAATAACCATAGAAACATCACTAATAATAGTTTCCATAATATTATAAATTAAAAAAATTGAAGAGGTGGCATCACATCTATCGAACCAACACTCATGACATAGACAACTACTGGTATAATGGCCTAACACAAGGGTCCTCTAGTCAAAAAAGCACATCAAGGTGTGATGATTCTCATAAATTGAAAATACATCCCAGCTAGAGGAAGTAAAAGGGACAACTCTTAACTCAAAAAGATGATGGATATGACGAGGACACACCTGAAGAATCTTATGATAATGTAGTACTAGTCTCCTAGAACTTATATCCCATCAGAAATATATAGTTTATGGACTTAGGCACTAGTTAACACAAGTCAGGTAATAAGAAGCTATTTGATTCACTAACAGAGTAACCCACTAGATATTAGGTTAGGATCACCGATGATAAAGAGTATGATGTAATAGAAATAGACCAAGTCACCATTCCTCTTAGAACATGGAAATGTACACTCTCAAAGGTACTATATGTTCTTGGATTGACATGTAACATCTTATCAACTAGTTATCTTTTGAATCATCATTTGAAGGTGGATTTTTTTGTTATTAATGGAATCAAATCCTACTTGATGTCATGAAAAGGTATTATTTTTTCTAGATCATTTTTGAGAGAAAAATTATTTGCTTTAGATGTTGTTTCATCTTCTGTAATAGCTCTATCTACCTCTAATGTATAATATATTTATCTTTTCCACTACCATTATGGTCACCTATCTACTAGATCTTTGTACCATTTGAGTTCAAATGGGATGGTACATATACATCCCAATTTTTCTAGTTCCTTGCCCATTTACCCTAGATGTCTTGAAGGTAAAAACATAGGGATCCATTTAAGGCAATCACCTTTCATGCCAAGAAATGTTTGGAGGCTATTCATACCAATCTGAATGAGCTGTTACCTATTTCACTTTTGGGATACAAGTACTTATAACTATTCGTGGATGACTACTCTCAAAATCTTGGGTTTTTTTTTTGAAGTAGAAGAACGAGGCCCTTCATCATTTCCAGATCTTTTATCATCATGTTATGAAGGAGACTAGACAACCTATTCTTCTACTCTACTCAAATCAAGGGGAAGAATTCACCTCAAAGAATTTCTTAGCATTCATAAACCAATAAGGCATCAAACAAAATCTGACTACTCCCTATATGCCTTAGTAGCACAACATTATTGAGTGATGTATTACACAGTAATGGAAATAACTCATTGTATGTTGTCAACAACAAATCTAGAGAAATGATATTAGGCAACAGTAGTCTAGATACATATTTATCTTCTCAATAGGCACCAATGAAGATAATTTAAAACAGGTATGGAGTGGTAATAAGCGATCAATTTTTCATCTATGAGTGTTTGGATACACAACATATATGCATGTCCTGGCTCAAAAGAGGAATAAAATTGAGCCAAAAACACTGCCATGTATCCTATTATGTTATATCACTACCTCAAAGAAATAACATCTCAAGGATCCTAAGATGAAGAAAATATATGAAAGTAGAGATGTGGTTTATGACAAGTCATCCTTTAACTCAGTGATGCAAAAAAGAAGAATCAACACCAACCACCTCTCACAAATTACTCTTTGAGTTTGATGATGAGAAAAAGGAGACTTCTCATAGAGAATATGAGCTACAAGAGGAGTTGTATATTGATATTGGAGAATTAGAAAATCCACAAGGTAGTTCTTTAAATCAGCAAAGTAGTTCTTCACATCAACAACAAAGCTCCCATCCAAAGTGGGTATGAAGCACCATCAAAGACTCCAATGTGATATCTCTCAAGGATACTTCATCTAGAGTCATAATGAGGATTTAATTAAGAAATGAGGTAAATTTTGCACTCATGAGTATAGTGGTTGATTGATCTGAACCAAATAATGTTTGAGAAGCACTAAATCAACCTCAATTGAATAACTTCATGGATTCCGAGTATGACTCACTCATGTAGAATTGGACTTGGGAACTTGTTAATCTACCTACAAGAAATAAACCTATAGGCTACAAATGTTCCTTTAAAACTAAATATAAGGTATAAAATCCATCAATAATCACAACACATGACTTTTATCAAAGGAATATGCTTAGAAAGAAAGAATTAAATATGAAGAGGCATTTTCACCCACTATGAAGATCAAGACCATCAGAGTTTTTTATACATTGGTAGCACAAATGGAAACATTAGCAGATGGATGTCAAGAGTTCTTTCCTAAATAGTGATCTAAAAAAAGAAGTGTACATAACCCAACTAAAAGGATTTATTGATGAAAAGCATCCTAAAAAGGTATGTCATCTCATCAAATCATTGTATGGACTAAATCAATCTCCTAAGGTATGGTACATAAAGATAGATGGTCACCTTTTGCATCATGGTTTCACTCATAGCCCCTTAGATTCTAACCTGTACATAAAGAAGGTAGGGATATAAATCATCATTCTTATTTTATATGTGGATGATATTGTGATTAATGGAAGTTTAGAATATTAGGTTGATATTGTGAAGAGTGACCTCAAAAGATCCTTTGACATGATTGATTTGGGGTTACTCCATTACTGTCTTGGCTTGGAGATAAGGCAAAAATAAAATCACATTTTTATTTCCTACATAAAATATGCCAAGGCACTCCTATAAAAGTACATAATGTTAGATCATAAACCTATTTCAACACCAATGGATAAAGGTTTACAACTATCATGATTATAAGAGTCACCTTAAGTAGATGCAACTCTCTATAGATAACTTGTTAGGAATCACATCTACTTGACCTACACCAGACCAGACATATGTTTTGTTGTGAGCTATCTCTCTAGATTCATGAAGGAACTAAATAAATGTCACTTGATTGTAGAAAAACATGGTTTTGAGATATGTTCAAGGTACACTTGAGAATGGTTTGGAATACATGAAGAATACTCAATTCTTTTTGCATGGATAGACTAACTTGGACTACGCAAGATTTGTTAATGATATAAAGTCAATGTCAAGATACATATTTCACCTCAGATTTAGATTGATCTCATGGATTAGTAAGAATAAAATTTTTATTTCTCTCTGATTCACCAAGGAAGAATATCATTTCATACATGGAGCTATGTGTGAGGCAATATGGTTATGTCACATTCTAGCTGATATGGGCATTAGTGAAGAGCAACCAACTATCATTCATTACGACAACTAGGGTGTGTTAAAAATTGTCAAGAATATAGTATTTCATGAGAAGACCAAGAACATTGAGGTCCAGTGTCATTATATTCAAGAATAAGTTTTGAACCACCACATTCTACTCTAGTACTGCCTTACATATTTACAGGTAGCAAATATACTCACCAAGTCATTTGGCAAGCTAAAATTTGATCTATTTTGGGAGTACATTTGTAAAAAAAAATGCAATAAATGGGGTAATGTTAGCATAACAAATTAACTATTACATTATCTAGTTATCATAGTTAAATAATGTCAGTTATGTAGCATAGTGATTAGGTAGTTACTACCATGTAACAAATTTTGCAATGCATATATTTATATCTTTCCCATGAATAAAATCATTAAAGAATATTTACTCTTTCATATCAATCTTCGTATGTTTCATAGGCTCCAAATTTTCTCTACCTTTCACTTTGACCAACACCTATCATTTTGAACATATTAGTTGGTACTTTGAATACCACCTATCATGTTGACCCTGCCAGTTGTCACTTTGATGGCCACCTTTCAGTTTTACCCTACCACCTATTAGTTTGACCCTTCAAAATTTGGACACATCTTCCATTCACTTTGACTACCTGATATTATTTCATATGGTGCAATCTCAGTAATTGAGAGGATCGATAAACTTAAACTATGATTTGTATTGATTACCCAACCTCGATTACTTAAAATTATACCACATGGCATAATCTAGATAATTCAGGTTCAAAAATAATTTTAGACTATAAACCTATAGTTACCGAGTCTTGAATGCACCAAATCACTCTATGTAGTGGATGATCAATGGCTAAGAGATATGACTATAAAATTTGCATCAAAATCATTATCGAAAGGTGAAGACTCAATAATTATTAAGAACAAAGATAAAGTAATGTTAAATTATAAATGATTAATAGTTTAGTCGAAGGTCAAATCCAAACAAAATATATAATGACATTGATTTAACCATATGAAATGAAAATTAGACTCGACTAAGCATCGAGTTTTATTTAACAAAATCTCAAAAATGTAACTCAAGCTTGATAAACATATTAATTTGGATAAGGATAAAATCCTAAGGAAATTTAAGCTTACATACTTTAGAATAATATTTTGAATATACAATTAAATGAGGCCAAACAACAATGACAAATACGATGAACTAAAGTTTAGACCTTAAATACAAATAATTATAGCTAAGACAATGGAGAAAATGATCATATAAGAGCCCATATTTTATTATACATTTGAAATCATATGAATTATGTATCTTGATGATATGTAAGAATTTTATTCACCTAAAAAAACTTCAAAAAGGTCAGCTTCTATTAATTTAACTATCGACGAGGATTTGTCTAGTCATCATGAATAAAGGACCAAGTGAAGTTATATAAAAACTATCAAACAAGTCTAGATCATGACTTAGAGACTAAAATGGGACCCTATATATGAAATTTGAGTGTTAATCATTAAATGATGTTATCAATAATCAGGAATAAAAAAATAAAACAACTATACTAAGCAAGAGGGTCCCCATGTATAATCTGAGTAGGGGATGTGTTGGACCGAATAATGTGTTTGAGATGTACCCAATGAACTTTATCATATATATAAAATATTTAGGAGGCTTGTGACTAGTATAAAGTTCATAAATGATAACGTGTGTTCACTAGGACAACGCTAGTGGAATAAGAGAATGGTGAAATGTACTACTATGTAAATAGGGCATCCTATTCTATGTGAAATTTCTAAGTATATGATAGTATAACCTCTGAAAATGAGAAATGTAAATTACAACCTATATGATATGAATTCATTCATGTACACTTGTGAAGTGTATATGATATGAAACTAGATGAAAATAGGATTGAATAACTAAAACAAAATTAACTGATGTAAATGAACTAAACATAAGCATGCATAGGTCATCATTTTAAAATTTCATAAAATATTTTATTTTTTATATGTTTTTATTTCATTTTCTAATATATGAAACATAAATACAATCTATGAATTAGAAAACACATCCAAAAGATGTGGATAATCACAATTTATATATGGTGGTTAATCATCAAGTGTTGGGTATTAAATATCTTCAAACTCCCATTGATGCTATATAATTATAGCCTTATCTTTGGAAATGTTCTAAATCATGTGTATTTGTATGGCATGTTTGTATATTATGTAATAAACCTTATATTTAGTTTATATATAAATTGAATTTGAATCTTGTCTCTCATTTCAAAACCTATGATTTTCATCCACACCATTATGAAGAGTACGAATTGTACTTTCCCCAAGTTTTCAAGTAATACATTTATGTGATTTATCAACTATAGCTTCCATTACATGTAACCATTATTGGACCAATGTATAAATAATATGATTTCATGTTTTAATAACAATAAGTAGTGTTTCCACAAATTTGGAATGACATGTGACTGGTAGTCTAATCCGACCTATTGAGTCTTGGAAATATATATATATATATATATATATATATATATATATATATATATATATATATATATATATATATATATATATATATATATATATTTATAAGTTTCATCTTGATCATGACCTATGTGTCTAACAAATGAAAGTTTACATGTATTTCACTCTGTGTCATCATCTAGTTACACATTATGTATATATTCATCCTCAATGAAAGCCTAAATAGTCAATGTATTCTCTATAATTGTTTTGTAAGTTCTATGTATATGACCCTCTTGATGAGCCTTACTAGACTGTAATATGGGGTATATAAATTTACTAGTGCCTTTAACTTTATATTTATGAATTTTATACTCTAATGCCACACAAGTGTTTGTGGCATGCCCTGTATTTCTGTTAAAGTGATAAAATGGTTTTACCTCTCAATTTGATAATTTATTGGTGGATATATGTCATATATTTGACAAAATAATTAATTCTTGATCATGTAACATATGTAACATCAAGTGCGGTCTATCTTGTGTACTATTAGACCATATTATAATAATTGGTTTTATATCCATTTGTTCCATATTATTTATTAAATCTATAAATGGCTATCTATTGGTACCTATAATGTGTTGATCTATGTATTATGCCTCTTATAATCTAGAAATGTTATATCCGACAAAGGTATTTATCCATGCTATCCTTGAAAAAGTAATGCTTATATTTTAGTGAGTATTTTTGCCTTTATCAATATCTAAAATAATTATTTGTTCTTTATATTTATGTGTTAGAATGATGGTCTTTGAATCATATTTATAATCACTTTAGACCAATTACTGTGAAATTCAACCCACATAAATAATCATCAATGTCCATTGGTATCATTTTTAGGAGTAACATTAGAATCATCATCAACATCTTTTATGGATATAAAGTTTGGATTCTCATAATTCATTAGTATAGGTAAATCTTCTACATCATCCTTTTGATCTACCTTTCTATGTGAAGGTGGTGGAGTAAGAGGATTCATAGATTGTAACTGAATATTTTGTGTGCTAGGTTCACCAACCTCATATGTATGCATTTTTTAGACAGGTATAATTTTTGGTGGTGGTATTATATTTTATAGACATTCTCACAACTATAATTAATTATCAATAGTAGACTTTATAATTTTATAATATCTTAATGGCTAATTATATAAAGAGTATGTATCTAAATATCCATCGTCTATAAATATTTCACACCTGTATAAAGTGGAAGTTTCAACTTCCATTTCATGTACCTATGGTATACCCAATATTAATTTATCATGTAGTTGGTTTGGCATTAATTAGAGATGAATAGATAAAGTATTAAGCCCTATGGTGATATCCAAAGTGGTAAAACCCAAGTTTTGGTGGGGCACATCATCAAATTATTTGATATTATTATATTAAATTTGAAGAGAAGGCATGTTAATACCCAAATTTGTAATAATGTAAGATTTAAAATTTTCATCTCTGAACAATTATGTGTGTGTGTGTGTGTGTGTGTGTGTGTGTGTGTGTGTGTGTATGTATACATACATACATACATATATATATATATATATATATATATATATATATATATATATATATATATATATATATATATATATATATATATGTATGTATACATATATATATATGTATATGTATGTATATGTGTGTGTGTGTGGTCAATATGCTTGCTATACTGACTAGACCAGGTAGCCTTATCCACTTAAGGGCCAACATTTTCAATGGATTCTTGAACATGGCTATCAAAGATTATACCAAAACAAAACACAAGGAAAACATAGACAAAAACAATAAGATCCAACAAAATAGAATAAGACACGAACAAACACACACATGTGCATAAACACTTAAGGAACATAAAGAAAATAGAACAATATGTACAATAGAAAGGAAAACCTTAGTAACAATGCTTTAAATATATCCCATTGATTGGGATATATAGCTCCTCTCCATCCAACATTGAAATTTGGAAAGCATTGTGTTGTTTACACTGTGTGATCATGTATGGGCCACTCCACAAAGCATCAAACTTTGTGTGTTTCCCAAGTTTGGCCCTATCTTCATCCCACTTAAGAACAATGTCCACTTCTCTAAAACTCCTTAGCATAGACTTCTTGTCAAATTTATTATTTGTCTACTACTAGTGAGTAGTCAAAGTATGCATTACCTGATCTCTTGCCTCCTCAAATTCCATCAATTCACACAATATAACTTCCATGTTGTCGTTCTTCATTAACTACAATTGATGGGTGCAGTCTAAGGCTGGCAATTCAAGTTAGATAGGAAGTCTAGCTTCCCTTGCATACATAAGTGTATATGGTGAGTTCCCAATTGCTCTCTTTGGAGTGACTCTATCATCCCAAAGGGCTATTTTCAACTTAGTGTGCCATGTCCTTTGATTTTCCTCCATTGTCCTCTTAATGATTCTAATCAAATTCTTGTTTGTGGACTCTGTTAGTGTATTTCCCTGGGGATAGTAGTTAGAGGAAGTGTTGAGGTAAATTCCATGATTCAAGGCCCATTCACTTGTCCTTACTCCTAAAAAGTCCAATGCATTATCTGAGATGATGGTTAAGGGATCTCTAAATCTTTTTATTATGTTCTCATAAAAATCCAAGACTAAATTTTCATTTACCTCCTTAAGAGATATAGCTTCAACCCATCTAGTGAAATAATTAATGGCTATCAACACCCACTTGTGACCAACAATAGAAAGAGGATTGATCATACTTATGAAATCTAGACCCCATTACATGAAAGGTTGTTCAACTTGGATTGGATGAAGAGGCAAAGAAGCTAGCTTCTATTTTCCATCAAAAAGAGTACATTTTTGGCATTTTCTCACCCAAGCATGGGTGTGTTTGAACAAACAAGGCCAAAAATAGACAACCTTCATGATCTTAGTAGCTGTGGTTCTTAGAGCAAAGTGACCACTAGCTGGTCCATCATGAAACTCATGCAACACCTTGTCAATATGGTCCAAATCAATACATCTCAAAATCACACCTTGAAAATATTTTCTAAAAATTACTCCATCCACAAGTACACGGAATATATTACAACTTATAATACCTTATTTTGGCCTTGTCAAGACCTTGTGGACACTCACTAATTTGAAGGAAGTGGATCATGTCTTGTGTCTAACTTTTCATGACTAAAGGTACAATTGTTACATGATCATCATGAAGTGTTAAAATAACCTCTTTTTGTTCTTTCAAGTTTGAGGCAAGATGCTCACATAGTCCTTTCCCTTTAACTAATTTTGTTGTTTTGATATCCACATCATATTCCATTACTTTGGTCATCCAACCTACCCTTTTCTCATTCAAGTCTCTACTTAATAGAAAATCTTTCACACTAGGATGAGGTAAAAAAATGTGAATTTTATTACTAGACAAGATATGTATGAACTTATTCAAGCTCCTTATTACTGAAAGCACTTATTTTTCAACATATGTGTACTTTAGCTCATAGCCTTCTAAACTTTGACTGAAGAAGGCAATAGGTTGTTCCAAATTTTCATCATTTGCTTGGGTTAGCACGGTAAAAATTACCTCTTCATTCCCAAAAGTATACAGATTGAAGTCATTAGAGAAGTTAGGACTTGCAAGAGTAGGAGCTTGGGCAATGGCTTTCTTGATATCCTCAAAACTTTATTTTCTCCTTCTTGTCTAGGTGAATATCTCATCTTTTCTGAACATGAGGTCAAGGGCTTGACCAAATTAGAAAAATCAAGAATGAATCTCCTAATGAAATTAATCTTGCCAAAGAAATTTTTTAGACCCTTTTGGTGTTTAGGCAAAGACAATGCTAAAATATCACATACCCTTTTTGGATCAATGGACATACCTTTCTTTGAAATAATGTGGCCCAAGAGTTTACCCTCATGAACAACAAACACACACTTATTTGGGTTTAGAGAGACCCCAAACTCTCTACACCTCTCAAAAATCTATCTTAGGTGCTTCAAATGGTCATTCACATCTTTGGAAAAAACTATCACATCATCCAGATAAACCAACACAATGTCATTGATCAGTCCTTGGAAAGCCATATCCATTACACATTGGAAAGTGGCTCCAACATTTGAAAATATAAATAGATATTATTGTAGGCATATGTGCCCCATTTGGTAGTAAATGTTGTCTTCTATTGATCACTTTCATTCACCAGAATCTGATTATATCTAGAATAGCCATCAAGGAGAGAAAACCTTTCACTACTAGCTATAACCTACAGAATTCGCTCCATATAAGGGAGAGGATAATGATCCCTCAAAGATACTCTATTCAAGTCCCTAAAGTCAACACACAACCTAATTTATCAATTTTTATTTCTAATAGGGACTAAGTTGGCCAACCAAGAATAATTATAGATAGGAAAAATGATTCTAGACTCAATCAATTTAGTCAGCTCTTTCTTGATGAGAGGTTCAATATTGGGATTCATTAGCCTTTGCCTTTGTTTGATGGGTTTAGCATTTTCATCTAACTCTATGGTGTGTTGAGCCAAGCTCGGGTCAAAACTCTTCAAATCATTGTACTCTGAAAAATATCACTAAACTCCTTGTATAATTCAATGAAATCATGTTTTTCCTGACTAGTGCATACCTTCCCAAGTGCATGTAGTCATCTTCATTGAAAATACTCTCAATAGTCACTCAGCCTTTAGGAAGCTTATTAGACTTTAGTTGGATAATTTGGTTGCTATATTGTTATTATAGTTTAGATTGATTCTTGGTAAAGAACTCAGCTTCTTCTTGTAGAAAAGTGTTATTTGTTGATCACTATCAAAAACCTACTAATTGGTGACATTTTTTAATATAGAAGGTCTCATAATCACCTTCAGATGAGGTCGATTCCTATCTTCTCTTATGCTTTTGAAACATCAAATTGAGCACCAATAGATGCCAACTTATCAGCATGTTTATTATCTTCTCTTGAAATATAGGTGATGTTGAATTCCATGAAGTCTTCTACAAGGTCCCAATCTCTATGTTTGTACGACTTGAGGAAGGAGTTCTTAGTCAAATTCTGCCCTCTTACTTGATTTACAACTAGTTCACTATTACAAAATACTTGTAATTCTTTGACACCTCTTTTCCTTACCCATCCTAAACCATGTATGAGGGCTTCATATTCAACCACATTGCAATTATGAGAGAACTAAAATCTAAAAGTTTAAAAATACCTTTCTTTTGAAGGTGAAACCAATATAGCTCCACCACCTGTACCAATCTTGCTTTTGGATCCATCAAAGGACAAGTACCAAATGCCATTCACATCCTCAATTGATTTCATAAAATTACGCATGAAAGAGTCTTTCTCATGCATATAGTAGAATCCTAGACCAGATCATTCAATAAATGTTTATGGATCATGTTCATAGTTGTTATCTCCCCACTCATCTAGGAATAAACTAGAAACTCCTTCAAGGAAAGATGATGGGGATTGGTCAATGTGAAACTCTTCTTCATCAATGATAGCATAGTTGACATTTGCTACCTTAATTGAATATAGTTCCAAATGATCTCTATGAATGGGTTCTGAATCAATCCTTACTTTAGTGCCATATTTTCTTGTAAACAACATGTATGACCAATTGGCTCTCAGATATCCACCTATCTTAGAAGTTAAATCCCTTGACAAACAAAGAGCAAAATAAGGAGATAAATCTACTATCACCACATCATGAGGAATTGAAAATGTAAGACAAGAATGAAGGATAAAATTCAAACCTTTCACAACCCCTAAATTTTTGGTTGGTGATCCATCCAATTGTAAAACTCCTTCAGTCATTGGCTCATATTTGAGACCCAGTTTGTCTGTTGTGCATTTGGGCATAACTGCACTACTTGATCCATTGTCTATGACATAATTATGAACAAAGAAGTCACCAATTATTAGATATAAGTATAAAGGAGGAGTCTTCTCATCTTTTTTTTTTACTTGACTATCTGTAGATTGAGTTTCATTGGCCAAAACCACATTTTCACTTTGAAATGAGTCAGCTTGTTTACCCAATCCATGCAATTCCTTTTGCAATATATCTTTCTATCCTAGTAGTGCTAGAGAATCCCATAATGAGATGTTCATATGAAGATTTTTCATCTGGTCTAAAACATTAATGTAAGGATTACTTTAGGATTTTATTTTTGAACATTAGCACCTTGTGATGTAGTGTGTGAAGGCAAAGTTATAGAAGATGGTCTGAAACTTGGACTTTTCTAATTTTCTTATGGCTTAAGATTTGAAAAAGGCCCACCTCTCATCTGAGCTAATGTAGGGTTCACAATAGGTCGTTGCATAGTTCTTTGATTGACTCCTTGACTGGTTCCTTGAACTTCATCAACAACCCTCCTTTCAGACCTAGTCTTGGAGGCAATACTAGTAACCTGATTACTTGTATTCCCCACATAATTAATTACATAAAATTCACCCTCCAAATGATTCATGAGAGTGGAATAAGACTAAGGATATCTGCTATCCATCCCAAATTTCATTGGCATCTCAAAATTTTAAAAGTGAGATGTTTGATCAGCTTGTGTAGACATACTTTGATTTTGCATTTCATTGGCATAAGCCACCTATTCTTGGCCATGTTCAAAGGATGGATAGTTGGGCTAATCTTGAACCAAATTATTTTGAGTGGGAACTAAGGCTTTGGATGATGAGGGAGCATTGGGATTATAATTTTGGTAAGGCTTGACATGGGTGATTTGACCTTGTCCTTGATTATTATTTTGGAAGGGTGGCCTACTTGTTTGCCCATCAAATTGATTATATGACTGATATGGCATATAGCCTTGAGCTTGTTGCCTTTTGAGAGAAAGAAATTCATTGGTAACACTTTGAAGTAGACTTTTGACTTCATGAATCTCATTTGAAGGAGCAATAATAGGTCTCTCTTGAGTAGGCAAAGTAGCTAAAGAGGGCAATGCACTTTGACTAGGAGAAGGCAAATTAGGGAAAAGTGGCATTGGAGGTCTAGGAGCTATCTTCCCTGCTTGTATAAGATAATTCTCAACATTTATGGATATTTCATAAGCAGAAGGTAATGTGTTTCCACCCATAGATTGAATCATCATGGTAATGTCACTATTCAACACTTTCAAGAAGTACAATAATGGATAGTTTGTGATTGGCCTTACAAGAATTGGGATTCTATCCCAAGTTTTTTAGAATCTAGTATTGAAATCCTGCATGAATTCATGTAGTGCCCTCTTTATTATGGTCAATTTCTTAGCTGGAAATAGGTGATCACTCTTTTCCCCAAACCTACTAGTTAATAGAGTGCCCAACTCATCCCATGAGCCAATAGAATTTACAGGTAGGGTCCCATACCAGTCCAAAAAATTTCCTTTGAAAGACAAGGCCAACAACCTAATAGCTACATTTTCCTAAGTAATATTATGGATATTACATAGATTTGTTATATTCATGATGTGCTCAATGGAAGTAATAGGACCATCTCCACTAAAAGATGGGACACTTTTGAGGGTAGATCCTAGAATTTGATCATATTGGGCAAGATGCAAGGGAGATGCCCTAGTGACAGGTACAAAATGTTATCTTCTATCCATTTGGGAATGATCACTATGAATATTAGGAATGAAATGTAATGCAAACTTGAAAGCTTTGAACACAAAAAAAAAATTGTAAGGATTAGTTTTGACAAACCTGGACTTTTCGGTGGAATATGAAGGCAATTCTTCAAAAGCTAAAGATAAACATTTAGCAACAGATCTAGTTATCACATTTGGTATAGAAAATAGTGTTGATCATCAACCAAGAATCATGATTCTTCAATGGAATCATTAGGTATTGAATACAGATGTCTCTTTTTCTTCAACAATATCAAGACCAACACCAATCTTGAACAATCTTGTAAGACAAAATGTCCCATCGAGCATGCTAAAAATTGTTGATGCTTGAATTTTCACCCTTGAAAAAATACTTAGCTTTCCTCATCCAAATGGCAAAATGGAATCATCTCTATTGTTGTGGGTGATAAAAACCTCCCCTGAACAAGCAAGCAACTGGTTTTTTCAATATGGATTGCCAATTTTGGTTTGAAAGACCAAAATTTGGTGAAGAGTCCCCATCCCCAAAGATGTTGGCACATATATAACTATAGGAGTTGATTTAGGAGAAGTAGTAATGGTAGTAACTGGATGAGGATTACCAACTTTGAAAGGTAGTTCTTGAGATGACATTATATTTTCTTGAAGTGTTGTCTTTTATGATAAAAATAATTTGATTACTTTACCACTCGTTGAGGATCAACTCCATTAAAATTGTATTAGATATTTTAGTGCTATCTTGAATTATATGCATAATTTCATTAGCATTGTCCTAAATTTGCATATATTTTTCAAGGGTTACATCAACATAATGATCAGAAATATCCAAATACCTTTCAGCATCATGTCTGTCGTTAATCCATATTTACTGCACAATTCTAAATTCATAGCGCGTATGGCTTTCCAAATGCTTTCCAATGCTGTCTCTATCGTTCATCCTAATTTAGTGCGCAAGTCTAAAATCATATTAATTTTTGTTACCCAAATTCACCGGACGTTTGTGTGTTTCTTACAAATTATTTTGTAAACGGAAACAATGACGCTGTTGACCGTGGGACAAGCCTGGAATTTTAAATTTATTATGCCTGTCAATTCAAAAAGTGTAGATGATTATCTTTTTGGAGATCCTTTAAAATTATTTTAAACTGGTTTATTTTAATTAGAGAAAGCATCTATATAAACAATCAACACTACAGTACGAGGTACCAATATTTTTTACGCTTTATTATTTCCTTTGGATTTAAATATTTACGGTCGGTCGTGAATTTTAACCGTAACAGACATTCTCAAACCCTAATAAGGGTGCAAACCGTCAATTTCCAGGCCTGCGAGGGACGCTATGATCATTTGAAAACGGACCAAGACATCTATTGAGTGGGAATGAAACGCCAAAAAGCAACGATTAAGTGTGCCAAGAAGGCGACTTATTGCTCAGGTGCCGGAAAGATGAATGAGTAAAATGATGTGCTGGCCTGCCTACAGATTAAAGAAATAAGCAAAACACAGCTTGACGCTAAAACCAGGCATATGCAGCTTACAGTATCCTATCCAAGCTAAAGATCAAGGGTTTGGCAAGGGCGAGGAACTGTGGGCGCACAATTATTTGCAGGAGGTTGCGGGTTCGATCTGTTAATGGAAGAAATGAGATCTACAATTTCAACCTGCGCCTTTGCATTCACCGTTCTTTGAAAGAAAAATAAAGATTGCAATTAAAAGCATCTCAAGCTGAAGCCCTCTTTAAACTCAACACAAAAAGAAAGACACAGATATAAATTATTTGAAAAGAAAAATAAAGATCACAATTAAAAGCAGTGTACACCACATCCACGTTGAGAAAGCTGAAGCCCTCTTTAAATTCAACACAAAAGAAAGACACAGATATAAATTATTTCACTTATTGCTTTTGTCCTGAAAAATTATATGAAATCTTCCAATACTGAGGAATCCCATTGAATTCAATATAAAACCACAGCCATGTACTCAGAAAAATTGAAATGCAACATTTAATGTAGGATCCCTAAAAAAATGAATTACTAAAAAAAAATAGCAGAGCCTGTCACTCCACTCCATCATCCGTGTCCTCGCAATCCACCTCTCTCATTCCGTGCGTTATGATTACTGCCACTGCTCTCTCCTTCAGCCACATCATTCCTAGCATGGAGCCTGTCAATTTATAAACAAAAATATTATAAACGTCCATCAATTTAGAAAAAAAATATTATCGATTTTAATACAATTTTCTTTTCTCACCTTCGCAGCAACGACCGAGGCGAAAGAGCGGCAAATTCGGAGCTCCATAGTTTTCTGACCTCCACATAATGTTTGGAAACTTTTAAAACGTCATACACTGACAAATTCAGCGCCATTCCTCTCTCGCAACAACGCGCATACACAACGAGCTTACCGTTTACGCAGGTAAAATTGCAGCCGCCAGTGAATCTGTGTAGGCAGGGATGAAACTCAGAATCCCCAGTAACGTCAATCCATCCAAGCTTCTGCGAGTAAGCCTGAATGATGAGTTTGTCATATATTCCGGATCTCTCTCTGAAGTTGTAGACGTATCGACAATTAAATAATAGCGAAGTTAATCGCACTCCCTCTTGGAACTCTACGGAACTATTAATGATTAACTCACTAGGAACAGATCGGTTGAAAGATCGTTCTATCAGTTCATGGGACACACGACGTGACCAGCAACATTGAGACAGATCGTAAGAGAAGGCGTCGCTGGCGCTTGGAATCCAAATGAAATCCCCCATCTTAAACGCAAACTCTGCTTGGTCGATACAATCGGCTACAGGTTGAGATCCATAAATCAACATCCTGTCTTCATTAATAATACCTGAGACTTTGTAGACTTCTCCAACTGAATTCGGTATCAATTTTAAATGATCTCCTCCGAATACATACAAGCACTCTTTCTCATTGACTGAAACTGAGAGGGCATCTTCTCTCTCCACCCGAAGGGACCTTTCTTGCCTCCATTGCAGATAAGGTAGATCGATGGAAAATACTTGTTTTGATGTACCTCCTTGGGCTATTCCACCTATAGCATAATAGCGTTTACCAAGCACAGCCATAGAGGATTTCGTGATATCCAGTGGGGGTAAATTTAAAGTTTTCCCTGACTTGACATTGTAAGCTCTAAATGTAGTAGAACTTAAACCAGAAACATCGACTGTCTTTATCCGTGCCAAGACCCACCAATTATGGTTGTCCAACAATAATTTGGCTCTGTGAAAATCTGGCGATTGATCGCTCAAAGCAGCAAGCAATCCTGTTGAACGACTGCACAATGCTTTTGCCGAAGCAGATGCCATTTCATGAAAATCTTGGAGGAGAAAGGAGGCTGTCGAACCAGAAAATATCCGACAACTAATTAGCACTTATATTTGTTATCAACTAGCCGTTATGATGCAGAATGCCACGTCACAAGCGATCCGTGCATAGTCAGCCAATTAATGAGGACCGTCGAAAACTATATGTAATCCAACGAATAACAAAACGTTTTAAAAAGACGTCATTCCCTCTAAATTGTGGAACTTATCGATTAGAATGATAGAATGATTTTGTATTTGTACTATATATAACATATACGATTAATTGGTTTTCTATAAACTTTTTTTTTTGTTCGGCTTTTTTTTTTTTTGTTAAATTTATGTACTATGTTACATATACATATATATAACATGTGTCCCAGAAATAAATTAGTTTTAAATTTTTGTATTAAATTTAATATATGATAAAAAGAAAGATCATTCATAAGAAGTTGTATATTATTTCTCATGAAGATTTTATTTGAAAATTATAATTTATTCAATTTAATAATCTTAAAACTACATGAATATTATTAATGAAATATTTTCATCGTTTCTATTTACAAAACTTTGTGTTTTTTCTTATTCTTGAAAATCACTTAAAACATATTTATATGTATGTCTTGGACATTCAAAAAATTAAGACCAAATCTTGTGTCATTATGACATTAATTTATTTTTTTATTGAATAACATTCATTTATTGAATTCCACATATTTTACATTTATTAAACAAATTTTCAGATGTTCTAGATCAATAATTAGAAAGATATACACTATTTAGTTTAAAATGGAATCAAAACCTATTTGAATATTCAATCTGAAAGTACATACAAAATTTTTATTTAGGGAAAAAATTATGGAGTAAATGGAGAGACAAATATATATATAATTTATTGCTCTCAATATTTCTCTCTTGAATGTACATAAGATATTGAAAAAATTCCAAACATAGAGAATGTTGGTATTCTAAATAAAGCATACAAAGAAATAAAAATTGTTGAATAATTTAAACTAATCAAAATTAATGTTTTTAAGGATACTAAATTCAATCAAATCCTATTCAATCAATAAAATTACCTTATGAAAAATGGATAAAATAAATTATAATTAGAAATTAATAGAAATCTTCGTTCTTATTAAGGTGTGGATAGTATTTAAAGATAATAATTAAGTAATTTTGAGTGTGTGTGTGGATTTGCATACATACATAGACATATACATATACATAAATTATCTGAAAACTAAAAATTACATTATAACATGGAGTTTAAAGCAAATATTAGATGGTCATAAATACTTTGAAAATATATTTTTATCAAAATTTGTATCTTCAATATTAACGACATAAAATTAAAAGTTTTAAAAATATGTTATTTCAATTTAACAATTGTAAATAGGAAAGGGTTATAATAAAATAACTAATCGTCTTGATGACCTTACAATTACTAAAAAAATGTATTATCTAAAAGAGAACACTTTAAATGATGAGATAAAGGAAACATACAACTAAAAGGAATCGTTAAAAGATTGACCTGTCTCTTAGGTATTGGAAAGGAAATAAAAGGATATAGACCATTTTTTATATTTGATTATAGAAATCAATAGACATACCCATGTTGAAGTGGAGATGTTATGATTTAGAGGTTTAGTTGGGAAAAATAAGTATTTAATACAGGAAAAAAATTACCTAAAACTACATTTTAACACACTGAGAAAAAGAAAATTGAGTTATTTGAATTATGGGATAGAAAATGCTCTAAATCTCATGTATATATTATTCTCATCTTGGAAATCAGCTACAAAGTAAAAAAATTGAAATTGTCTACATTCGTATGCAAAAGTGTTTTGAATTTTGTAAGATAACCCAACAACTTTGGAATTATTAATAGATATAATATTTTAATTATGAGGTCAGTATTGTGTTCTTTTCGATTGAAAAAATTAATAATTGAGTTTAAAATTAATTATAAAAAATACTTTAATATTTTTTTAAAAAAGTTAAAAATATATATAAATGTCTTATATCTTTGTATATATAAGCTTAAACACATATATTTCATTAATATCATCCACCTGACCTAAATTTATTTTGAGAGTAGATTGGAAGTGCATGTGACCACTTTATTTCAATAAGTGGGATGCACTAAATGTTTTGATGCTAAGGTTCATTTTGTATTATGAGTCATTTTTGTTGTATCCTATTTTTATAATAATGTGAATCAAAATAGGATATACTTGGACAATCAATTTTTATTTCAATAAATAAAAGTCAAGTATAAATATAAATATACAATATTGGAATTGGATTGATAATTGGGTTTACTAATAAAAAAGGATGGGAAACTTGGCTTTCTTGGCTCACTAAATGACTATGACTTAATTATGATAGTGGAAAAGGAATAGAAGTAGGATTGTTATTCGTATGCATATGGTGATTTGTCTTTAATTATACAAATTCAAAAATGTTAGGCTTGGGGAAGATTCATCAAACATAGCTGATAGCAATTTACATTATGTAATGAGTTGTTTTGATTCTCTATGACCACACAATGTGATGCATGTTCCTAATATGTATCTATATGTGCAATCTTTGACCCCTAAATGTGTGTGCAAATATTTAAATTAGATTTCTTCTCGTTAAAAACCTAGGTACTCTTTTGAAGGGTAAATACCTATTCAAAATTGAATAAGTGTAATTGAGTTGAGTTAACCCCAATCACCTATTCGATTATTGATTGTTGTCTTCATATCCAAAACATAGAATATGAAAGTCATGCAAAATGCATTTCTTACCCTTATCATGATTATGAAATAATGTTATGTATCTATATGAATGCCATTAGAAATATGACTTTGATCTTGAAAATGTTGAATCTTAACTTGGCTTGGTGTGTTTTGTACTAAGTTTTTGATTGTTCCTAGTTGTCCTAATTTACATTTTTAGAAGATTAAGGAAGATTTTATAGATTTTCAATAGTGTGTAGATGCTAAATAAATATGTTCTATATGGGTAATAATCTTGAAATATATGTCTTTATGTTTACAGAATCATGTAATTTCCCACACCACCAACACACTAGATGAATGGTTTCACCTATGGAAATAATTTGGTTTTAAAAAATAACCATAACAAGCAATAGAATGGTAAAGTCAGCCTCATAATAGTAACTTTTATTTTAATATCATATTTATATGTTATTTTCTCATAGGTAAATGAGAATTTGTTAATCTAAGAATGCCTAGGTGTGATTTAACTTAGTGAGTACAATCTTAGAGGTTATTATAGATGATTAATTAAAAATTAGAATGTATATGGATCATGTCTATCATTAAAGTGTGTATAAATGGGGAGAAAGGGGTGTTTGGAGATGAAAAATTCATGTGAGATAAGTTTATGTCAAGATTGACATTATCAAGTATCAAACACTATATTTTATTATCTAAAAATATCCCTATTTTATTTGTGTATTAAAGTGAAATTATAATAATATAGTAAAAGGTTAAATACATAAGTGTGTACATCACAATTTTTTAGGAGAAGGATCTGAATGTGCAAGCTTATGCAAGAAAAAATTGTAATGAAAAAGTAGTAGTGAGTGTCAATAGAATTAAGTTTTAAAGCTAAACTATAATTTAAAATTTAAATAGAAATATCAAGGAAGGAGGATACACGTACGTGAGAAAATCATGTTTATTTTTACCTTTTTAAATTTGATTCCATATTGAAGCATTGAAAATTTTTGATACTATGATTAAAAAAATGGAGAACATGGAAAAATTTATCTAAATAAAATGCCATGGATTTGAAGAAAACTTCCCCTAACATACATGTGACTAAACCAATAATAATATTATAACCCCAAGATGCAAGGAAGTAACCACAAAATGGGCTTACAAAGTAATGTCTCGGTTGTTGAGTGATTTATAACATCAACCTCATTATTGATTTAAACATGAGTCAACTATTTGATTTAGAATAATATATATAAGGTTGTTCCACACTTTAAATTACTTTATCAATATAGAGAAAAATTTAACATCATTCCCCCTATCTAATCAGTTTCAACTATAAACTATCATAATTTACATGAACAAACATCGTGCCTCATAGAAATTAGAAATGGTGTATATGTGTATGAATCAATATCATGCCAAATGTTTTATCAAATAATAGAAATGAATATGGTGCATTAATCCTAATTTTGATAAATAGATAGAATAGTTTAGGGTTTCATTATAACACTTACAAACAAGAAACTAAAGCCCAAAAATTGGAATTGATAAAATAGAATAAATGTAAACAAGACTAAACTATGCAAAATATATATATACTTCACTTTTTGTTGTGTTTGGGTGGTTTTTAATGATGAGCTATAGAATGGTCTAGTTTGAGTTCTTACTATGTTTCCTTGAGCCTTCCATTTTCCAAATTTATTAGATATAAAATCTATGTTTTATGTATTTTACCTATCAATAGCACTAAATTAATATGATACATTTGATATTTATGATTATATAAATGAAATGGTTTGTTTTGTGTTTTAAATTAATTATGGACTATGTTTACTATGTTGGTTTATTTATAATATCCCATAGTGATCTAGGCAGTTATAATACGTAGCAATCTAAGTAATGAAAAATCATAGAAAATATCGTGCTATTAGATTGAAGATACTAGAGAGACCCAACCTAGAACAACTGGGATAAGTTAACTTATAATTAATAGAGTAATACAACATCTAACTGAGTATACCATGAAAATCTATAATTTGCCATGACTAATATGTAATAATTTTTGGATAGTCATTCAACATTGTACCGATGGTAATAACATATTTAAATATTGCTAAGCAGTTGAGGAGAATGGATTTTACAATCTAAGAAATTGGGCAACGTATGGATGAAATTATTGACAATGTTTATCCCTTATTAGATTGTACCTCTTTATCATTCTAACTTCCAAATATAACATCTTTTTATTTTGGCTTCATCTCACACCCATTGTTGGAAAAATTATCATAGTTAAGATGCATTCCATAAATCATTTTTTATTCCTAGATTAGATCTTTTCATGTTGAAAAATTAAAGGTGCCAACCTATGTATTTAAATCAGTAAGGCATAGGACAAGGATGATAGGAAAATAATGATTTAATAGTAGATGAAGTTTATTGAGTTAATATCTTTAACCTTTGTTGTATCAAACATTAATTACTATGGGAATATGAATGCAGGAAATATTGAAAATATTGTCATTGATGTCAAAGGTCTAGCATTAGTGATAAAGGCCCCATTTCATTTATTGGTGTATTTAATATTCATATCTTGGCTAATATGTGTTAACATTTATTTAATATTAATGAATATATTTTTGGTTACATATAAGTTAAAAGAGGGCCCATGGAGAAGTCAAAGAATCACAGAGTAAAGACAAAAGAGGAATGTGACGTATTTTCTCATGAAGAGTCATCTTGAAGAATTCCAAGAGTCGCCATGTGAAGACAAAAGAGGGTATGGCACATTTTTTCATGAAGGGACACTTTAAGGAATATGAAAAGTCACCAAGATAAAGATAAAAGAGGAAAAGACACATTTACTTATGAAGGGTCACCATGTGACTTTTCAAATGCAAGGATACAAAGGGTCATGTAAGTTTGGTGCCATTTTTCATGAGGATTGAAGGGTCACAAAGGGTGAATGCCAAATGTCATTTAGAAAACTATAAATAAAGGCTTGAGAGGCCATTTAAAATATGTAAGAGAGATCATGGTTTGTATTTGTTTTCGAAGAGAGAAAAATAAGAGATATTGCAGAGTTTGATCATTTGTTGAGTAGGCAATATTGAGAGATAGTTATGTTTTATACACAAGAGGGGTTAGTGCTCCTGTGTGTTGGTGCTCACAAATATTTTAAGGGGTTGGTGCTCCTATGGGTTGGTTCTCACAAATAGTTGTTGTGTTGGTGCTTGACAAAGGGGTTGGTGCTCCTGCAAGTTGGTGCTTGCAAACTTTATAATTTGAGTTGGTGCTCATTCATATACTTGAGATTTTTTTCCCTAGTTTTTCCCACTTTGGATTTCTACGTAAAATTATGGTCTCTCTCTCTCTCTCTCTCTCTCTCTCTCTCTCTCTCTCTCTCTCTCTCTCTCTCTCTCTCTCTCTCTCTCTCTCTCTCTCTCTCTCTCTCTCTCTCATGTGGTGCATATTATTATTTCAATTTTATTACATATCTTGAATGTGTGATTAAGTGGTTAAATAAAATAAATCAAACTAAGTAAAAGATATATAATATATTGATTTACCCCCTCCAGTATATTTCATGCTTAACAATTGGTATCAGAGCAGGTTCCTTTGAAAAATGTTTTACAACTTGAAGGTAAATCGAGAAAGCACAATGGCTGGATCACATGAAGGTTTTTCTACAAATAAGGTAACTTTGTTTGATGGGACAAATTATGCTTTTTGGAGCATAAAAATGAAGACTTATTTGATGGCCCTTAGATTTGACATTTGGTAAGTAGTGGTGGAGGAATATGAAGAGCCACAAACACTTGTAACTATTATGATAGAAAAGAAGGCAAGTGAAAATAATACTAAATATTTAAATTCTATTTTATATGGTTTATGTGAATCAGAATTATTTAAAGATATGCAATGTAAATATGTTCATGAAACTTGGGTAAAACTTGAGAATATTTACAAAGGTGATGGAAAGGTTCATCAAGCTAAGCTTCATACTTTGAAGATGGAAGAGGAAGAAAATATAGCAAGTTATCTTTTACAGGTTGATCAAATAGTTAATCAGATTTAAGGTCTTAGAGAAAAGTTAGAAGAATCAATTGTGTTACAAAAAATTTTGAGATCTCTACCATTGAGATATGATGCAAAAATTTTGGCAATTGAAGAGATGAAGAATTTAGCCAACCTAAATATGGATGAGATACATGCTATTCTTATGGCATATGAGATGTAGACTGAATAAGAGAAATTCTCAATGAGATAAACTAATTTTAAGATATCAAAGAAAGAGAAGGCTAAGATTCAAGAATCAAGTGACAGTTCTAGCGATGATGAAGATGACAATGGGGCTCTATTCATTTGCAAGCCTAAAAAGGGCATAGGTAAATATCAAGGAAAATTACCTTTTAAATGTTTTAATTGTGAAAAGATTAGATATTTTGTAGCTAAGTGCCCAGATAAAGGTAATGGTGACAAAGAAGGAAAATATACATACAAGAAGAATTTCAAAGGAAAATTCAAGAAGGGATTCGAGAGGAAGAATTTTTATTCTAAAGATCCTAGCTCAATCGAAGTGAATCTGGAAGGAGAACTCATTTGTGCTTTAGAAAAGTTAAAATATCTTGAGAAGAAGAATCAAAGATTAAAGCTCCAGATTGAGAAAATGAAAAGGAGTCAAAGGAAATAATTGAAGATCTACAAACACACTTTGAAGAATCCAAAAAGAATGAAAAAGATCTAACGGCATAGTTTCAAAAATTAAGTGAAGAATGTGAAAGGTATATTATTGAAATTACTTATTTAAAAGTAGATATTGGGAAAACAAATAAATCAATCAATGATAGAGAAGCCAATGATTCAAAATTTGAGAATAACACTAATATGTTGAATAAGATATTAGAAAGTCAAAGATCAATGTCAGATAAGATAGGTATCAAATTTAAAAAAGAGAAAAGGGAGGCCACTACTTTCACAGACAAGGTTAACATAGAAAAATGAAAGAGCTATGTTGAAGCTCTTAGAAATTAGGAAATAAAAAGGGAATAAGTTAAGAAGACAAAGGACATATCAAACAAAGAAGGCTAGAAGGAACAGAGTTACAAAAGGCAATCAGGTTAGAGATACACAAATAAGTCCTATTTTTATGGTTACTATTTTTATTATAATAGATATGGTCATAAAAAAATAGAATGTCAAAAAAGGGCTAACAATTTTAGAAATAAAGAGAAGGAAACTCATGCAGAGTCAAGCAGAAGCCACAACTCTTTTGATCCTCTATCAGGCCATAATATGTTACAAGTGCAAAAAATTTGAACATATAGCCTAGTACTATAGAAGCATATTCGAGTCAGTCAAGAAGGACCAAAGTTTCAAGGATCCATTCATCAAGAAGAAAGTTCAGACAAGTTCGTGGCAGAAGAAACAACTTGAAAAATCTATGTTGCTATAGATAGTTTTGCATGCAATAAATGAATAAAAGCCATGGTTTATTGATAGTGGATGTTCGAGGCACATAACAAGAGATGAAATCAATTTCATAACTTTAAAGAAGATAAATGGTGGCACAGTAAAATTTGGAGATAATACTACTGCCAGAATTATCAAAAAAGTACACTAAGTTTGGCTAATGGTAGAACTAAAACTAAAAATGATTTATATTTAAAAGGTCTTAAGCATAATATTTTACATTTAAGTCAAATCTGTGATCAGGGGCACACACTAAAGTTTTATGTAGAAGGTTATGAAATTAGGTTAAAAGATTTAGATGTGTTGGTTGTATATGTTTAGAGAACATGCAATAATTTATATATGTTATCAGACATCAAAGGTCAAATATGTTGTTTGAGTCAAATATAAAAAAATTGGTTGAGGAATAGGAGAATGGGACACAAAAATTTTGACAATCTTGTCAACATTAGTAAGAAGCAAGCAGTCAGAAATCTTCCAAAGATTATAAAGCCATCCAACACACTTTGTGAACTTTGTCAACATGGGAAGCAGGCTAGAAGGCAGTTTAAAACAAAAGAGTACTTGACCACTCAAATGTTAAAGCTTGTTCACACTGATTTATGTGGACCTATGAGAAATCAAAGTAATCAAGGTGAGACATATTTCATGTTTCTTATTGATGATTTTTCACGTATGACTTGGGTAATGTTTTTAAATAAAAAATTAAAAGCTTTTAGACATTTCAAAGCATTCAAATCATTAGTAGAGAATGAAACTAATTTGAATATTAAGTGCCTAAGATTAGATCAAGGAGGAGAATTCATGTCAAATCAATTTATTGATTTTTGTGAAGATCATGGAATAAAGAGACATTATTCAGCAACCAAAACTCCATAGCAAAATGGAGTAGTTGAACGAAGAAATAGAATAGTTCAAGAGATGGCAAGGACAATGCTAAATGAATCTAAGATACCATATAAATATTGGAGAGAGGTATTTTATATAGCATTGCATATTCAAAATAGAGCATTATTGAGAATCAACAGTGATAAGACTCCTTATGAGTTATGGAAAGAGAAACTAGCAATAATTGATTATTTTAGAGTTTTTGGTAGCAAATGCTTCATAAAGAGAACCAATAAAAAACTAGGTAAGTTTGAATTTAGAGAAGATGAAGGTATATTTCTTGGTTATTCTTGAAAAATAAAGCTTATAAATTTTATAGTGAAAGAACCAAGAAAATAGTTGAAAGTGCAAGTGTCATGATAGAAGAAGATGGAGCACAAAGAATCAGTGATCCAATAGGCATTCCTAAAATCATTAAAGAAGAAACATTTGAAGAATTAGATGAAGATGAGAAGAAGGAGAAAAAGGACACCAAAACCCCATCCAAATATGCCCAAAAAAATTATAATGAAAGTGGCATCATTGGGGACATAAATGAAGGAATTCACACCAGAAGAATGATGGTAAGTAAATCTGAGCAAGTTAATTTCTCTTTGTTATCCGAAATTCAGCCTAGAACTTTTTCAAAAGATAGACATTATAAACATTGGGTTAAGACAATGGATGAAGAATTAAATCAGATAGAAAATAATGATACTTGAAAATTAGTGACTAGACCAAAAGATCACAATGTGATAAGAGCAAAATGGGTTTACAAAAATAAGTTGAATGAAAATGGAGAAGTGAGCAGGAACAAAGCAAGATTAGTATGTAAAGGATATGCTTAGATTGAGGGAATATATTTTGAATAAAATTTTGCACCAGTGGCAAGGCTAGATGCTATTAGAATGTTTCTTGCATATGCAGTGTAACAAATTTTGAAATGTATATATTGATCACTTTCCCATGAATAAAATCATTCAAGCATATTTGATCTTTAATATTGGCATCGGAATTCATAACCCTAGAATTTGGTAACTTGTGTATTACTAGAAATCATGATCTATAGATTTTGGTGTAACTAAGTGTAAAAGACCTATAGAAGAAAGTGTAGAAACTATGACACTTGGGAAGGTGCAGTTGGTGTGAAAGTAAAGAATAAAAGGAAGATGTTGAACCCTGAGATGCTATAAATAAGCTAGAAGTCATGACACATAGAGTAGTCAAGCCTGAATATCATTGAAATTTGGTAGTGCTAGATACAGTAGTCTATTACATTTAGGACACAACATATGAAGCCTAAAGTGTAGAAAAAAGTTTATCAATGCCATTCTAGAAGTGGATGAAACATAACCAAGGTGTGAAAGAGAGTGAAGGATGAATAAGAGGCTAAGAAAACATGGGACATGTGCACCAGAAGTGAAAGAAGCTTTCCAGTGAGGAAATTGTAGTTGAAACCTACTCACATGGAAGAATGCAGTCATAGCCTTGTTCATACAAAAGCTGTTAGCACCTAGAATTTGGTGTGTTTGGATTAAATCATTATTATTTCAAGGTACATACATTTATTTATACAATATTTTAAATCTTAAATCAAATATGTCTACTCCAAAATTGCTTCTATCCAATGCCTAACTTCTCAAAGCACTGAACTATGCTACTTAGAAAATTAAGATGATATCATTCTTTAGTTTGAAGGATTATGGGGAATTTTCATAGGGACTATGAAAATTCCTACTGATCTAGAAGAGATCACAAAGTATGAAAAGGATGATGCTAAAGCCTTTATGTTGATTATGTTAAGTATCACTGATGATGTACAATCATATATCAGGGATGCAGACAGAGTAAAGATAGTGTGGGATAAATTAACAACCATTTATGAGGAAAATAATAGGACTAAGATCCTCCATATTAAATCAATGCTTCACATACTCTCTATGGGGTCTAACAAAAAAGTCAAAGAATTCTTATGTCAAGTTGTTGAGCTATGAATGGAACTAATAACACTCTATGAGATAGTAGATGACCAAATCTTGATCCTAATCACCTTGAGGGCTCTCATTTCCCAAATTAAAGTGTTATCATGATGTTGAACATATATAAGTAGTTGGTGTCATTTGAATATCTTATGAATCTACTACAATAAGAAGAAGACATCAACTCATTCCAAGATGAGTTGCAAGATAAAGTTCTTATCTCAAAATAACAATGAGGTCAAAAGTATCACAAGTGACCATTGGAGAAATAACCATAGAAACATCACTAATAATAGTTTCCATAATATTATAAATTAAAAAAATTGAAGAGGTGGCATCACATCTATCGAACCAACACTCATGACATAGACAACTACTGGTATAATGGCCTAACACAAGGGTCCTCTAGTCAAAAAAGCACATCAAGGTGTGATGATTCTCATAAATTGAAAATACATCCCAGCTAGAGGAAGTAAAAGGGACAACTCTTAACTCAAAAAGATGATGGATATGACGAGGACACACCTGAAGAATCTTATGATAATGTAGTACTAGTCTCCTAGAACTTATATCCCATCAGAAATATATAGTTTATGGACTTAGGCACTAGTTAACACAAGTCAGGTAATAAGAAGCTATTTGATTCACTAACAGAGTAACCCACTAGATATTAGGTTAGGATCACCGATGATAAAGAGTATGATGTAATAGAAATAGACCAAGTCACCATTCCTCTTAGAACATGGAAATGTACACTCTCAAAGGTACTATATGTTCTTGGATTGACATGTAACATCTTATCAACTAGTTATCTTTTGAATCATCATTTGAAGGTGGATTTTTTTGTTATTAATGGAATCAAATCCTACTTGATGTCATGAAAAGGTATTATTTTTTCTAGATCATTTTTGAGAGAAAAATTATTTGCTTTAGATGTTGTTTCATCTTCTGTAATAGCTCTATCTACCTCTAATGTATAATATATTTATCTTTTCCACTACCATTATGGTCACCTATCTACTAGATCTTTGTACCATTTGAGTTCAAATGGGATGGTACATATACATCCCAATTTTTCTAGTTCCTTGCCCATTTACCCTAGATGTCTTGAAGGTAAAAACATAGGGATCCATTTAAGGCAATCACCTTTCATGCCAAGAAATGTTTGGAGGCTATTCATACCAATCTGAATGAGCTGTTACCTATTTCACTTTTGGGATACAAGTACTTATAACTATTCGTGGATGACTACTCTCAAAATCTTGGGTTTTTTTTTTGAAGTAGAAGAACGAGGCCCTTCATCATTTCCAGATCTTTTATCATCATGTTATGAAGGAGACTAGACAACCTATTCTTCTACTCTACTCAAATCAAGGGGAAGAATTCACCTCAAAGAATTTCTTAGCATTCATAAACCAATAAGGCATCAAACAAAATCTGACTACTCCCTATATGCCTTAGTAGCACAACATTATTGAGTGATGTATTACACAGTAATGGAAATAACTCATTGTATGTTGTCAACAACAAATCTAGAGAAATGATATTAGGCAACAGTAGTCTAGATACATATTTATCTTCTCAATAGGCACCAATGAAGATAATTTAAAACAGGTATGGAGTGGTAATAAGCGATCAATTTTTCATCTATGAGTGTTTGGATACACAACATATATGCATGTCCTGGCTCAAAAGAGGAATAAAATTGAGCCAAAAACACTGCCATGTATCCTATTATGTTATATCACTACCTCAAAGAAATAACATCTCAAGGATCCTAAGATGAAGAAAATATATGAAAGTAGAGATGTGGTTTATGACAAGTCATCCTTTAACTCAGTGATGCAAAAAAGAAGAATCAACACCAACCACCTCTCACAAATTACTCTTTGAGTTTGATGATGAGAAAAAGGAGACTTCTCATAGAGAATATGAGCTACAAGAGGAGTTGTATATTGATATTGGAGAATTAGAAAATCCACAAGGTAGTTCTTTAAATCAGCAAAGTAGTTCTTCACATCAACAACAAAGCTCCCATCCAAAGTGGGTATGAAGCACCATCAAAGACTCCAATGTGATATCTCTCAAGGATACTTCATCTAGAGTCATAATGAGGATTTAATTAAGAAATGAGGTAAATTTTGCACTCATGAGTATAGTGGTTGATTGATCTGAACCAAATAATGTTTGAGAAGCACTAAATCAACCTCAATTGAATAACTTCATGGATTCCGAGTATGACTCACTCATGTAGAATTGGACTTGGGAACTTGTTAATCTACCTACAAGAAATAAACCTATAGGCTACAAATGTTCCTTTAAAACTAAATATAAGGTATAAAATCCATCAATAATCACAACACATGACTTTTATCAAAGGAATATGCTTAGAAAGAAAGAATTAAATATGAAGAGGCATTTTCACCCACTATGAAGATCAAGACCATCAGAGTTTTTTATACATTGGTAGCACAAATGGAAACATTAGCAGATGGATGTCAAGAGTTCTTTCCTAAATAGTGATCTAAAAAAAGAAGTGTACATAACCCAACTAAAAGGATTTATTGATGAAAAGCATCCTAAAAAGGTATGTCATCTCATCAAATCATTGTATGGACTAAATCAATCTCCTAAGGTATGGTACATAAAGATAGATGGTCACCTTTTGCATCATGGTTTCACTCATAGCCCCTTAGATTCTAACCTGTACATAAAGAAGGTAGGGATATAAATCATCATTCTTATTTTATATGTGGATGATATTGTGATTAATGGAAGTTTAGAATATTAGGTTGATATTGTGAAGAGTGACCTCAAAAGATCCTTTGACATGATTGATTTGGGGTTACTCCATTACTGTCTTGGCTTGGAGATAAGGCAAAAATAAAATCACATTTTTATTTCCTACATAAAATATGCCAAGGCACTCCTATAAAAGTACATAATGTTAGATCATAAACCTATTTCAACACCAATGGATAAAGGTTTACAACTATCATGATTATAAGAGTCACCTTAAGTAGATGCAACTCTCTATAGATAACTTGTTAGGAATCACATCTACTTGACCTACACCAGACCAGACATATGTTTTGTTGTGAGCTATCTCTCTAGATTCATGAAGGAACTAAATAAATGTCACTTGATTGTAGAAAAACATGGTTTTGAGATATGTTCAAGGTACACTTGAGAATGGTTTGGAATACATGAAGAATACTCAATTCTTTTTGCATGGATAGACTAACTTGGACTACGCAAGATTTGTTAATGATATAAAGTCAATGTCAAGATACATATTTCACCTCAGATTTAGATTGATCTCATGGATTAGTAAGAATAAAATTTTTATTTCTCTCTGATTCACCAAGGAAGAATATCATTTCATACATGGAGCTATGTGTGAGGCAATATGGTTATGTCACATTCTAGCTGATATGGGCATTAGTGAAGAGCAACCAACTATCATTCATTACGACAACTAGGGTGTGTTAAAAATTGTCAAGAATATAGTATTTCATGAGAAGACCAAGAACATTGAGGTCCAGTGTCATTATATTCAAGAATAAGTTTTGAACCACCACATTCTACTCTAGTACTGCCTTACATATTTACAGGTAGCAAATATACTCACCAAGTCATTTGGCAAGCTAAAATTTGATCTATTTTGGGAGTACATTTGTAAAAAAAAATGCAATAAATGGGGTAATGTTAGCATAACAAATTAACTATTACATTATCTAGTTATCATAGTTAAATAATGTCAGTTATGTAGCATAGTGATTAGGTACTTACTACCATGTAACAAATTTTGCAATGCATATATTTATATCTTTCCCATGAATAAAATCATTAAAGAATATTTACTCTTTCATATCAATCTTCGTATGTTTCATAGGCTCCAAATTTTCTCTACCTTTCACTTTGACCAACACCTATCATTTTGAACATATTAGTTGGTACTTTGAATACCACCTATCATGTTGACCCTGCCAGTTGTCACTTTGATGGCCACCTTTCAGTTTTACCCTACCACCTATTAGTTTGACCCTTCAAAATTTGGACACATCTTCCATTCACTTTGACTACCTGATATTATTTCATATGGTGCAATCTCAGTAATTGAGAGGATCGATAAACTTAAACTATGATTTGTATTGATTACCCAACCTCGATTACTTAAAATTATACCACATGGCATAATCTAGATAATTCAGGTTCAAAAATAATTTTAGACTATAAACCTATAGTTACCGAGTCTTGAATGCACCAAATCACTCTATGTAGTGGATGATCAATGGCTAAGAGATATGACTATAAAATTTGCATCAAAATCATTATCGAAAGGTGAAGACTCAATAATTATTAAGAACAAAGATAAAGTAATGTTAAATTATAAATGATTAATAGTTTAGTCGAAGGTCAAATCCAAACAAAATATATAATGACATTGATTTAACCATATGAAATGAAAATTAGACTCGACTAAGCATCGAGTTTTATTTAACAAAATCTCAAAAATGTAACTCAAGCTTGATAAACATATTAATTTGGATAAGGATAAAATCCTAAGGAAATTTAAGCTTACATACTTTAGAATAATATTTTGAATATACAATTAAATGAGGCCAAACAACAATGACAAATACGATGAACTAAAGTTTAGACCTTAAATACAAATAATTATAGCTAAGACAATGGAGAAAATGATCATATAAGAGCCCATATTTTATTATACATTTGAAATCATATGAATTATGTATCTTGATGATATGTAAGAATTTTATTCACCTAAAAAAACTTCAAAAAGGTCAGCTTCTATTAATTTAACTATCGACGAGGATTTGTCTAGTCATCATGAATAAAGGACCAAGTGAAGTTATATAAAAACTATCAAACAAGTCTAGATCATGACTTAGAGACTAAAATGGGACCCTATATATGAAATTTGAGTGTTAATCATTAAATGATGTTATCAATAATCAAGAATAAAAAAATAAAACAACTATACTAAGCAAGAGGGTCCCCATGTATAATCTGAGTAGGGGATGTGTTGGACCGAATAATGTGTTTGAGATGTACCCAATGAACTTTATCATATATATAAAATATTTAGGAGGCTTGTGACTAGTATAAAGTTCATAAATGATAACGTGTGTTCACTAGGACAACGCTAGTGGAATAAGAGAATGGTGAAATGTACTACTATGTAAATAGGGCATCCTATTCTATGTGAAATTTCTAAGTATATGATAGTATAACCTCTGAAAATGAGAAATGTAAATTACAACCTATATGATATGAATTCATTCATGTACACTTGTGAAGTGTATATGATATGAAACTAGATGAAAATAGGATTGAATAACTAAAACAAAATTAACTGATGTAAATGAACTAAACATAAGCATGCATAGGTCATCATTTTAAAATTTCATAAAATATTTTATTTTTTATATGTTTTTATTTCATTTTCTAATATATGAAACATAAATACAATCTATGAATTAGAAAACACATCCAAAAGATGTGGATAATCACAATTTATATATGGTGGTTAATCATCAAGTGTTGGGTATTAAATATCTTCAAACTCCCATTGATGCTATATAATTATAGCCTTATCTTTGGAAATGTTCTAAATCATGTGTA